>CM059997.1:24015865-24471734 GCA_030463065.1 Aphidoletes aphidimyza | reverse complement strand
ATTGATTTCACCGAATTTGACTGTTAGTTGTTACCCAAATATTCTTTTGGATTAAAGAGATAAACTGGTTTTTCTCACTTGTCATTAAAACTGTATCGAATGAATAAGGTTATTTTTGTTTACTGGAAACAATGTATTGCAACACACTCTAAAACACAATGCATGGATTTGTTTTGCTAAATAAATATTGAAAGACAAAGAAACATTTGATCGATAGTTGTTGGTTTGTTGAGCTTCTTTGTGTCATAGAAACGTACAATCAGCACATTGAACAATGAATTGAGCATTATGGAGAGGAGTTTCGGCGATTAGAAAGAGTTTTGCTGGGGCATCACATTAACCGATTGTTTACTGCTTGATCTACCTCTTGTAAATGCAAAAATCACATCTTTTCATCGAAAATTAATCTCTTGAGCTTCAAAATATATTCTTAATGGATTTATTTTTGTTCGTTGCGCCAATAGTAAATAATTGGTCTTATGACAATTTTTGGAAGATAACCCTAATCTTTGAAAATATTCAGGAAAGCAAGTCCAATGTCCCATCAAATTGGAAAGTTGTTAATTGAAAACTTGTTGATTGCGAGCATTTGGGCTCAAAAAGGTCTCAACCTACAACTGGAACATTTGGATGAAAATTAGATTTTGTCTCGATCACTAAGCGACAAAAATTTATTCAACTCATAAATAGCCAAACAATCGAAAATAAAACAGAAAAAAATGAATCAAGTGACAAAAAATAAACCAACAACATAAACGCATCAAATATTTATACGAAATATAAGGGCAGCGGTTGCTTTGTATCGCTAGATGAACTGTGCCGTTTTTTTCTATTATTATTCGATATCCAAGGTGATAGAAAGAAATCGTGTTCCGACTCTCAAAAAGAGTGTCTTCAAAAGTGACGGTATTTCTGTTTTTTTTTTCTTTCATTGAATCGGCTTGGTGCAATAAATAAAGCCAAGCCGGGCCACAATATACATACAATGAATGAGCTAGAGAAAACAGTCAACAACAGCAACACACAACAAAAAGTTCACTGCAATCAAATTGTAACAATGTCGGCTCATGTTATGGCGAATAAAATAAAAACGCAAATGCAAAAGATCGAATGCAAAACCAAAATTGATAGCAGAAAAAAATGAAGACACATGTAGAATTCGATCCAATAAATAGTATATAGAACTTAAGATCCAACAACTGATATAGCAAACAGTAAAATTGAACATAAAAAATGCCAAAAGTAAAAAAAAATCTATTATTTCATTTTAATTCATAAACTTTCCCGTTCATTTGGCGTTTGGCGTGTGTGTTTCTGTCTTTATTTTGTTTTTATCTCACTGAAGATGAATGCAATGATTTCACAGTGAAATACAACACACACCCACAAGTAAGTGCTCAGCGTTTTGCGAATTATAAAATGTACATTCTTTGGCATGCATCTATTTTATTAATAGATAAATCGTTTGGAATGGATTTTTATCATATTGGCAACAATAAGAAATTGAAACATTCAATAAAAAATGTGGACTTTTTATACTGACCTTAATTGAAACTTAATCTTACTTGGCTGAAATATACTCATGAACGTTTAAAGGAATCCATTGGTTCTTGTTTGTTGGGAAGAAAACATTTTTATTAAACCAGAATTTGTTCAACTTCTTTTACACATGTAAAAATAACATACAGAGAAATTGGCAGCTTTATTTCTTCAGATACTTGTGAATGTTACCATATTGTTACGGCCAGTATACGGCTCAAACAGAATGAAAACTTTGAAATCATATGCAATGAACAATGACATGTTGCATGTCTAAGTAACAATAACTTCATGGCTGATTGAAGCTATGCAAATAGCAAGGTTCGTCCAGCAGTGATTTCTTCGCGGCAAACTGGACATCGTGGGCC
This sequence comes from Aphidoletes aphidimyza, assembly GCA_030463065.1. Taxonomy (NCBI): domain Eukaryota; kingdom Metazoa; phylum Arthropoda; class Insecta; order Diptera; family Cecidomyiidae; genus Aphidoletes; species Aphidoletes aphidimyza. Next base: position 24,469,827 of record CM059997.1, on the reverse strand, counting down.
TCCTGTTGGCTCAATCTGCAGTAATTCTTCCTCTGTTAAGCCTTCGTAATAAGATTCAAAGGTAGCTGGGTTTACATTTGCCCACCGTTCGTAGCATTCCATACAAAAGAACACGCGATTGCATGGATCCAACACGCAATTACGATTACGGTCAAAGCAAACACGGCACAATCGTTCTTCTTGTTGGTCCATGATGTCGTTTTCCCCGTCGACATCATCATCTTCATCAACATAAACCATAGACAGATTTTCGAATTCCAGCATTTCATCGCATAACTTGCTTCCTTTGTAACTGACACGTTGTAAAAAAACCATAGCATCTATATCGTTGCGTTTCAGAACATCAGAAGCTGAAGCAATGAATTCATCTCGTTTCTGAAATTTACAATCGCCTTGAATAATTGAACACATTAGTTTATTCAAAAGAGATTACCGTGCTACTTATTTTTTTCTGAAATGAAGCTCCACCGCTGTTCACCAACTGTTTGACAACATATGCTTTGTTGCGTTCTTGGACCAATAAATGACGAACAAAACAGAAAAAATGGGTTCTGGGTGGTATTTTCTTACCGAGAACTCCATTGTACGCTTCTACTGGACCGGTAGTACGATATGGCTGTTCATAAACGGATATACTTTGAGCTCCTTCCTGAAACAACATGATGAATGATGAGCCATCTATTAACATATAATAGTGTTGCTTTGAAATACTCACTCGACGAATCCATTGACGTTCAAAGTACTTGAAAAATCCATTGAACAAAGGAAACTCGTGAGCCATCACACGTAACTTTTCGAATGCCATGTTGATTTCAGTTGCAGGCAACAAAGGTAAACAGAGGAGCTTGTAATATATGCTCACAGCCACTGGGTTCGACCGAATGAAGCTTACTAAACCACTGAAGTGCTTCACCATATATTTTTTGCAGGCGGCACAGAAATGGAACCAACAGGCGGTTAGTTTGGCATCTGGAACGATTTTTTTCAATGCATTGCGCATTGCGCGCTCGTAATCGGTCATAAACGCAGAACATTCCAATGACATAACATTGTCGTGTATATATTGCAACACACTTTCATAACAAGCTTGCGATTTATTCGACATCAGAACATAAATGCATGGAAGAACCTGTTTCATAAAATCGTATTTCGTAACAATATGTAATTACTAAAGTGATCTGGATATTTATTAAAATATTTGTCGAACTTACTTGTCCGAAAACTTTCGTGTGAATAATCAGTAATTGATTGAAACTTCCAAGAGGACACACACGGAAAGTAGCGTCCATGTAGATCTTACGATTGGCTGGTTCAACATTGGTCAATGCTGCATTGATCACATCATCAGAAGCGAATACGCAATACGTGAAATCGGGACACTCAAATGCATGTTTGTAAAACATCGTGCGAGCTTCATCTTTTCGCATTGTCCAACCAAAGTGCTTCTGAACTAAGCTGTTTTCGTATGCTGCGATGATTTCTGCTGCATTTGTTGGTGACTTCGGCAATGAATTACGTCGAATTTGCAACATATTCCGTTTCATTTGGTTGAAATCAAGACCACAATCGTCATCGGCACTGTTTTTTTAATTTATTTATTGGAGAAAAGCTTATTATTATTGTGGCGGCAAAGTGAAATTCAACAATCAAACGTCAACTTACGTTGTGACTTTTGCATAAAAGATATCAGACACTGTTCCAATGTGAGACCCATTTCCCACGTCCAAGAGCTCAGCACAATCTTTTTTAATATCATTTTTCAATTCCAATTTTTTTTGTATGCCTTCCACTGAGTTGTGTCGATGTCCCATGTAGTTTTCCGAAAAGTAGCATTCACCGTTTTGTCGCACGTACACCCGTGCGTTACATTTACTTTCTCGGCAAGTGTAACCCATATGACCGGCAGCGTTTCTCTTATTCTTTTTGTATAACTGCTTTTCTTCAACAGTGTACAACAGTTCAGAGTTGAGTCGTGAACCAGGAACCATTTTGTATTCGGCGCATTTATTTCTTAACGAAATAATTTCCAAAAAACTCATTCTAGGTTTCTCATTTGTTGAAGCATTGGGTGTCATTTCGTTTTCGGTGTTGTCATTAGCATTCAGTGTTTCAATATCATTTTCCTCATCGGTGCCACTAATATCTTCATTTGTGACATGTGAATCAATGGAAATCTCATTGTCTTCGCTGTCGTCAACAGTTGTCACAGAATTGGGCACTTCATTTGCATCTGTTGTGCTCAAACCTGGATTATTGTTGCTTCCAATATCAGTTTGCTCATCAATGCGACTGATTTCTTCAGTTGTATCCAGTGAATCAATGGAAATCTCTTCGTCTTTGTTGTCGTCAACTGTCATAGAATTAGGTACTTCATTCGCATCCGACGTGTTTGCAATCGAGTTGTTTTGTGTATCGATAACGTTTGGAAGCATAGTGTCTGTGAGGACAACAGAGAGTCGATTTGTTCGCTCAATATTGGGCATTTCTTCCAACTGTATGGAATTGGGCATTTCATTTGCATCCGTTGTGCTCAAACCTGGATTATTGTTGCTTCCAATATCAGTTTGCTCATCAATGCGACTGATTTCTTCAGTTGTATCCAGTGAATCAATGGAAATCTCTTTGTCTTTGTTGTCGTCAACTGTCATAGAATTGGGTACTTCACTCGTATCCGACGTGTTTGAAATCGAGTTGTTTTGTGTATCGATAACGTTTGGGAGCATAATGTCTGTGAGGACAACAGAGAGTCGCTTTGTTCGATCTATATTGGATATTTCTTCCATTTTTCGTTTGCGATTTCGTGTCAACATATCTAATCGAAGAAAACAGAAACAAAAGAGAAAATGTGCAGTAGAATTTTACCGTAACTCTTTATCAAAAGAATCTATCGCGCTTATACGGTAATCAGATAAATGGAATGCCACTTTTATATGCATTTGGCGCGAATGTTGTTTTTTTTTAAACGCGAAGACATATTTAATTGGTTTGCTTTTCATGAAACTACAAAAAACTCTGTTTTGCACAAAACTAAGTTCAACTTCAAGTGAAATTCAGGCAATTTCGGGCAAATTAAACAAAAAAAAACTAAACTAAACGATTTCAAAACCACTTTTTCACTCTCGAATTTTGTTGAATTGGAATAATTTAATCGAGAACAATAATTCTAGCAAAAGACTCTATCGCGCTAATACAGTAATTAGTTAAATGGAATGCCACTTTTATATGCATTTGGCGCGAATGTTGCTTTTTTTTAAACGCGAAGCAGAGCTGCGATTTTCACTGTGTACGTGCTCGCACCAATTCAGTTGTGCATTCACACACAGTGTGCGGCGCACAAACTGTGTCTATTTTCTATGTGCGCGCACACACCAGTACATTAAATTTCAAATTTGACAAACGTCAACAGAAATGTCAAATTTGAAAAAATATACTGATGTGTGCGTGCACATAGAAAATACAAGCAGTCTGTGCGCCGCACACTGTGTGTGAATGCACAGTTGAATTGGTGCGAGCACGCATACAGTGAAAATCGCAGCTCTGACGCGAAGAGATATTTATTTGGTTTCCTTTTCATGAAATTACAAAAAACTCTGTTTTGCACAAAACTAAGTTCAACTTGAAGTGAAATTCATTTAATTTTGGTCAACTTAAACAAAAAAATTATGCTGTACGATTTCAAATCAATTTTTCACCTGAAGCTTGGACGCAATGTTTTGCTTGCTTTATTGTTCCTTATTTCTGAACCGATGGGTTTAGTGGCAAAAAGATGTCTGATGTGTTCACTGTCCAGATGTCGTCAAAATTAATAGGCTCCTTTTGGATCGTTCAATACAAATGAAAAAATATTCGCTTTGATGTGTGCCAATCTGCTAAAACAGTCGTGTAGACAGGAAAGGAAATCCCACACACGCAGTTTGATACGACTCATGTATTGGTTGATTGCTGTGTGAAGCCAATAGTTTCAAAAGACTGCCTTCGATGAGTATTGAACGCATCATAAATATAATACGTTGCACAACAACAAGCAACTGTCAAGTGACAGCTATTTTTTCTACACCACATATCCAGTCAAATGAGTGTTCATTGTTCAATTTGCCATAGAATTCACTGTTCATCGCAATTTAATCTCCAATTTATCCTTTATGAAAATCTAAATCACTGGGGCTTCTAGTGATCGCAATTAAACCGACAGAATATCAATCAACAACCAACTGCTGGCACTCAATTGTGATGTATTCGATTCTATTTTATATAGTGAACATTTTAATTATTTTCAGCAAATGTATTTAAGCAATTTTTGCGGCTTTTTTATTTGGATAAAATCAAATTGATCATGGAAATTAAAAATGATGTGGTCAACCTTTGCAAAAAGTGCTAAATTGATGTTTTTTTTTATATTTGCCAACACATATTTTGTTTCAATTTTGAATGGTTCGCTTACCATTGATGAAGTTTTCCATCCGCTTCAATCTCCATGTTTTGAGACTGACATGTACATCATTGATTGCCAACATTACGGAGGCGATTTCAAGTCGTTATTAGAATAGCATGGGTTATGTTCTGAACTTTGATATTATGTCTTGTGTTGATGAAGTATTTATTGCATGCATGCCTTAGATCAAAGTAGCCAATAAACAAGAGGAAGTCACCCATCAATTGGTACGTAATCATTCGGGTGAATTATTTCACAAAACTCGTTTTGATTCAATGACAATTCAGGACTTTGCAATTTGTTGAAACATTTATATAGAACAATATTTTACACTCGATGAATATCAGGATAAGATATGAGAAAATCCTGAACGAGGTTTTTTTGTCTAAAGTTTTTCCATACTATATTACTAGAAATTTGAACTAGAGTTCGGCAGTACAAGCAAGGCGTTTTTCTATCAATTCGATTTCAATTGACATACAATTCAACGTGACTCAGAGTCCAAAACGTTTATGTAAACCACTTATATTCAAGTTAGAATTTCAAAACAATAGAAGTGTACGCATTCGAGCAAAATAACTTTATTTTTTCGCCGTGATACAATTCACAAATAACTGAATCATACAGATTGTTACTTTTCCGCACATGAAATGTGCTCAGGAAAAGTATTGGTTTCGCCTCAAAAATTCAACTCCACATTGCTTGAGTAAATGATTACCGATCGGGCTCAAATTTTGACCAGAGTCTCAGTTCACCATGGGAACAAATCCGTCTTAGCACTTTTTGATTTTGGATACTTGGTTCTGGTATCGGCCATGGATATATACAGATCCAAATTCTGTATTTAGCCGCACTTGCTGTATACAGATTCACTAAAATTTCACTAAATCAGTGAATCTGTATATAGCAAATGCGGCTAAATACAGATTCATCAAAAAATGAAAACAGCATCTGTATATAGTGGCTGTGGCTGTATACAGATTTTTTTTTGGAAATGTAAAAATAATTGTAGAAGATGAAATTTTTTTTATAGTTTTTTAGTTAGACTAAATCGCATAACGGTGTATATAGCACAAACTTCTTTTTTTCTTGTTGTGTAAAGTGTTCGTGTGATTTCTTCGTTTTGAGTAAATGCACGAGCGGAGAGCGCGCGCGCCGACGCCGTGCATTTTACTTTTCCGCACACCACGTGATGCGTAAAAGTAATGCGATTGGCCCAAGTTTTGGAAACCCCAAAAATGATTTTTCTATAAGTTTGGAACCCACAGGAATGCGGTGGAACCGTTTTTAGCTCATGTTGATGTGGGGCTGTGGCACGTTGTTCGTGTCCGTGTCCGTGTCCGTGTCCGTGTCCGTGTCCGTGTCCGTGTCCGTGTCCGTGTCCGTGTCCGTGTCCGTGTCCGTGTCCGTGTCCGTTGTCACGTTTTTTGTTACCACGATAGCTCAAAAACGACTCCACCGATCGGTTTCAAATTTTCACCATTTTTTGGAAATTATTAGACTTAGATCCTATCATTTTGAGCAATATTGGTATAGCCGTTTTGGCGCACCATGCTCTCAAGTGAATATACGTTTATTGCCCTAAAAATGCCATTTTTGAGCGAAATTACCACAATTAAGCCTACTGATTGTTTTTCGAGAGCCCATTTCACTTTCCTGGGCCAAACTATATTAGTTCTGAGATTCCTTAATACAATCATTCCATATTTGATGTGAAATTTCTCAAATTTGCAGCCAAAATAGACGAAATTCATAAAATTCGTACACGTACGCCATACGCAAAATTATTAATCAATTTGCGCTCAAATGCAATCTTTGACTCGTGGACCACTATCAAAAATGGTTTGGACTTCATAGCACTAAGATTCCATCCAATTTTGAGCAGTATTGTAGTAGTCGTTGAGGCGCATGACTGACTCAAGCGAATGTGGCTATTTTGCTTGAAAATTCAATTTAATATGGAAAGTACCGCGAATATACGTACTAAATGTATTCCGCGGGCCCATTTGACTACCCTGGGACAAACTATAATGGTTTTGAGATTTAAAAATTGAATCATTCCATATTTGTGGTCATAAAATAGATTGGATTCAGAAAATAGGTGGAACCACCGATTTTTGACTCACTGCTCCGAACCCATATAAACTGCTTATTTTGTGGAAAAAATGGTTTAAATGAAATTTGAGGTCGATTGGATGACGTTTTCTTGTAATTCCACTATGTTTACTTTCACATTAAAACAAATTTTACAAAATCACTTGATGGTTAAAAGTGCGGAAAAGTAAGCCTTACGCATGTAAGCCCATTTATTTTCAAACGAATCTGTATTTAGTAGATGCAGCTAAATACAGATAAATTAAAATAAGAGAAATGTTCATGAACGTTAATGATAATCAATTGATAGAATATATGAATTTAAACTATATGGACAAAATCAACTTTTTTTAAATTTCAATTTATATGCTCAAATGAATCTGTATTTATCAGATGCAGCTAAATGCAGATGCTGTTTTCATTTTTTGATGAATCTGTATTTAGCCGAATTTGCTATATGCAGATTCACTGATTTAGTGAAATTTTAGTGAATCTGTATATAGCAAGTGCGGCTAAATACAGAATTTGGACCTGTATATATCAACGGCCTCTGGTATCTCCGGTGCAAAATGGCGTCGCCGTCGTCGTCGTCTGTGTATGTACGTTAACACGATAACTCTCGAACGGAGTCTCAAATCCTAAAGTGACAAAAGCAAATTTGTTCAGTATTATTACCGGATGTTTCCTATTTAATTTGAGCCATATTGGTCTTGTCGGGAGTACACGTGAGTCGGGTTTGAATTGATATTGGTTTTTATGACAACACAACAATTCCAGAGCGATCGGAACAAAACAAGAAATAAAGCAATACTAAATTAGATAGACAATAAAACTGAGATAGACATTGCATGGCATATTTTTAGTGGACAGATCGCATGGCAACAACAAAGAAATTGGTTAAATAAAAAAAGTTACTAATATAAATAAAATAAATAAAATATTTAAATTCACCAATGCACACATTATGGACAAATCGAATAGATATAAAAAAACACAAACGTTATCTACGGATGGTTTTTTCGGGCTGAAATGGAGACGGTCACATGTACTAAAAGAAGGCTTGTAAAGCCAACATGGCCGACAACGTCACACCGGTATGAACAGTTCTTTTTGTCATTGAACAGCACAGAGTGTGGACGTGACTAGACCAATTGAAAACCATAGACGCCAGATAAAACCAATAAATCCGTGAAAAAGAGACGAAATAATTTACAGAAAAATACAGAACAGTAAGTACGATTAAATTGTGAGCACAGATCGGCTGAAATAGTGAGAAAAAGGCTAAATAGACTATCATTTCGATATAACATTCAGCTCGTATGACAACATTCAATTGGAATCGAACAAACAGAACGAATTGATGGGAAATTGTTGGAAAATACAGAAAACCAGCGGATAATAACAATAATACGGAGAATCTGAAACGTATCGGCGCATTTTTTTCTTACAATTAATTCAAATCGTTGGCAACAGGTCAAATGCACATGTATGGAACGATAATTGTGCATAGCATTACAGACACGTGCAACAAGTGGTAAGTCAGCGAATCGGTCGACAGTCGCAAGAAAATGGAATTTTACAAATTAAATGATTATTCTACAGAACACAGCAAGGAAAAGGAAAGAATTTAGCAAAATACACGACCGATTTCGACAGATCGAACAAGTTGTGCCACACCAATTGAGACACGTGACAACATAACCTCAATTACAGTGAACAGAGCTTTCGTGATACAACCGTAAGTGTATTGGACATCAAGTTCGATCGGTAAACTAAAGTGAAATGATTTATAGGCTTACGCGGCCCACCCAGGGGACGAAGCTAACCCACCCAGGGGACGAAGCTAACCCACCCAGGGGGCGAAGCTAACCCACCCAGGGGACGAAGCTAACCCGCAGACGATTTTGAAACCGGCCAGAGATAATTTGCCTGACAAATCACCTTTATTCGAGCCACTGACATCGAATCACAGATCCATCAGGGACATAATACAAGACAAACCACTGTGAACATCGTATGAGCTAGAGAAATCGTCTCCAGAACATCAAATTTATTGGCCCAAGTGGAGTAAGCTGATCCAACACGTTTATACAGAAGTTTACCATCGAATCACCCGTGATTGCAATTTAGCTGTGCCACAAATCCATAATCACAGTTCGACGGATACAACAGGTGTGTAATTTGAACAAATCGGCCGCAACGAAATTTAATTTAATAATAAATCCATAACAAGTCCATGCCTAGGGAAAGATAATTTTGATATATTTACTTTACATGAATTTACAAGAAACTGAATATACAACTCGATGATTTAACAGTGCATTGTACAAGTATCGTATATAAAAGAAGTTTAAGAACAATATATACGTGACATGGGCATTTTTAATTGATTATTCACACAGTTCTCACACGTATCACCTAAGGCTACAATGCCCGATATTCCTAAGAATATCCAGTGACATTTTCTATGAATAAACCAATTAAGCATAACCCATGCCACGTAACTGATATATACACACAGAATAAGGGAATGAACAATTGAATTAAATGAAACAATTCTTGAACAAATAAACTAAATGTAATCTAGATCGCTTTGAAGTTGTGTACGCACATAATTCCCTTATACAGATCAAATTTTGACATACATTCGTGTCCTACATAACAAACATTGTGGGAGGTTTTTCGGAAGTACTATCTTGGGAGATCATTAGGTAGGTCTAGGATCTAAGGAGAAAGGTAGTATCTTTTCACTGGCGCCCGGAAAATTTGCAAAAGCATCAAAAAAACAATTACCCGAATAGAATTTTCGAGATTTTTTCTCAAAAATAGCAACTATACGTAGTTGGGCAACAGCAAATTGGATTTGGTTGCAATTCGTTGGGAGGGAAGGAAATTGTGAACGATTTAACAGGCTTGACATCGTAACAATTACGTTGCATAAACTGTAGACTCTGTTTTTTTTGTTTGATATTATTCATTGTTTGACTTAATAAAATCATCGTTTGAATTTATTGAAATATATATTGGTAGTATAGTTCTGTTCGTATTGGTGTTGTATTGGTGTTGTGTTGTCTATGAATTTGAAAGCACATGAGTTCTTAACTGTTGCGTTCGAACGAAGGGTGAACCACATACAGGGTGGCCTTTGTTTTCCGCTGCAGGTTACAGCACAGATTGGAAACACTACGATATAACACATCGAAAAGTCATCGAATAAATTACACGTCGATAAAACTGTTCATCAACTCATAGTAAAATGCCTACGAATTCAATGAAACAAACAAGTTAGCGACGATAAATACAAAGTTCAATATTAATTTCCAGTAATAAAAATTCAACACGCATTTTCACCGGAAATTACCAGAAGTTTCGTCGACATCAACATTCAGTAAACATACATTTCAACAGGAATTTGTTCGTTATTAATATTCAATAAAAACGCATCTCAATTGAAATTTTGTCGAAATTAATAATCAATCAAAACATTTCAACAGGAAATTCGTCGACATTAAAAAAAAAAAAAATTCGCAACAAACCACCAATTTCAACGGTACTAAATCCCCAGAAATTTCGTCGGTATTAATTTACAATAAACCCCTATTTCAACGGAAATTTCGTCGACTTTAAAAATTTCAACAAATAGAAATTTCAACAAATAGCAATTTCAACAGTACCAATTTCTCCGGAAATCACCAGAAATTTCGTCGATGCTAAATTTTCAATAAAGATTTATAACATGTCACTAAAAATTCGCAATTTTTTTCACAATATTTCTACAGCTCCGATCATAGTAGAAAATATTACATTAGTCGATCAACAAGTACTAAACACATCGACATTGTTTGTAGCATTACGATACACCGGATCATAGAGTGTAAAATATCAACAAAATAATTTTGCAACGAATTTCAAACAGCCAAATTTACTTCCACATCAAAAGGTCGAAAAGAGAAAGTACCATTTACACCGTTGTCACACAAATCGTCGACCGCATGTCATTACCACATCATAGCACATTCATCCACAAACGATACCAAGGGGTTGATCAATATCACAAGTGAATTAATTCCCAGTGAAGTGCATACAAATCGCAAAGTGCAAATCCAAGACAATTGAGCATATATATGAAAGATAAATAAAGAAAGAGTTCTATCGTAAATCTATAAAAAAAAAAAAAATATATATATATATAAAAATATATATAGATAAAAAAAGAAGAAATCAGATTAACATACATATTGCGATTTAAGTGAAGTGTTTGTTACAGGTTAAATTAATTGAATGACGACAGTTAATAGTGACAAAACAATAAATCAATCAAAATGGCTCGAAGTCAATTAACCATCGATTTTCCAGAAATCAACGCATTTCATTTAACATATGAAGAGCTCAAATATGAGTTTATCATTCGAGATATGGACATAGAAAGAGTTCCCATCCCATACACGACAGCGGGATACATGAATCAACGATTAATTCTGGAAACCGAAGCTCAAACAGAACCAAATGTACATTTTAACAGTACACAGGGTTCGATGAATGAATATATCCGATGTAAAGCAATGGCTGAAGATTTGATCAACCGCACTTATATGCTATTTACGGCTCGGGAATGGTTGGAATCGACAGTGAGCAAAATGTCGGAATTGAGAAGTCGTTTAAAACATTATTACGATCGACTACGTCGGGTCAATGCGATTGTACTTGGTCAAGAGCTACAGAAAGCATGGGAACAATTGATGGCGGATATTGTTCGAAGTTTTATTCAATCGGCTCCTTATGTGATGGAACCAATAGAGTTCAGTGCAGCACCAGTAAGACCGTCGCTCCAAGCTCCAACAGATATTAATGACACATTCACTACTACTACAATCACGGAACCGAATTACAGGCCAACTGTAAGATCAGATACGACTATGCACACAACACGAGCGATGGAAGTTCCAAGATCGAATGACAACGAAATGCAACAGTTATTACAAGAACTGGGAGTGAGTGCTACAAGCCCACGTGCAGAGTTGACTACGTCCTCACCACGATTATCTCCCGCTCCATCGATGATTACTCGTGAGACTGTCAGTCCCATATTGAATGCGGATCAAACAGAACGTTTACGAAGAGTGGCCTTTGCCACAGATCACGAGGTGACACAACGTAACACTGAACAAAACAGTCGTCGCCCAAATAATCTTTGGCAAAACAGTACGGAATATGACCAAAGGAATCGAGAATCTCCAGTACGAGAGCCGGAGCGTTCAAAAGAAACGCCGACTAACAGGCCGCCCACTCAAATAAGATCACTCGAAACACAACACAGTCCAGAGTTTCGGGAAGATTACGGCCGTACACAAAGAATGACAGTCAATGACAGCCAGAGACTCGGCCATACCACAAGATACGGTCGAGATCAAAACGCACGGTTTGAAAAAGAATCCAACACTTCAAACACTCATGAACAGACAGCCATGAGAAGATGGATGAATAACAAATGGTATGACGGAACCACCGACGATAAAAATCATTTAAACACGGACGATTTCTTGAGCAGATTGAGAGACTACCAAGCCGCCCAAGAAGTTACAGATCTCACAGTTCTACGAAATGTGGGTCAGACATTGATCGGAGAAGCCGATTTATGGTGGCAAGGCCGTAAAACACATTTTACAAGGCTCGATCAATTTGAACGTGGTATCCGCGCGCGTTTTGCTCCAGATACACAAGATGAAGAGTCGTTGTTAGAGTTAATTCAGCGACGTGAACAAGACGTGAACGAATCCTTACATGTATACGTCGATTGGATGTTAGCGCACATGTCAAAAATTCCGCATCGTTGGAATGAAACAAGTCAAGTGAGCAAAGTGATACGTGGAATGAATCAAAACACGTACAAGTTTTTCGTGAGTCGAAAGTTTGACTCAATGGCCGAATTTTTGGATTTGTGCAACGAACTTCAACGAAAAGCTCCAAACAAACCGAAACAAGTCGAACCGAAAAGATGGCCGGTTCAACCGAAACTAAAAGTTCATACAATCGGAACCGAACAATTGGATCCATCGGGTTCGGAAAGTGAAGACGACTGGCATCCAGCAGAGATTGATGCAATCCGTCGAATTGAGAGGAACCGAGCTAGTGCTAACAAAAGTCCTCGAATAAAATTCAGTACAGCTCATGAACAAGGTCCGGCACCTACCAATGCTTTAGAAAAGGTGACCGCCCCGGTGGAATTGCCAAAAGCAGCTCCTGAAAACATTTTCAGAGCACAAATCGGAAACAAACACATTCGCTGCCACAATTGTTTGTACAGAGGTCACAATCATTATGATTGCCCGTACGTTTTAAAGGATTTTTGCTGGAGTTGTGGACAACCAGATGTTCATGTAAATGAATGTCCATTGTGTAAAGAAAAACCACACAAGCCACGCCAGCCGCCGTTGAACCAAACCAAGCCAAAAAACGAATAGAGAGTTCGGGAACGTATCGGCTCGAAAACAACTCAGACATACAAACCGATACGAATATTCATGTAACAGAACAAGTGATGAAAGATAACATCACAGCAATCGAATCACCATCGATACATACCAGTATGAGCATAAAAGCGGAACAACTACAGAATTTCCGTATTGAACAGGTGAATTCATTACAGACAGACCCACGACTTTTCTACGAAAAAACAAACGATCCACGCCCATACATTAACATCGAAGCACGAGACAATGAATTTTCTGCACTCGTGGATACTGGTGCGATGATTTCCGTTATCGGTTATACAGATGAAACCGAACTGGAAACATGGGGTCACATCTCACCCAGTCAAACAATTATCAACGATTGACAGAAGTGCTCACGCCGCAAGAGGACAAATCGACACTATTTGTTATTTTGATGGCATGAGGGCTAAAGCTACTTTCATTTTGGTAAAAACACCTCGGAAACAGTTTATTGCGGGATATGATTTTTGCAAAGTTTTTGGAGTAGAATTGAAGGTAAACGAACAAATAAGAAATCGTTTGTCATTACAAGAACCGAAACTGACAGTCAGCTCACAGAAATCGCAAAGCTGCGAAGCTGCATCCTTGGAAAACGCGATAGAAGAGTGGTTTGAATGTATCGAAGATACCACTTGTACGGAAGTCATGGCTTTGAACATTTCAGGGGATGATCAGTTGTCGGTATTCAATACAAATCGAAGTGAAGATCCAGAAACGACCGAAATAGTGACCGATTCAGAACAATTCGAGGATTGCGACAGCGAATGTTATTTTGATTGCGCAGATAGTGTCCAAAATTCGAGCGAATTTTCCACTTCAATGGAAACTGAAGGGAAATTCGTGGTACCGTTAGAAATGTTGTCCCAAATTTTGATGATTGCCGTCTCAGAGTGTAATCAAAATGAGGAAGAGATACAAGCGTTAACTACAGTACGTACTGCACAAGGGGTGGATGATACTGAGAACGACGCATTACCCGAAAAATTCACTTGTGTAACAGAACCACATGTTCTCACAAAACGACAACAGAGTATATTGGAAACAGTACTTGAAACATTTCCATACACGAGTGAAACAGGTCCGCTGAATTGTACACCGGATTATGAACAGGAGATAAATACAGGTGACGCTAAACCGGAAATTCATCGGCAATATCCGCTTTCTCCTTACGTCCAAGCGGAAGTAAAAAAAGAAATTGACAAACTGTTAGAACGTGATATTATCATGGAAATTGACTATAGTCCATGGCGATGGCCAATATTATGGGTTCGAAAGAAAACAGGTGGTGGCCGAATTTGCGTGGACGCTCGTGGCTAGGGGAATGCCGCTCAAAAAAACTTTACAATTTTGAACAAACTCCGAGATTTCGAATAAACTTTACTATATTTCACAAACTTCAAAAACTTGCGCTAACTCGTCATATATTCTGCGTTTTGAGATCTGTCAAATACTGTCAATGAATGAGAGCGCCACCACATATAGTCACTGTGTTACCGACTTAACGTGAGCTTCGTCATTTGTGCTCAGTCATGTCATCGCACATATTCAAAGAGCTAGCATCATTACAAGGCGAAAAATATCCAAAGTTTTTAGTAAAAATATTAATTAGTGCGGGATATGACAATAAATTATCTTTAAGTCAAATCGACGATGATTCAATTAAAATTATTGAAGATTACATAAACAAAAATGAAAATTTGATAAAAAACACTCCATATGAGAAAAAGAAATCCGATACTACATTTACTTTCCCAATCGGGCACAAGTTGTTAATAAAAAAAATTCCAGACAATTTGATTAAATTAAACAATAAAAAAAAAGAAGAGCGGAAGAAAATCTCATCTTCGGGGAAAAGTGAAATAGACACAAAACAAGAAATACTTACAAGAGTGAACAAATACGCTAAAGACAAACAATTTGATTCCGTTTTCACTGAACAAAACATTGAAAATTTTTCCTTAATAGAAGGAATCGGCTATAAGTGTGTTGTGAAGTGTACAAAATGCACGAAAACTTTTTCTTGTGTATATAAAAGTCGATGGAATATAAGCAACATTACTAATCATTTGAGAACACATGGTGCTAGCAATAGTGGTGAACCGAGTAATATTAATGAAAATACCGGCAATAATAAAATACAGAGAGTCACGAACAACGATTTATCCGAGATCTTAAATGTAAGTTTGTCTTTCACTTGATTCTCATTTGTATTTCAAAATTGATCATTTTCTCAAACTAATTATTTCTTAATTTATCAATTATTTCTATTCATATTTTTTTCATATTTTTTTCATATGTTTTTCCCATCAAATTTGAACATAACCTCAAAATATGGAACACATAGAGTGATCTACACAGTGTCGAATAGATTGGATTGGTAGTATTGGTATTAGTATTGGTAAGAGCAAAATACATCGCAAAATAAAAGGCTAGGTTGAAGCTGTGACGAACGTTTGTGTGTACATTTTAGATGTAAGTTCAACTTCAACTTGATATTCTAAATATCCTTTCAATGAAGCCTTTCATATCACTTTCATTTTTTGTATCATTTCCAACACTAGACATAACCTCAACATGTACGTCGTGGTTTATTTGCTCAAAACACAAAAACGGGTTGTTGTTCCGATGCATTGGATTATGGGATTTCGAACCCATTTGGCGAAATTCCTCAATTATGGTCTGAACCGAAATCAAGTGTTCCATGTATTCTTCAGCCAGCATCGAGTGGATGCAAACGGTGTACCTGATGACGCGTTTAAACCGGATTTCGATAGTTTGTCTTCAAACATCATCTTTCCAGGAAATGGTTTATACGCATGTCGCCTTCTTAATTGCCAATGTAAGTCTATTTATAATAATCCGGATTATCACAATGACTTGAATTTTTTATCCAAATGGCAGCATTTCATTAGTATGTCAGATTTCATCTCAGATTTCATCCATTCGCATCAACGAACAGAAGCTTGACTCGTTTGTTGGATGAAAAACATAGTGAATGTGATGCGTATTCTAGCATTCAAGTGAATTTGAAACCACTAGTCAGTCAAAAAAAATCCAACAATAGACAAAATATCAACATCAAACTAATTTAAATGGCCAATCCAGTAACTAGAGTAACATTTAGGCGTAACATTTAGGCGGGCTGTGAATTTGTGTTTATAACGAGTTCGTTGAATTTTAATTGTAAATCGCTTAAGCTTTCGATTGATCGGTTTTCATCTTCTGTAGTTCGGCCATTTCGATTCTATATTGTTCTGTATTTTGTAGCAATTTATCAGCACGTTACATGAGAATCGAACGGGTTTCGGAAATCGTTTCCATATCCAGTGGATTTTCATCGATTGCCATTACACCAGCCATAATAGAGAAACAGTGGTGTAACACTTTTGGGCAACGTGCAACAATACAGGCAATAGCACAGCGGCTTTGTTTGAATCGCATGCGGCAAACGATTGCCGAATATCCGATTCGGGTGGAAATTCATGTGAATCGTAACAATTTTTCCCTTCGTCACATTAGAAAATCGTAGAAAATTGCTAGGAAAATTGATACAAATATCTGGACAAATATTTTCGATACCTAATTTGGTGGTAGGTTTTGGCTGATCGATGGGGCAAATTGCAATATTGACCCATTTGTGTTGAGCTCATACAAAAACAGACCATTTACACCTCAACACTTGGTAGCTAGCTTGTTAGTAATCTGCTAGCCCGCAGTTATTTATATTGTGTTTGACCCTAGTTTTGACCATTTTCTTTGATCATTCATTCTTCGGCTTTTTAGAAACCATATTTCAATAGACTACATTAACATTTATAAATGATGATTTAGCCTAGAGTGAAACACATTAATTCATTTCAGTTTTATCATCTATTTAATCAACACTATTATTTCATTCTCTCTTTTTCACAGTAAACTACGAAGAAGCTCTTTTATTCATTCGTCATCATAGAAATCAGCCACCAGCGTTATACAATTCAAAACGTTTACGCGAAAAACCCATTCCAAATATGCCTAAAAAGAAGCCACGATTGAATCAAGTACCTGCCTCACCCTTCGTTCCATTGGTACCAAATGTCGTTTCATTGGCAAGTCGAACATCTACTCAAGTACCAATTTCACTAGCAATTTCATTGCCAATAGTGCCTTTGATAGATTCAATGGCGCAAGCTAACGCACATGTCGTTTCAACGACAGCCTTAACACCAATTTCATTGCCATCTGTGCCATCTAGTGTGCCATTGATCGATGTGACGACGCCAGATAACGCAAATATCGTTTCAACATCAGCTTCAACACCAATTACATTGCCATCTGTGCCACCTAGTTTGCCATTGATCGATTTGATCACGCCAGCTAACGCAAATATCGATTCAACACCACCTTCTGTGCAAATTCCATTGCAAACTGTGCCGTTGATCGATTTGATGGGGCCAGATTATACTGATATCGATTCAACACCAGCTACAGCGCCAAATTCATCGCCAACTGTGCCACTGATCGATTTGATGGCACCAGTTAACGCAAATGTCGTTTCGACATCAGCTTCAACACCAATTACATTGCCATCTGTGCCACCTAGTTTGCCATTGATCGATTTGATCACGCCAGCTAACACACATATCGATTCAACACCAGCTACAGCACCAAATTCATCGCCAACTGTACCATTGATCGATTTGATGGCACCAGCTAACGCAAATATCGATTCAACACCAGCTTCTGTGCAAATCCCATTGCAAACTGTGCCGTTGATCGATTTGATGGGGCCAGATTATACTGATAAAGATTCAACACCAGCTACAGCACCAAATTCATCGCCAACTGTGCCATCGATCGATTCGATGGAGACAGATAACACACAGACCAATTCAACATCAATTGGATCCAATTATATGCCAATAGCATCAACCAGCTCTCAAGCACTCATTGAAAGAGATAATGCTTTGCTAAATGTGGGCAAACACTCTTATCCTAGCTCTTATCACACTGTATCAATTCAAGATGTTTTTGTCAGTTCCGTTAAGGATTCCACATCTGAAGCAGCTAGCGAAACCGTTCCCGGAGCTGAGATTTCGGTGAAACAGGAGCCAGTGCCAATTTATCAAATGCCCACCAATCGTATTGGTGAAATTCATGATCTATTAGATGAGCCCGAAATCGTACCGTTGGGCGATGGCTGTACCATGAGCTTTTCTCGATTCGCAATGCCATTAGGCGCAGCTGAAAACGGAATGATAAAACAAGAAAATGACCCTATTTCGGGGGATATTGCGTTCACCACAACGGTAAGCCTTTATAAATAGGATACATTTCATTTTTTCTCAATGAAAACTATATTCTTTTAGTTCACCGTGCAAATCAAAAGACATTATCCACTTTATTTGATTGAGAAATTTGCAAAGAAATTTGTACATTCTGTTTATTGTATGTGTTTTGCTTTTTCAGAGAAATGGACGAGGCTATTTGGTCGGTGGTAAATTATTCGAAATTCCAAATGCTGTTTTGGAGAAATTTAAAGTTTGGAACTCTCCCCCTCATGATCGATCTGCTCACATCGACAAACGTTTTGTGTTGGCATTGTTATTGGTGCTCGTAAAGGAAGAAGACATTTTGAAGTCAGTGATTAGTCAAGATGTCATTAGCTTCATAAACGGTACGTGTTTTATTATGATCTTATTGCTTGATGTTTACCTAGTGTAATTTACCTCTAACTTAAAAATCGTTTCTTGTTTGTTTGTTTGTCGGTACCACGCTAGGTACCACGCTAGGTACCACGCATATCTCAAGAAGTGTATTCGAATACATTATAGTGAATAATATATTTTTCGTTCATTTCAGACATGATGCGTATTCGCACACATGATGACAAGCAACGTACAGTGGATGCGAAGGAGTACATCGTTGAATATATACACAAGAAAGGGGCTGAAAAACAATTAAATTGAAACCTAAATTGAAACAATAAACATTGTTTACGTGATTTTTAACTAGGTTACTACGGGAAATTTAATATAATCAGTTTCATCAAGTTTTTTTTGTTTCATCAAACAATGATTGTTGTTTATGTGATTTTTACTAGAATTTTTGTATAGCTTTTTTTATGCGAAAAACGCATTCGAAGTTAGATGCTAGATTAGATTAAGTTTCACCACCAATCTAGACAACAACTAGGTCAACAACTAGGCTAGCAACTAGGCCAACAATAAATTGTTGTCTGAGTGATTTTTTCTAGGATTTTTTCTAGTGATCAGTTGATGAATAATTGTTGTTCCTGTGATTTTTGTATAGTTTATGCGGAAAACCGCGCTCAAAATAATGTGATATGCTAGTTGATATGTTGACTTGACTAGGTTGACGAGTCTGTTGATGAAACAACGTGTGAAACAATGATTGTTGTTCATGTGATTTTTATATAGTTCATGCGGAAAACCGCGCTCAAAATAATGCTAGAAATAATGTGATATGCTAGTTGATATGTTGACTTGACTAGGTTGACGAGTCTGTTGGATGAAACAACGTGTGAAACAATGATTGTTGTTCATGTGATTTTTATATAGTTTATGCCAAAGGTTTATGCGGCAAACCGCGCTCGAAATGTGTAACCTAGTAAAATCGAATGTTTCATGATGCTATAGGCCATAAGATAATAAACATTTTTTTTTCCAAATGACTTCGATATAAAACCAAATAAAAGTATTTTTCAGCGTATTTCCATTATTTGACGTTTAAACCAAACACTAACTTGACCTATATAGACATCATTTTAATCACTTTTGATTCGGTTAAGCCTGAAATGAACCAAAGTTCATTCCTCCAAATCGAAATTGAAATCGATTAATTGTTTTTTTTCGAATGACAATTTATTAAATTCATTTATGAATGAACACTGAACAGTTTACAATTGTAAATTGTATGCAATTTCTTTCTTGGGGAACAAATCATTGATTTGGGTGAACTTGTTGGTTCACGTTTGGATCGACATCGTTTTGAATAACGTTTCGTACGTTTGGACCATCAGCGTCCACAAAACGAGGATCTTCAGCGTTTGCCGCATTTGCTGCATTTTGCAATTCCTCAGCTTCGTGAATCTTTGCCAAAAACTTGGAAAAAGAAAAAATATTGACAACCATTTCAATACAAACAGATTCATTATTGTATAGCTCATTAAACTCACGCGTTCGATCTCAGCCCGGTCGAGATAGAGTTTGCCGTGTCCACGTCCAACATTTACGTTGTTACCGAAGTCATTACCTACTGGATCATCCATTTTCTATTCTGCCTATTCTTTCCTCTTATTTTTAATTCCTTTATTGATTTTCTTGTATAGTTTATGGCTTCTCAGCTTCTTTTGGAAACACAAAGACGCAATAATACCAAAATGTATGTTCAGTAACGGAAAGTTAAGCGGGAACTGTCAAAAATGACAACATTTAGTTTTGTCTATAGAGTCTGTTAATGGCTCAATCTCTTTCAATCTAATACTACATTCCTTGCTAGCTTCAATACATTGATAGGTACAGCATCAAAATCAATTTAGAATGAATGTCACCTTTGTATCCATTTTATTAGCCATTTCATAACAGCATAGTATAATAATGGCTGAATTCAACAAAAATTCATCACCAATTTGCTGAATTTTGAGCAAAATCTAGAGCAAAATCCAATCGTGGTTGTCTTTTTTATTCAATTTTATTATTATAATCTCTTATTTATCTGCTCAGATTGTTTCAAACATTTTCTTTCGTTCAACATTTATTATAAATTTTCATTTGTTTCAAAACATTTTAAAAGCGATCTCTTCACTTTGGCTAAATCATTTTGTGGAACTAAGATATTTTTATCGGAGCAAAAAGAATCATCATTCGTATAAGTGGCCAAATAATTTTTGATGTGAATGAAATAATGAATGTATTCCTTCTTTGCTTCCAGAATTCCTTCGTTGCTACAGGAATACCATGTGGATAGTACTTCCACATCAGCCGATGCCAAAGCGACATCTTTGGTATACGGTTTTGGTTTTTTTATATCATTTTCGTTATCTCTATTATCATTCCTGACATTCCTAAATGCCATAACAAGTCCCACAATACAATTGCTCAGAACATTATCTTCGGAATCAGGCACGTTATTGTTCTGTTTAAAAAAACACCAGCTTCCTATAAGACAGAAAAAAATTAATAGAAATTGGAGTTGAAGAAACCCAAAGAAATCCAAGAATAAAACTCTAGATAAAACTTTGAAGATATAATGAGATCAATGTACCTATCGCAATTTCATTTAATTTAAACATCACTTCATCGTTCGCGTCTTTTCGTTTTCGTTTTACATTTTGGGTTCTCTGTGACGCATCCTGAACGCGTTTACAGCGATCGGAACTTAGTTTGTATTTTGCATCCGATAAAGTCCATATTAATTCAGATTTTGCAACTGTTTTCATTGTTCCATCTTCTTGCACCATATCAATGAATTTACTCCTTGACGAACTACCAAAATGGACATCTTCCAAATCATCATCATCATCTTCTTCTTCTTCAAACTCAACGTTAATGTTCGTTTGAAGCAGTTCACATTTCATAATATCAGAAGAAGATATTTCCATGCCAAGATTCGAAGCCATTTTGAGCCCATCAATGTGAGCTCTTTGAATGTCACAAAGTATTTCTTCGTCCGTTGGTAGTTCCACTGGTGGATTCCCTTCAAAAATCTTGTTACTCCTTGGGAATGAAATATTTCCATTTCTCAATCTCGACAAGACAATTTCATTCATCAAATCCACTCTCGACACCAAATGAAGTAGCTCGTATAGATTGAAATTAATTTTCGTAAAGTTCGCAGTACCCATTGATCGCAACTGCCTGAATTGATGTTCGCATGGTTGGCTCGAGAACAGGCTTGGAATAAATAGCTCTGGCTTTGAACTATTTCGAAGATTTCGTATCAACTGAATCAATCCATGGGCATTTATTTCAATACATGCATAAGCATTGGCTGATATGAAATTTTGGTCAGTTGTATATATATTTTCTGGTCTTTTCAACCATTTTCGCCAAGCACGCAAAAAATATACGGCCTTCCATATACGATATACACGTTCACGAGGTTGTAAATCTTTATCTAGGAAGCTCGTTGTGACCATTTCACACATTTTCAAATATTCGACGGTCGCTTCAGAATCAAAGATTTGATGCTCTAGAGATTGCACCACACGCGGCCGCATAACTTTCTCCAGTGAGCCGAAATTCTGTCGATCCTCTGGGCATATATCAGTGTACACGAGCCCATGAGTTTCTTTCGGGACCGAATTCAACAACATTTTAATATGTGTGACAGAAACCAGCTTCTGCCCCATCGGTAGCACTTTAGATGGCTTCAGCATGCAGTTGCGCAATTTGGTCCCGACGTGTACTGTATCTTGTATACAGGCTGTAAACTCGCATTTATGAAAAAAATTATTCAAACTCTCTTGGGTTAGTTCAAATGAATTGAGAGACGTTTTTGAACGCATGCTGGATAGTAGACGACTATCGCCATCAGCCGAAATTCCTATGATATCAATTCCATGTCTAAAAAACCGAATGAACAAACAATCAGTTGCGAGGAAAAACAATTCGTTCGATTAAAAACCGGATGGAAGAAAATTGCTTACTTTTTCAACTCATTTGCTATGTAAGCCCATCGATTAACTACATCCGTTGATTTAAATTTATTATCCGTGCCAAAAATCTGAAGAATAAAAGGCGGAGCATTGGGTTTGAGTGGTTGTGCGATGATCAAATAAACTAATGAAGCGAGTGGAACCTCCATGAATTGTCTAATCGCTTCCTCTGATTCAGCCATAAACGAGTATGTTTTTGGACATCCGTTTGTTGAATCAAGTGGTAGGACTAAACCGACAAGTTGGTTTGAAATTGTGTCACATACAACTTTTTTCACGATTCCAGAGGCATCTTCGGAGAGGAAAACTGATTTCGGGCCTCCGATGTGTTCTAAATAATCACTTAGCTCCTTCGACCTCAATTGACCTTCAATTATTTTTTGTTTATGCTTTTGGAGATTATGTCCTAAATATAGAAACAGATTATGTTGTGAGATATCGATTGGAATAGCATCAATATTGAAAATTTCAAATGGTCATATCAGCTGTTCATATCATACAAGTACTCACGAATAGTGGAAACTTTTGGCAATGGTAGATTTGCAGCGAGTACTTCATATGCAGCGGCTCCACTCATCATATACATATACATTGAAAAATTGGTCAACACCTCTGAATATCTATGAGCGGCCGGAACTTTGTTTGCATTATGTAGAGCTGATGAAACTAGCTCCTTAAGAATTCTTGAGAACGCCGAATTTTCCAATTGAAATGATTCTGGATCAGATGAAATCATATTCTGTGGTATTTTCAATACCATCATACGATGTGCTGGCAGAAAATTGAATGAAGATTGCTGTTGGTATAATTTTTTGTGACATTGTGGCATACTTTCGAATGAATTTCGGAGATCTGCGTTCAAATATTTCTCCATTTCATCTATCGAATTCTGGTCGATGTTTTTCAAAGTTATTCTATTGTCGAAACCACACTTTGTAAGAAAATATTGCAGGCATTTGCATAATTGTAGATTTTTGAACAACGTGTTAGACTCATGAGTTGACTAAAAAACATTTGATTAGAAAGGAGTACGGGAAATATTTTAAAATATGTTTGGATTTGGATTTACTTCAACGAAAATTCAATGTTTTGTATATAAATTTGTTCGACGAAATGATGAAAATGAAATCAAATCAAATCAATTTCTCTTTAAACCTTCGAAAATTGTAGCATTTTCATTAAAAGCAACTAGTTAAACATTTGTTGATTTATAATGTTCTACATAACGATGTATATAATACGACTTCAAATCGATAAAAAAAACAGAACACACATTGACAAAAAATGGTTTTAATTTTATGAAGTGTAATTTTCGTCAAGATTGATTTGAAAAAATATATAAATTAACATAAAAAAAATTGCAATATTTATTATTACCATTCTATATTCGACTTTAAACTGATGTCTAGACTGATGTACATTGCTATCTGTGAATCGGTAACAAAACACCGATATTTGACGTCATGCATTTGACATTATTCTGTCTAACTCGTTTAACTCACGTTAACTTGTTAAACTCATACAAACTCGAATGGTATGTTTGAACTTCATCGAAACGTCAAAACTCGTGATTGTCAACACGAGCGGCATGCCCCTAGGCTCGTGGTGTCAACAAAATTACAATTCCTGATGCATATCCATCAATAAATGTGGATGGAATTTTACGAAATCTACCAAAAGCTAAATACATATCAGGAATTGACATGACACAGGCTTTTCACCAAATAGCAATTAAAGAACAAGACCGTTTAAAAACGAGTTTCGCTGTGGGAAACAAATTATATTGTTACAAAAGAGCCATTATGGGTTTCCGTAACAGCCCAGCTGATTTGACCAAGTTATTGGATAAACTGTTCCACGATATGAGTCCACAAGTTTATCATTATGTGGATGACATCGTTATCGTTAGTGAAACCTTCGATGAGCACATACAAATTTTGACCGAAGTGGCTAAACGATTAAAAAGAGCAAATCTCACAATTAGTCGAACAAAATCATTGTTTTGTCATCGGAAATTAACGTTCTTGGGATATGTACTGTCACAAAATGGGTTGGAACCAAATTCACAGCGTACAAAACCTATCATGGAATACAAACGACCAGAAACAGTACGGGACGTCAGACGTCTGCTCGGTTTGGTGAACTGGTACAGAAGATTTATACCAAAGGCCGCCGAAATTCTCAATCCTTTGACAGAACTAACGAAAGGCCAGATGAAGAACAGTCAGACAAAAGTCGAATGGACTGAAGAAGCCGAGAAAGCGTTTGAACAAATCAAAGAGATTTTGTCGTCTGAACCAGTGTTGGCAATGGCTGATTACAGCAAACCATTCAAAATTTATTCTGACGCAAGTAATACGGCCGGATCAGCAATTTTAACTCAAAATTTCGACGGTATAGAACGAGTTATTTCATATCACTCCGTGAAATTCACTTCGACTCAACAAAACTACAGTGCAACAGAACGTGAGCTTTTAAGTGTGCTAGCTGGCATTGAGAAATTCCGCCCATGGATTGACGGAACTCGATTCGAAGTAGTTACCGATCACGCTAGTATCCAATGGCTACATAATCTCAAAGAACCGCACGGCAAACTTGCTCGATGGGCAGTCAGACTACAAGCTTTTGACATACAATTCACACATCGACCAGGCAAGAATATGCAATTGCCAGATGCTTTGTCACGAGCGGTAGCTTTGATAGATGTAACAAATATATCCGACGTGAAACAAACCGATAAATGGTATTCAGCTACATATCATCGTGCAAAAACAGAGCCAATGAAGAATTACAAGGTACAAGACAACATGTTATACCGACGAAACAAGTTTGATTCACATACCGGTGATCGTTTATGGAAGTTGTGTGTACCCTGTAAGTTACGGAAGAGGGTTTTGATCGATAAACACGACCATTCAGCTCATCAGGGGGTGTGGAAAACACTTCGGCTAATACAGAACACCTATTATTGGCCAAACATGAATGATGACGTATATGAGCATGTAACTAAATGTACAATTTGTAGACAATCAAAGGCTTCCAATTATCGAAGTGGCCGTGATTTAGGTCATTGGCATTCATCGATGATACACACTCGATGAATACACGGCTCGGCCAAATTTAAAACATGGAAATCTACAATTTGGCCGTTTTTACACATCGTATTTCAAAAAACAACTCGACGTTCCCACAGACCAAAGCGACAAGCCGCTACTCAGAACACCAATGATCAAAGTAAAACAGTTGATCCACCGTCGACCAGCACTCAAGATGGACAGTTAAATCGCGAGGTGATAAATACGAATTCAACACCACCCCCAGTACAAAATGAATCAAACAAGAATGAGGAACAACAAATCAAAACTCATTCCGATGTAAATTCGGTTACACGGTCCGAGGTGACAACTCAAATACGGGAAGGCGCAGAACAAATCGTATCTTATACCAATTTGACACTGCCAACCGCGACCGAAAACAAAGTTCCTGAAAACAGTACCCAAGAACCACCTCGAGATCAATTGTTGATGTCCATTATCGAACGAAGTGGAAAAAACGCAAATCAGAATGCAAATCAAAAGACAAATCAGGAAATCGATCCAAGTGAAACAGAACCGTCAGTCTCACCTCCACCCGTTGAGAACGTTCAGACGACTGAACAGCCAAGGATGGTTGAAATGACACCAGCAATGGCCAGATTGATGGCTGAATTCAACCACTTTTTGACGTTGCGAGTGGGTGGAATTGTCACAGATGACAAATAAGAATGACAATACGACAAGTTAGAACAAACTCATGATGCTCTTAGATTTAAATTCATTACAACTCACATAACAATTCCAGTTTAACATAACAAAATACATTCAACATGAACTAACCAATTTACAAACAAAAAACTCAGTAAGTACGATGACATTCTGTGAAAATTGCACCAACAGGTGTTCATGACATCTAAATAAGTCACCTTCACACATTTACAGATCATGTCCCAACAAACTTTATGGCAGTTCTTTCTCGAATTGTTAACACAGCGTGCCCACCCGGATTTGATACGATGGAAAGATGAAGATGGAACGTTTGAAATAACCAAACCAAACGAAATCGCTCGGTTGTGGGGACAAACTAAATCAAAAGATAACATGACATACGAGAAAATGGCCAGAGCCCTGAGACACTATTACCAAACCGGTTTCATGACAAAAGTCAAAGTAAAACGTTATTGTTACAAATTCGAATGGGACATACAGTACTTACAATATGTGCACAGATGGTTACAAATCTAATTGTGCCTTATGTTTAACACAAATCAGAATCACTTACTGGATTCACTTATCCAAACAGTATTTTCTTTTTTTGCTAAGAGCAATTATATTAGATACGTAAGAATTTGCGTATGAAACGCACAAAAAAAAAATCTATCAGAACAATAACATATGTCAATGAAGACAAACCAAAGTAAAAATACTGATTTACGAATGCATTTAACATTCTACAAAGTAATCTAAATTTCACTTTATACTGCTATTAAAAAAAAAAAAAAAAAAAAAAAAAAATCGAAACGATTACAGTCCAATTAAGAATATCTACAAGCGAATGAACGCTTTGAACAGTCACTGAAGACTAAACACATAAAAGAACAAAAAAAAAAAAACACACATTACATTCATTAAAATCGATCATAGTCATATCAGTATTACAAAAGTTCCTACTACACGAATCTCAGGCAGTATTAAGTAAACTTTGTGATATGAATCTAATTAAAACCGAAATATATTTGTCACTACCTGAAACAAATATTCAAATGATTTTCAATAAAGAAAAAAAAAAAAAACCCCTACCAAACAAAACAAAATCATCGTTTAAACCAAAGGGTGATAAAAACAAAAAAAAAAATTACAAAACAAAATCATCGTTTAAACCTAAGGGTGATCTACACTAAACTAAGGCAAAAGTCAATAAAACCTCCGCAATGAGTTGAAACTACGAATGCAACCGCCTCAGGCGATGATAGCTTTTTCTTATGAAGTACCCGCTACAATCATATGAAACACGGCCTACCGCGAAAGCGATGATGACAAAAGTCAATAAAACCTCCGCAATGAGTTGAAACTACGAATGCAACCGCCTCAGGCGATGATAGCTTTTTCTTATGAAGTACCCGCTACAATCATATGAAACACGGCCTACCGCGAAAGCGATGATGACAAAAGCCAATAAAATCTCCGTAATGAGTTGAAACTAAAAAGTTAACCGCCTCAGGCGATGAAATTTTCTCTTGCAAATCACAACACAGTTGAGTTGCATTGGAACACGGCAAACCGCGAAAGCGATGACAACAAAACAATTCGGATTTTCATCCACAGTGATGGTTCATCACAAAACCAAAACAATCTCGGATTTTCATCCACAGTGATGGTTCATCACAGCACAAAAAAAAAAAAAAAAAAAAAAAACAGAAAAACACATAAACATATTAGTATCCAGGAAATAGTAAATTTTTACATGGGACCACGGTACACTTTAGTATAAGACAGGTCAATGTGAAGACAAATGGCAACAATTTCAACACATTTAAAATTCAATAATACAGATCAAACAATTCAGAGAACAGAGAAAACAGTACGGAAAGATCCATTCAGAAACCACCCGAAGACGAGTTGTTTTCATTGAGAAAAAAAAAAAAAAAAAAAAATTCGTTTGGCGAATTTGCCATAGTTTCTCCTTCTTAATTGTGGTAATTTTTCACTTTTCGCACTTTTTCTTTTCACTGTCTCATGCCATCAAAGTAGCATGTGGTTTCTTTTCAATGGCATTTGAGTGATTGTACTCGGCATATCTCTTGATAGCTTTTGGTTGTGCAGAAGAAGTGACACGACCGATCGGGGAAATTTTCATACAATAATTACATTCGTAGAGAGAAAGCAAATACCCAAGTGACACAAAAAACGTCCACCAGAACAAAACGCCTGGCAATTCCATTGAACGCAACAGCCAAATCTGAAAAGCTTTTGACACTTTACTTGGGAACATATTTTCAATTACATTGTACATGTATGAACATACTTGCGTGTGTCAAAATGATTCAGGAAGGAATAGAAAAAAAAAAAAGGAAAAGAAATGAAATTCAAGTGTCGAATGACTAAAATAAAACAAGTACAAAAAAAAAAAAAATTTTTTTCATTCAAATTCAAGCAATCTCCAAATTGATCTCTATACATTATATTGTGAGATGTTTCAAACTGAGTCAAAAGATCAACGACCGGTTGACCTACTGACACATATCAAGATTTGTTATTTTGACACATTACCATAAGGGCTATACATGAACATGTATATGTAAGAGGTCTGGACGGTTGAGCTGTCTCAACGGAAGTTGGGGACGGAGAACAGCCGATCAACGGGACGGTTGAGCTGTCCTCCTAAAAAAAAGTTAGAGGGGGGTGAATTGATATTGGTTTTTATGACAACACAACAATTCCAGAGCGATCGGAACAAAACAAGAAATAAAGCAATACTAAATTAGATAGACAATAAAACTGCGATAGACATTGCATGGCATATTTTTAGTGGACAGATCGCATGGCAACAACAAAGAAATTGGTTAAACAAAAAAAGTTACTAATATAAATAAAATAAATAAAATATTTAAATTCACCAATGCACACATTATGGACAAATCGAATAGATATAAAAAAACACAAACGTTATCTACGGATGGTTTTTTCGGGCTGAAATGGAGACGGTCACATGTACTAAAAGAAGGCTTGTAAAGCCAACATGGCCGACAACGTCACACCGGTATGAACAGTTCTTTTTGTCATTGAACAGCACAGAGTGTGGACGTGAATAAACCAATTGAAAACCATAGACGCCAGATAAAACCAATAAATCCGTGAAAAAGAGACGAAATAATTTACAGAAAAATACAGAACAGTAAGTACGATTAAATTGTGAGCACAGATCGGCTGAAATAGTGAGAAAAAGGCTAAATAGACTATCATTTCAATATAACATTCAGCTCGTATGACAACATTCAATTGGAATCGAACAAACAGAACGAATTGATGGAAAATTGTTGGAAAATACAGAAAATCAGCGGATAATAACAATAATACGGAGAATCTGAAACATATCGGCGCATTTTTTTTTACAATTAATTCAAATCGTTGGCAACAGATCAAATGCACATGTTATGGAACGATAATTGTGCATACACTGTAATTCGGATTGGATTACCTAGTTTATATACAGGATTTTTATATGTGAAAAATCCGAAAGGATTAGTTTCTAATCCCAAGGGATTAAAATGATTATTGAAGGTATTTTCAAACTAAATTTAATTTAATGATTTGAATAAACTCAAAATCAATAGTTTTAAATACAAAAATGCACTTTAAATGTTTTTTTAATGTACAATGCGTTAAAGTTCTTGAGTACAAGGCGCTTAAGTGCGCATGTCAAAAGTACTGATGTGAGTTGCGGAATGACATTTAAGTGAATCTGACATTTCATTTGTTTTGTTTTGTTTTGTTTGGTAGCAGTACATCATAAAAAAAAGTATACAAATGAGTGTAAACAATATTTTTCTTGACGTGCGCATTAGTTGCGTAACCCGAATATTGCTTTTAAATGAAGAGGAAGTCAAGGCTCCTGGCCTTGTGGTTGGAAAAAGTGAGTTGTACGCTTATGTCTAAGTTTTTCGCTATTACATTCGTGCGCCTTTTTTTCAGTTCTGGAAGCATTCAATATCACTTCGGATAAACATATTGATTTTAAGTTTCGGGACAATTTACGGGCACCAGTGTCTGCTGAGCACCTGCCTGAATTAATCATGCAAAAAAAAGGTTCGGGCTCATTTTTTATTGAGCTAGTTCTTGATGAACCATCTCTGTCGTTTAGAGCTGAGGTAAAATTTTGTTTATGTTTTTTAACATAACCTAAAAAATGAATTCCATTTATATTGGCGAAGCATTTTCATATGTTTTTATTATTATATTTATAGAGCATCAAAAATTATATAGAACAAACGTGTCCCATCGAAAATATTTTTGAAGAGGTCAAACTATTAAAGGGCAGCCTATCAAAAAAAAGTGAAAAGGTCTTGATCGATTGCCTGTACTCTTACATCATCACAACGTTCTCAAATGAACCACCACAGCAGGAAATTATCGATTGCTGTCAAGCCACTTTGCAACTCTTTCCGTACTTGGAAACAACACCAAGTGAAATTGGTGGAATTGTAAGTATGCATATGAATTGTGCCAACATTTATTTTCATTTCTATTTTTTCCGTTTTCTACCTTTAATCTCCCTGAGCATGGCCCAAAAAAAGTGGATTAGCTGGAACTCTTTCAACATTGATGCACGCAAAAAATAGCAACTGTTTTATTTGATTTAAATGGAAGCCTTCTTTCTCCCTCTCTCTCTAACTCACTCAAAATCACTCATTCTATTCCTCCGTATCTATTTCCCTTTTCCACGCACGTTATGCTAATTATAAACAATACAGTGTATGGGAATAACATATTTCCGTCCAGATTTCGATTTGATTCTTAATTGTGATCTGTTTTTTTCGATACCTGTTTACGTAGCCGTTCACCGAATGTTCAATTTTCATTTTTATTTTTATTATTTCAATTCTTCCAATTTATAGGAAGCGCTGTATTACCCTGCTGCAAAAAAAGGACTAATTTTCCACAAAATTCGAAATGTGAAAGCTGCTACCAAGCAAACTAGGTCTGGAAATGAGGGAAATACGATGAGCGAGAACGACGTAAAATCGCAGCTTAAATACTGCGTTGTGAAAAAGGATATGGACAAATTGAAACTGTTATTGCGTGATACGGTTTCAATGCGCCGACAGTTACTAATGAAAGATGATGCTGAATTAAAAGATTTCTGGACATTTTACTTTATTGACACAGAATTGGTAATGTTATTTAATGGATTCATCATAACAAAATAATTTAATCCAATATTTGATACCTTTCTAGATTCTGTATGATTTTCGTGTAATGTTTCCAACCATTGATGACAAATCGCTCGAAAAGAAGTGGAGCGAGCTTCACGATAAGCCATTGTCCGATTTTAAGGACCAAATTGATTTGGACAAAATCCCAACAACTAGTATTGATGTCTGGCAATTTGTCACCACGTGTATGATGTTGAAGCCCCGTGGAAATTTCTGGAAAACATTGTCATCGCTGATAATTTTCTCAAACGTTAGTTTGTTAAATTCAATCATTTATTTTGAATTTAATGTTTTGATTTACGGAAATTCAAATAAATCAAAAAATAAAAGACAAAACATTTTCTACTCTGACACAAATAGCAAATATATTTTCGGATTATTTCTATAAATGAAGAGTAAACGCGTTTTCGTCTTTTATTTTTCAATTTAATATCGGATATGTTGACCGAAATCAATTAAACGTGGAAACTATCATCTTTTTATTTCTTCACAGAATGTGAACGCAGACCCAATGAAATTGATGAACCGGGCGAATCAGAAGCCACACATTATAACAATTGTTTCAAACAAAACACAACTGAAGTTCTATATTGCCGTGCGTGATTATTTGGTTTCTGTGAGTAAAATAATAATAATTTATAATAATTACAATTTAATTCCAATTAAAACCAGACTTGTACTGATCAAATATTTCATTTATTTGAAGGTTCCCGAAAGCTATGGTATTATTGGCGCTGTTGATCTCGTGTACAAGCTACACAAAATATTTGGCGTTGAACCACACGCTCATTCCAAGCGCTTGATTCATTTTTTGGATTACTTTGTGTACAGAAACGAAGAGAAAGTTGATGGAGCCATAGACAAAGAAATGCATGCACTCGGTAATAAATTGTTAGCGACAGCCATTTAGCATGCTTGCATCTGTTTTCGTTTTATTCATAATAAGTTGCATGTCATCGTTTCGTCTCATATGCATTCAAATAATTTCGAAACATTTTACGTTTTTAGCATGAACATTTTAAATTATTTTATTCACTTGCGAATGTTAATTTTAGAAATGCAATGTTAATTTAAAATGTTTTTTCTTTTTAAGCGCTTTATTACTTATTTTTGAACCTCTCAAACGGTTCAATCGGTAATTTTATTACCTAGAAAAGGACTTCATAATTTTACATATCATTCTTTTTTATATGGAGTAAATTTATGTAAATGATTCTCGTGCTTGGTAATTAAAAAATAAATTAGATAATAATGATGTGATGCAAAAATTCATGCATGAATTGCATGCCAAAATTAATATAATGTATCTGCAGGAAAAATTGCAATGGCAAAACTCAAAATAAATGCAATTTTTGATTTAAGTCAATTTAATTTATTTGAAAATTTGAAATTTTAGTTTTACAGGCGGTGTTTCTTTTAAAATAATGCAAAAACGTGATTTATAAAATGAAATGTGATATTAAAATGATAAATCTAAAAAAAAACTCATCGAATATTTATAAAATTAATTTTGAAACGTGCAATTTATCAGCCATAATAAAATATTTGTTTTCAGCATTGATTTTCTCGTACACTAATTTACTTTCCAAAGTGTCAAAGGCAATTACAATTGTGGAATCATTCACTTTTTCGATTTCAATGCTATTGCAAAAGCTATTGTAGGACAACGTTTTGAGTAACTGACAAATGAAAAACACTTTCGAATTGATCGATAAAATATGTAAAATTTCGTAAATTCGGTCATTCTCAATTAGTAGGCTTC
This sequence comes from Aphidoletes aphidimyza, assembly GCA_030463065.1. Lineage (NCBI taxonomy): Eukaryota > Metazoa > Arthropoda > Insecta > Diptera > Cecidomyiidae > Aphidoletes > Aphidoletes aphidimyza. The sequence goes on along the minus strand of CM059997.1, from coordinate 24,436,422 downwards.
CTTCGCGATATTTAATGTTGTTATTGTATGTAGCAAATTTGTGTACCCGTATTTCATTAAACTCAGTTCCAATGTCTCGTTTGATGATCGAATCAAATTTTTGGAATTGCATGGAGTTTTCGAATTTTCCGAATAGATTTGATGTTTTAATTGTTGCTAACAATACAGGCGGTTTGCACATGCGTTCCTGGTGTTCCGTTGCCAACGTTTTCGGTAAATTAATGAAATTCATTTTTTTTCGTCCAATTTCTGTTAAGACTTTGTGTTTTGACTCGAGTCTCATCGTCCACAAATGTATCAGTGGGCCCATTTTTCGAATGCTTTCAGGGTAATGAGTGAGGAAGTGGTGTTTTGGGGAAAGATTTTGTTTAAATATTTGAATTACTGAATTCAAATGCTGTTGGATGAATTTTTCCAGCAATTTGACATCTCTTTCAGTTATTGTAGGAGAATAGATGATTTGCATGCACTTCAGTAACGTTTCAATTGGTTTCCAATACTGATCAAATTTTGCTTTCAGATCTAGAAATATGAATGGCATGTGCACCATCAAGCAGTAAATTTGCGATGCATTTTGATTTAAATTATGCTTTTCCACATTCACTAATGATGGTTTGTTATACATATATGTGAAACCGTAATTGAAATCGCGCACTCTCTGCTGAATTTCGCTCAGAGAAAGAATTTTGTTTTTGATGATTATGTTGAAAAAATCCTGAAGGCAATATGCGATAACACCTTCGTTGATGTCATGCATTACGTCCGCAGCCATATTATCCAAGACGTGAAAATAATGCAAATCATTGAATTTGCAATTTCGCTTGATGCCTTTGGTTACCGAAAAGTCTGGTTTTTCCTTCATATTTTCAGCCATTTCAACATGCTTTGTGTATTTTGTTTTTGTTCGATATTTTCGCTTGTCGTCTTTCGTCATAGTATGGCATTCTGTCTTTGAAGACTCACAAAAGCGGCAGTAATAATTCGCAACAAAAGACTCAACAAATCCAGCAACAAAGCTTGCTCCAAGATTGTCACATGCGATATTTACTATCGTGACTTTGATGCACTCACTTCCAATTTTTAGCCCTTCGGTTTCCAACTTAGAAACTTCAGCAACGATGAGCTCGGCTATATGGTTGTAATCGTACTCTTGCGACTTGAAATTAACTGAACTACACAGGGCGACTAAGAATATGCTGTCTAATTTTGATCTATACTCAACAGGCATATTTAAAATTTGAACATATGTGGCATTGACTTTATGTTTCGTGGCTTTACTCTTCAATGGACAGCAAACATCAAAATCGTCAATCCCTATCTGTAGTTGAATTGTGAGTGGATCTTTAAAAATGTCCTTTGATTGACACACAGAACCACAACAAACACTTTTATAAATGCCAGGAACACATTTATGCTTTTCGTGGCGGTTATATTTAATGTATCGTTCCATAAAATCTTCTTGCTCAAATAGAGATTTCAATGTGTTTTCGATGCTCACATACTGGAAGGTTGATTGGGTTAAGGCATGATCAGGTATATTGGTTTGTGGGTTCATTTTGGGATTTCTCCATTTCAATCCGATGGATTTCTCAACAGGCGCAACATAAAAGGGATTATTGTTCATTTTCTTTTTTAATTTTGGAACAGTATCTATTTCTTTAAGTGTTTTTTTAATCATATCCGATGCACATTCAATGTTTTCAATAACATCATCTTTTACGGAGCACTTTTTATTCAATAATTGTGTACACAATCGTTTTGAATGTTCCACAACATCAACAAACAAACTCATCATTTTCTTGTAGTCCTTTTGAGTTAAATTCAATGATCGGAGATCAGATGGAAGAACAGAAGCAAAGTCATTCCACTCCTTGAAAATTGCACCAGTATCAGTCAACACTTTACAACTATCTCCTTCAAACATAATTTCATTTACGGAAATTTGGTTCACATTCTTTTCGTCTTGTGTGGACATATCATCGTGCTCGATAGAATATTCTATCAGTTTTTTCTCTTTAAAACAATATCTGTATTGTTTATTCATTTTAATGGTTTATGGTTTTATAATTTGACTGAAAAATACGTTAATTGTTTGTATTTCAAACTATGTCTATGAGTGAATTGTCAATCTCTATTAAAATACTTTCCGCAACTCACGTCAGTACTTCTGACATGCGTACTTAAGCGTATGTACTCAAGCGCTTTAACTCATTGTACATTAAAAAAACATTTAAAGTGCATTTTTGTATTTAAAACTATTGATTTTGAGTTTATTCAAATCATTAAATTAAATTTAGTTTGAAAATACCTTCAATAATCATTTTAATCCCTTGGGATTAGAAACTAATCCTTTCGGATTTTTCATATATAAAAATCCTATATATAAACTAGGTAATCCAATCCGAATTACAGTGTAGCATTACAGACACGTGCAACAAGTGGTAAGTCAGCGAATCGGTCGACAGTCGCAAGAAAATGGAATTTTACAAATCAAATGATTATTCTACAGAACACAGCAAGGAAAAGGATAGAATTTAGCAAAATACACGACCGATTTCGACAGATCAAACAAGTTGGGCCACACCAATTGAGACACGTGAAAACATAACCTCAATTACAGTGAACAGAGCTTTCGTGATACAACCGTAAGTGTATTGGACATCAAGTTCGATCGGTAAACTAAAGTGAAATGATTTATAGGCTTACGCGGCCCACCCAGGGGACGAAGCTAACCCACCCAGGGGGCGAAGCTAACCCACCCAGGGGACGAAGCTAACTCACCCAGGGGACGAAGCTAACCCGCAGACGATTTTGAAACCGGCCAGAGATAATTTGCCTGACAAATCACCTTTATTCGAGCCACTGACATCGAATCACAGATCCATCAGGGACATAATACAAGACAAACCACTGTGAACATCGTATGAGCTAGAGAAATCGTCTCCAGAACATCAAATTTATTGGCCCAAGTGGAGTAAGCTGATCCAACACGTTTATACAGAAGTTTACCATCGAATCACCCGTGATTGCAATTTAGCTGTGCCACAAATCCATAATCACAGTTCGACGGATACAACAGGTGTGTAATTTGAACAAATCGGCCGCAACGAAATTTAATTTAATAATAAATCCATAACAAGTCCATGCCTAGGGAAAGATAATTTTGATATATTTACTTTACATGAATTTACAAGAAACTGAATATACAACTCGATGATTTAACAGTGCATTGTACAAGTATCGTATATAAAAGAAGTTTAAGAACAATATATACGTGACATGGGCATTTTTAATTGATTATTCACACAGTTCTCACACGTATCACCTAAGGCTACAATGCCCGATATTCCTAAGAATATCCAGTGACATTTTCTATGAATAAACCAATTAAGCATAACCCATGCCACGTAACTGATATATACACACAGAATAAGGGAATGAACAATTGAATTAAATGAAACAATTCTTGAACAACTTAAACTAAATGTAATCTAGATCGCTTTGAAGTTGTGTACGCACATAATTCCCTTATACAGATCAAATTTTGACATACATTCGTGTCCTACATAACAAACATTGTGGGAGGTTTTTCGGAAGTACTATCTTGGGAGATCATTAGGTAGGTCTAGGATCTAAGGAGAAAGGTAGTATCTTTTCAGGTTTTCAGTAAATTTTTACACAAAAACTGATTTTTACATTTTTGACCAATGAAAATTCATGCAGTTTGCGTCATTTGAAAGATATTCAAGTTTTCTTGGTGTTGTGATCATTCGAATAATGCACAAAATGTATCTTCATGCCGAAAAATCATGGAATATGAACAGTTGTGAAAATGTACGAAATTCTTAGAAAATCGAATTGTGATATGGATATATCTCAAGAAAAGAGTCTCAGATCGCAAAAAGAAGATGGCCAATTTATTTGATTGTGTCACAGGATGTTTTGTGTTAAAATTAAGACATATTGCAGTAGAAATTTCATGGCGACGTGCACTGAAGCGGACCTGGAAGCGAATTTTCGCGCTCGCTCCGACACACTGCAACTCAATTGTTTGCTATGTCAGTTCTAGTTCTTCGATTTGAGTGTTCTAGGTGTCAATTTGAGCGGATTTCCGCTCGTATTTCGCCTTAACGCTCATATTTCTTATGTTTTCATATGGATTTTTTCTGTGCTGGTCTCATTCGAAAGATATCTTTTTTACCTTTCGATTGACACCTTGAACACTCAAATCGGAGAAGTAGAGCTGACATAGCGAACAATTGAGTTGCAATATGTCAAAAGTTCGCTTCCTGGTCCGCACTGAATTGCCTAAATACATTACATTGTAAAACAAAAAAGAACATTTTGCCCGTTTTCATGGCAGAACCAATACTTTACTGGTCGACGAATTAAATTGTTAAAGAGAAAAACCAAATTTCATATCAATGCGGAAAAGTCAGGATTACGAATGTAATTCAATTTATTTATTGATGTTACACTTCTGCAGAATATTTTGTTCAGCTTTAGAATAGGTTTTTCATTTTCTGCTTGATCCAAGACTAAAAAATGGCTGAACCAATAAGCAAATTGTTGACAACGACAAATCTTCATTGAGTTTGAGTAACAGGCGTTCAGGAGCAAAGAGACATTGATAAAATACAGAAAATGCAGATACGAATATTTCTAATAGTCACCGCCAAGCTCTAGATGTATGTTTCAGAAGATTTTTCATTGTTTTCTTCTAAATTGAGCCTCTAAAAAGAAGATTGCAATTTGGTACGGAGAGCTGTACCCTAATTCATTGCTTATGCGGTTGATTTCTTGGATAATTTAGAGAATCCAAGCGAAAATAGGATTAAGCCAACTGATTTTCAGCCAAAATGTAGCCAATCCTCGAGGGGGAAATCGCATTGGTGACATTAGTGATATTGGTCACATTTGCCTCAATATTTGTCTCAACACCAATGCGCCAATACTCACCAATGTATCACCAATCTAGACCAATATACACAAATACCAATACACCAATTGTGCTTGACAGCTCGCTTGACAGTTGGTTGAGCAGTTCGTGACATTCACACGAACATTCACAGTGGTGAATATTGGCCGTATTGGTCGCATTGGTGGCATTGGTTCACAGTTGCGAGAGTGCGATTTCCCCCGAGCCAATCCTACAATTTTTAGGAATTTAGCCAATTTTTGCACAAGGGCAGCTGTTCAGCGGTTGAATTTCATTCATCAAGTTACACGTTTAACCGCCGCGACTGAAGGGAATGTTTATTAGCGGCCGAAAACATATGTTCAAAATGTATTTTAGGCCGCAGCGGCTGAATTACAGATATTCAGCGGTTGAATTTCATTTATCAAGTTACACGTTTAACCGCCGCGACTGAATGAAATATTTATTAGCGGCCAAAAACACATTTTCAAAATCTATTTTTGGTCGCGGCGGCAGAAGAGCACTTTTGTAGCGGCTGATATTCAATTTGTGCGGTCAAAGTGACTTTTTGTTAGCGGCATAAGTTTATTTTGGAAGTATGAATTTCAGCCGCTGAACTTTGGTCGCGACCAACACGCATTTTTTCGGCGACCGAAATAAAATACCAAAAAAATAATTTCGGCCGCCGCGACTTTTGCATACCTTTTTGCAGCGGCCGAAGTACACGCGGCCCAATTGCACCGAGCCATCCAAACTCGGAAATATTCACTTGGTGGCACTTGCTAGGTCTGCTGATCTAAAAACCGGTGATCCTGACAAAATAGCGATCAAAATTGTTCAAGAGCTCAAAACTCTGGAGACGGAGGGCATCACAATCGGATCTGGTATCAATTTGAAAGCTATTTTGACCAATGCTTGCCTAGATAACCTTGGCGCAAATTCGACTTTTGGCTTTGTCGAGTGTTTTAATGCCAGGTTTTTCTGCAGAATTTGTGAACTGACATCGGCTGAATGCAAAACCACAACTGAAGAAATACCATCCAAAATGCGCCAAAAACAAAGCTATGCATTAACTCTTGAAACGCTGAATGAAAATGCCAATATGGACTTTAAAGCAACCAAGGGCATTAAAAAAGCATGTGTTTTCAATGAGCTAAAATATTTCCATATTTTCGACAATTGTACGGTTGATATCATGCATGACTTAAATGAGGGTGTAATTCCATTTTTCATACAATTTATATTCAACTCAATGATCACCAAAAAAATCGCAACACTCGGTGAAATTCAATCGCTTTGCAGAGATTTTGGTTATGGGTCTCGTTGGAGTAAATACAAGCCATCAGCGGTGAAATTTGAAAAAACTCGATTAAACCAAAACGCCATGCAAAGTCACTGTCTAATTTTGCATTTACCATTCATACTATATAGAAAGAAAGAGGAGCTTGAATCTGAATGGCATGCTATGGAAGTGCTTCTGCAGCTACTCCAAATATTATTTTCATCACGAATCCGTAAATCAGATGTTAATCGACTTCGCTTGTTGTTGAAGGAGCACTTGAATTATCTCATTGATAGTGGCCTAAAGTTATTACCGAAACACCACAACACCACACACTATCCAAAGTTGATTGAGACTACTGGACCTCTCATCCATGCATGGATGATGAGATATGAGAGTAAACATAAATTGTTCACTGATTTGGTCCATCTCACATACAATTACAAAAATTTGCCACTTACGCTTGCCAAACGTCACCAGACTCGTGCATGTATGAGTCAAGACCGAGTGTTCAGCATAAATTTCGAGGTCTCCAAATTCACTTATAAAGTATCGAAATGTGATGACTATGAGAAATTTAAAATACACTTGCCAAGTGCAGATGGCAATCAAGTTCGGGCAGTTCGATTTGTTCGTGATGGTGCGCATGAATATCGAGCTGGTTTAATGCTGATTGAGGACAAAGAGGTGTTCGAAATTCTCCACGTTATTTGCTATAATTTGAAATACTTTGTTATGTGCCAGAAATATACAATTGTGCGTTTTGTTTCACATTTCAACAGTATCGAAATAGAAAAGGAAAGTGTATACAAATTAATTGATCTTTCAGAAGCAAAAACTCACAAATCGTATGACAAAATATTTTGTGATCAACAAATGTTCGTTATCGCAAACACATTGGATGTTTTCGATGAATTCTGAGTTATTTATGAATTTAATAAACGGCCTTATTTATGTGAGCTAACATATATAAAAATTCTTTATTTCTTTATTAAATTTAATAACAATTTTTGCAAAATATGCATTTTCATGACATAACAGAAACTATCAGTTTCACTTGAGAAATAACATCACATCACATTTGGACTGATTGAAACTTAAAAATATATTAAATATCTCGATAGTCTTAGCTTCTCATTCATAAGCTGAAATGAGTAAAATCTGAAGAAAATTGCTTGCACATTTCCGTGTGAGAGCGTGCGATAGATTCTTGAGTTCGTGCTAAAGTTAGTAAAAAAACCAAACTTAAAATTAAAAAAAGGTAACGTAAAATGAATTCATGCTCGAATTAAAATAAAGAGCAAAGTCTTTGGAATCCAGAGATCACTAATTTAAGCTTCGCGCCTAGGTAAAAATATTTGTTGCGCTTTGTTTTGGTTTGATGGTTTGATGTCCACATCGTCATTTTCGATTCCGTACACGTACTTTTGAAACACCCCCATGAACTGTGCCAAGGATGGCTCGAAAGGAACGGAAAACACGAAGAATATCTTGAAAAACATGTCCATGATTTGAAGAAATGTTTTGTCAGGTTTAACCTATAAAAAAGATCAAAATAACATCATGAAATTTGTTACGAAATACACAATTATATAGTGTAATTTCTCCCGGTTTTAGCAAAAATGAAACGTTAATTTATATCAAAATAAATGACATTCAAAAAAACTCTTTTGCAATATTTTTGTTCAACCTACATTCATCAATGACTTTGAGACGACAAGATAATATTTGGTCTGCTTTTGTGACTTTGAGTAAATAGAGATGATATGTGGATATTCTGATTTCTTGTTTATTAGCTGCTGGGGATCAATTGCCGGATCCTGGAAAAGTCAACGAAAATTATTTACTCATGTAATTTTTATTTTGTGTTAAAATCAAACTTACATCACTGAAAACGATGAGCGAGTTTACTGTTCGTTCAAACTTCGTCTTATGAACTGGAAACAGCTTCACAAACGTCAAGAAATTATGAAGTGTCGGGTCTCGATGATATGCATTAATATTGCGATCCAAAACTATACGAAATGCATCATGCGGTTCCTTTTCGATATCACACCACATTTTGATTAGTGCTCCGTGATCAACATCTTTGAACATATATTGGAAGTCCTCCAAAATCTATTTGTTGAAAATTCAAGCTATTGAATCATTTCATCAAGGCAAATCTACAAAAAAACCTTACCAAATCAGGATTCACCCGATATAAATGAAAGGATTTGTCGAATATATCACGATTCGTCTGGTTTGAAGCCATTCTCACTAAAGCTGACTTTTTTAATCTATCAGAAAGTTCAAGCTTGTCTCGAGGCAAAACACAAGTATCAAAAAATGCTATCAATTCATCGATCTCTCCATCATTTATTTCTATGATTTCAGTTGTGTTTTTTTTGGCTGTTTTCTTGTTTTTGGTTTTGTTTTTACGTTGCATGTACCGTACTTTCTCGTATAGAAGTCCACATCTTTTGGATTTGTCAAATAAAAGATCCTATCAAAATGCAAACAAAATTACTAAACGCATTAATAGAATACAAATGAAAGTGAAATTACAATTTTTTGATCGGTATTGGACGCAAGCGATGGAAACAACTCAATTGTCGTTACGCAAACTTCCACAATTTCATCATACGTTGGGTTAAGTGAAAATTCGTTCTGAACGAAATCACGAAGTCGATCAAGCAAAATACTGAGTGATTCCTCACTTAGGAATGTGTTCCGTTCCTCCTCTGCTATTATGCTCTCACAGTGATTATCCCGCAAAAAATTTCCTAGATTCTGTTTAAAAATAATCATACATTCAATACAATTTTCAAAATCAACATAACTTGGATGAATTACCTCCGATTGCTCGACATACACACCAGGACCACTTACACGAAGTTCAATAAAGAAATTTGGATCTGATTTATGTTGTTTGACAAGTATTGGCAGGACATCAAAGTCGACGGGCGCTTTTTTGTTGTTGAATAAGTCGATTTTTAGGCCATCGGGAGCAACAATTTTATGTTTTCTAACCACTAAACAAACAAATGAGGTTATGATTTACCGGTTTTTATGTTTGTATTCATATCATTTATAACACATTACCTTGTTCGAAAAATTGCTCCGAATTGCCGATATCGTCCTCTTCCATACAAATTACGCGATAAATACTGCGTAGTTTTGTATTAAACGCCACTTTCATTTTTTTTTTCAATTAAATAATTGAAATTCACTACATCTGACCATTTGAGTAAGTTGCGCACAGAATAAAGAATGACAAATACGTCAGTTTGACAGATTCAAATACAATTGAAAACCATCTGTTTTAGCACCACAATTGTGGTGAAATCAAGTAACACATACATTTGACATAATATGCCATCTATCGGATTTTCAGAGTAGTCAGTTTTTGTTGTTTTCGGCTGACGACAGTTGATTCATCTCGAATAGACATTTTCTTTCAGGTTAACTTTGTATTACTTTTAAGTTTGTTGTATTGAGCGGTAAATAGTAAACAATTCCAATCATTAATCTTTCAAATTATGGAATCGGAATACCTTTATTGTTTATAAGTCTCATTTCTATATCTGAAAACGTCAAACGTGATTGACAATGTTCATATTCAACGTTCAACATCGCATGAGTTAACGTCAGTTAACGTTCAGTTTGTTTGTCAGTCAGTATACTACAATGACATCTATTGGCGAATTTCGCATAAATGGCTGCCGTTCATGAAATAATTTAATAATATTTTCTAAAATAAAAGATAAATAATTATAAAGACTTCAAATGGTTAATTTTTTTCATGCTATTTGAATATTTTACCATAATAAATCAAAAAATTATCTTTTTGTCATCCTTAAATGCAAAAGAAACGAAATTCTGCCTATAGGCAGGAAATTTGAAACACACTGTATGATGTCCGAAACGGGAATTTTCCAACAATATGCCATAAAGTTTCCTGCTTAAATATGAAAATAGCCGGTGTGTGGGACCGTAAGGAGGACCGTAGGAAGGAAAGACCGCGTAAGCCTTAAAACCACGAAAATTTACTATTCTGGTCGATATGTGCGTCGAATGCATTTTAGTGATGTGCCTAACTGGGAATTTACTTCGTCGGGTAGGAAAATTCATATTTTCCCAATATTTTCCCGATAGATTTCCAATGAATTTCCGAAACTTTACTAACATTTTTTAAATTGTAATAATTCATAATAAAATTTAATCCACCAGAGTACTTAGTTTCGTAAATTAGAACACCGCTGTAATTTTCCAGGTTTCAAATAGAATACATAGAATAATTTTGGATGAAATCAACTTTATTCAATATGAAATCTCATTCAGTTGCTCAAATTATCCTTGTACAGATTTACATTTTCGATATTTTATTAATATGTTAATAACCAACATATTTTAATAAAATAAACGTCTTATTAACATATTTTTTTATTAACGTTGATAAAACATATTTTTTTAATACCATATTTGGTTATTAACGTTAATAAAATATTTTTTTTATTAATATGGTAATAGCGTGCTCCTCTCACCTTAAATTTACTTTATGCTCGAAACACTTTTGATTGGCCTCGGACGAGGAGGGGCCACGGAGCTCGTCCCCTCCGGGAATATTCAGGAGCTCCATTGTTGAAGACCGCTTTGAACATAGGAACAATGAATATTCGGGGGGGTTGGGAGAATAAAAAGGTTGAGTTGGCTGAAAGGGCGAATGATTTTGGTTTGGATGTGCTGGCGGTGAGTGATGTGAAAGTTAGAGGTCAGATTGAAGACGAAATAGGGAATTATCGCGTATACTTATCGGGGGTGTCTCGCGGCAGATTAAATTGGGGAGTGGGTATTTTTGTACACAAGAGTTTGGAGTCTTCAATCTTGTGCCATAGAAGTGTGAATGAGAGAATGATGTGGGTGTCGATAATATTGGCGGGCGGAATCTATCGATTTGTAAGTGTGTATTCTCCATGTGAGGGCACAAGTGTGAATGTGATGGATGAGTTTTATACAAATTTGAATGCTGTAGTCTATAGAAAGGGTAGCGAAAATGTGGTTATTTTGGGCGATCTAAATGCGAGAGTGGGGTGTAACAATCCTAGTTACACAAATGTGTTGGGGAAATTTGGGGAGCGTATGAATGCGAATGAAAATGGAAACAGACTATTGGATTTTTGTCAGGGCTCTGACTTAGTAATTTCTAACACACTCTTTAGCCATAAGCAAATCCATATGTATTCTTGGGAAAATTCAAGCCAGAACCAAAAGTCTCTCATTGATTATGTGATAGTAGAACAGAGTATGCGCAGAGTAATTATCGAAGTATAGCCAAGAGAATAATAGTAGCAAAACGGCGTGAGGAGAATGTGATGAATGAGTTTGCACAAATGTTGGATGAAAGATTTGCTAATTTACCAGGTATATCTGATGTTGAAAATGAATGGAAATTGTTTAAAAATGCAATGCTGGAAGTGGCTGAAAAGTGCTTGGGAACGTATGGAAATAAGAATGGAAGAAAGAAGACTGAATGGTGGAATGTGGGAATTAAGAAAGCAGTGAGTGAGAAGAGAGAAAAGTTCTTAGTATGGTTGCAGAATAAAAACGAAGAGAACGAAAGATTGTATAGCGAATGTAAGAAAAAAGTGAACAAATTGGTGAAAGAAGCGAAAGAGAAAGTGTGGGTGAAATGTGGTGAGGATTTAGAATGTGCAGGGCAACAAAGGAATAAAGTGTTTTGGACAAAGATAAAGAATGTGAGAAATGGGGATAAGAAACGGATGAATGGTGCAGTTTTAGATAAAATGGGTAATGTAGTGATAGGGAAAAAGAATGTTTTGAAGCGTTGGAAAGAGAGTTTTGATGAGCTGTTGAATGACGGAAGTGACACACACATGGAAGGTTTCGGTTTGGACGAAATAGAAGCTGCAGTGGGTAAGCTTGGGTGGGGCAAAGCAGCAGGGGTGGATGAAATCCGAAACGAATACCTGAAGTGTAGTGGCGCAGTTGGCATTCGATGGTTGCATCGTATTTTTGGGGTTGCTTGGGATTCAGCAACTGTGCCAATCGACTGGACTGGAGCAGACATCTCTCCAATTCACGAGAAAGGCAACAGTATGGATTGCAATAACTATCGTGGAATTTCTTCATTGAGTGTGGTAGGTAAAGTGTATAGCGCTTTACTTGAAAAACGAACTAGAGAAATAGTGGAGCCGCTACTGGACGAAAACCAATCGGGTTTCCGCCCAATGCGAGGATGCCAAGACCAAATTTCTTTGTATGAGACAGCTAATAGAGAAGTTCCATGAGAAAAACAAAGATATGTATGTTTGCTTTGTGGATTTGCAAAAGGCGTATGACTGTGTCCCAAGATCTAAGTTGTGGTCTGTGTTAACGGAGTATGGAGTAAACGGAATGCTTTTGAACGCCATTAAGAGTTTATATGTGAACAGTAGAGCAGCGGTACGAATTGATGGAGAGCTGAGTGAATGGTTTGAAGTAAAGAATGGACTGAGACAGGGCTGTACAATTTCTCCACTTTTGTTCATAGTGTACATGGACAAAATAATTAAGTCTGCTAATTTGAGTGGTAATGTAGCTCTAGGGAGCAATGTAATTTCTGCATTGGCATACGCTGATGATTTGGTATTGTTTGAGGAATCTGAAGAAAGACTGCAAGAGAGTGTGAGTGATCTGGACAGGGCCTGTAAAGATTTTGGTATGACGATTAGCAGCTCAAAGACCCAGGTTATGCATGTAGGTAAATCCAGAAAGTCATTCGAATGTAAACTGAATGATTGTTAGAACAAGTGAGCCAGTTCAAATATTTGGGATGTGTTTTTTCAGAAGATGGGAAGTTTGACAAAGAATTTGAGCATAGAAGAGCGAATGCTAATAAAGTGATGGCACAACTTAGATCACATGTTTTCAATAAAAAGGAGCTGAGTAAGGAGACTAAGATGATGATTCATGGGTCAATCTTCAGACCAACCATTTTATACGGAAGTGAAAGCTGGACTGATAACTCTAATCCATAAGCTTGCGGTCACCGATATGAAAGTGTTGAGAATGATTTCAGGGGTGTCTAGAAGAGATCAATGGAAGAATAGAATCAGAAATGATAATGTACGTGAGGGTTTGAATGTGGAATCGGTTGACGAGGCGGCAAGAAAATCAAGACTAAGATGGCTTGGGCATGTGTTGCGAATGAACGAAGATCGATTGCCGAAGAAAGTATTGTTTGAGGAAGTGAATGGCCCAAGAAGGCAAGGGCCGAAAGGCATAACATGGTCTATAAATGATTATTGTTGTTGTTGTTGTTGTTGTTGTTGTTGTTGTTGTTGTTGTTGTTGTTGTTGTTAATATGGTACCATATCGGGGAAAATATTGGAATTTTTTTTCAAGCTACAGCTATCAAAAACAACTTCAATTTTCGATGTTGCGGTCGATCTATTTGTGGCAAAATGGCGTGAAGAGTCTTCAACTTTCATGGATTATTTCAAAGAGCATTGGGTTGATCAAAACCGAAACTGGTACGAAGGTATTGCTAGACAAGTTCCGAGTACCAACAATGCCCTCGAATCATTCAATCGATTGATCAAAGATGAGCACACACTTCGCGAAAGAATGGATCTTGGTAAATTTCGAGTGGCTCTCTTCGATATGGTGCAATCGTGGTCGACTGCATATTCAGCTGGAGTGAAAGAAATACACGGTGCACCCGAATTATCGCTGAAGCTATGGACCGACGGCTATAACTGGGCGAAAGCCAATGAAAAAATTACTTCACGTCGACGCGAACGGTCAATAATATATAGAATCAGCAACGTTAGTAGGGTAAATGACACTGTTGAGTGGACTGATTTTAATCATTTTAAGAAAAATTCATTCGAATATAACGATACTGTGTTAAATTCATACCCGATCACTCGTGATAATTGGTTGAATAGTTTCTGTGATTGTGAGGATTATTTTAAAGTTTTTGTCTGTAAACACATCATCGGAATATCTCTAAGAATGAAATGCATTTCGGCACCAGTTGAAGCTAAGACAGTGCCTATTGGGCAGAAGAGAAAAAGAGGTCGCCCGGCGAAAGCCAAGTCAGCTTTGGTTCGTCAATAATATATGCCAAAAGTCCTCGATATTTTTATGACATAATTTGTGATTTAATTTTGAAATAATGTGATAATTGGAAACCGAAAGATAACTTAGATTTGAGAGAAATAATTAAGCAAATTAATAAAGATACCTGAAAGTAATAATTAATAACCCGAATAATTTTTTCTTAACTAACCGAATTTGATTATTTTACCTAGCAGTGAAAACAAATTAATTCAGCGGTATTTTTTAATTAACATAGCAAAATATAAATACTCTAAAAACTTTATTGGTTCAATGCCGTTCATTGCTGGATGGGGTGATTTAACCAAGTATGGATGCATGTTCGAATTCCAGTACAACCAAATTCCAAATGTAAAGAACTTTATCGATCGCACAAAAAATTATAATCAGAAAAGGAGTTCGACAATAATGAGCTGTGTGCTGGATATATGGAAGGCGGTAAAGACTCATGCCAAGGCGATTCGGGAGGCCCATTAATGTTACCCATCTTGAAGCTATCAGCTTCCTACTTCGATCGTACGCAAACAACGATTTTAATGTATTTGTGGATTCGGCACTCGTTTTGCACATTTACCCAGTATTGAATAACGAGCCGATGCACTTGAGCTTTAGAATAAGACTACTTTATTTTTAGTATTTATGTGACATGGTATTATTAAATTATTACTTAGATCAGTGTAATATCTCCCCCTTAAAGTTTAATCAATACACATTGGTTCTTGAGAATCAGACTCCTCGGAATATTCATAAAATAAATCTAATAAATTCTAGAATAAATTGTTGTTCGATGATTCGTCTGATTTACTTGAAGAGTCGTTGAAACGAGTGCGAAGTTGATTTGTATGAGTGTGAATTGAACGATCTTCTGTTTTGACGCGGTAGTTGACGTTACCAATTATCTCTATTATTTCTCCCTCTTTCCATAACCAAGTGTTGTTTTTGAATATTTTTACCCAAACTTTGTCGTTAATAACAAATTTTCGAAATTTTGCTCCATGTTTTGAATTGAATTGAGCTTCCATTTTTAAATTTCTCTCATTTGAAAATTTTGTGGGTGGTTTCAGAAGATCAAATATCGTACGAATTTTTCTGCCAAACATGACCTCTGCTGGTGATAATTTTGAAGGGGAGTTCACATTTGGTGTTGATCGATAGTTGAAAAGGAACACCTCCAAATTTTCGTCAATTGTGCCCCCATTTCCTAATTTTTTTAGACAACGTTTGAAAGTATCGACGAAACGTTCTGCTTGTCCGTTTGACATAGGAGAATAGTCAATGCCGTTGGTATTGCAAAATAATTGAAACTTTTCTGCAGTTAGCTGTGGTCTATTGTCAGAACAAATTTGTTCAGGCATTCCAAAGCGTGCAAAAATATTGGACAGTAATTTGATTGTTTGGGCTGATGAAGTTGACGATGTTCGAATTATTTCCGGCCACTTAGAATATGCATCGATAACCAATAAAAAAAGTAAGTTTTTATATTCGGCAAAATCAATATGAATTCTTTGCCATGGTTAAGTTGGAATTGGCTATGAGCTTAATGTTGTCTTGATTGGAGATTTTGCAGCTCAAGCACACATTGAGCATTGATTAACATATTTTTCGATTTCTGCGAGGGGAAAATCGCATTGGTGACATTGGTGACATTGGCCACATTTGCCTCAATATTTGTATCAACACCAATGTGCCAATACTCACCATTGTATCACCAATGTATCACCAATGTAGACCAATATCGACACGGTACACAAATACCAATACACCATTTGCGCTTGACAGTTCGTCGAACAGTTCGTATCGGTTATGCAGTAAATGTGTCGATTGGTGATGATTCGGACTCAGATTCATGTAATGTTTTACGTGTCTGTGCGACATTTGCACCGCCAAGAGATTTAATACTACAACCATTGACTCAGCCATCCATAACAGCACGTGATATACCAGGACTGAAAAATCGTAATGCCGTTGATTCATTATTCTTAATGTCCGGGCCTCAGGCCGGACATGGTTTGATGTTTCAATATGATTTAGAACCAAGATATATTTCAAGTAAGTATTTTTGATTGGCTCCCAAACTCCCATGAATAAATCCATAGCTATTAATGAATTTGAATGTATACATTTATCAGGCATATCAGCATCCAAGCAAAATGACGAATCACCAATTGAACTGTATGTCGAAGCTAAAGCCCAATGGAATCTATTGCACACAGATACTTCAATCCTCACTTCAATCGAAATTCAACCCTCGATTCAACTGCCACTTCCATTGGACAATTGGTTACTCATTGATAATCGTTTGGAAGCTCGAATAAAAGACAATGCACTAAATTCAGATGTATATCTCGATGAATCACCGGATGCATCCGATACTCATCCAGTGGACCGCATCTTTGATGGCACCACAATTCATTTTCAAACTATACAACACACCTAGCGGGTACATACATTTATTCTCGCATTTATTGTTCCAATTTGACCATTTTCTGGGGTTAAGGCTATCAAACATGTTTCTCAATTTATTTATTATACATCATAGGTCATCATTACAGCACATCGACAGCGAAGCCATTGAGATTGGTGTCAACTCTCGTGTCAACTGCCCAGCGAATCCAATACACACACCATTGATTGCAATGGGAAGGAGAATGGGACGCAATGTTGTGCCTATACTCATCGAATCTGGATCAGCGATTATGCGAGCGAGTATGTGTCTTTTTTTTCTCTCACACTGTTTTGATGTCAATTGGCTAAATTTATTAGCATCTTTTCATGTTATGAACACAGCTCAACCAACTGGAAGTGTCTCGGGAAGTACGCGGGGAAGTATTGAAGGGAGCATTGAACAGAGTCCACGGTTCACCTCACGATTTACAAATCAATACCAAGAATATATGAGCTCGTATATGAGTACCGAAGATTTAGCAATATTGACAGCCGAGGCCTCGGCCGAGGCACAATTACGTGAAGATTTATCCAATGCAATGCTTAAATCACATCTTGCTAATGATGCCGATGTATGTAAGTCATAAAATTGATCTCAAGGACTCGCTACTGATCGAACGAACTACAAACTAGAAACATTTTAATGGAATTCAAAAGATATATTTTGAACTCGATTTTGAAAGAAATGTATACAAAAATCAGTTTTTAATCATTTTGTCAGTGAAAAAAATTTGCTCATAGACAAAAAATTGTTGTCAGCGGCAAATATTTTTCTCACTCTTCATCTAGCATCTCGCACTCGATCTTGCCTAGCACTCGGCCTAGCATGAACCAAAAAAAATGTCAACCAAAAAAATTGTGACAATGAAAAAAAATTTTACTCGTGAGCAATTTTTTTTTTCATTAATCCAATGCTCGATCAAATGGTAACACTCCTGATAACTATTAAAATGGTAGTAAAAATGCTGCTTTCTCCGAGATAAACGTTTCGCATGAAAATATAGCACCTTATTTATTGCTAAAATACTCCCAAATATGGAAGAAACACATTTTGTAATTTTTAATTTTATTCTCGATTTTATTTTTGTTAGTCGAGGTGAATATCGGCCTTTAATTTTGCCTTTAATACTCGCTTTCATAATCATACTCCGAAAACCTATTTGCGGTTTTCAAAAAAAAATTGTTGTGGTATGTCGGTTCACCAACCGATTTTATGTGCATTTGCCTCGGCAAATTTTTCAAAATTTGTTGGATTTTATTCGTCAAAATTTATATTCACACTCAAAAAGTGGTAAAAAATCCCATTTTTTTTTCAAATGTAGATAAAATCTTATGTTGAAACGAAATTTTAATACAAATTTTATTTTAAAACCCTGCAAATATTTTTTACAGAGTATGAAAGAAACAGCAGTTCGCTATCCATCAAATTCTCGCTTAAATGGTATATGTTCTCGTACATTTGTGCTTCTCGAAAGCAAGCAAACACTTTCGATGTATACTCTAGCTCTCGCTCTAGCTCATACTCTAGTGTATACCTCGATGCGAGCCCCGATGCTCACATCTATGTATGCGATCTCGTATGCGATATGAAATACTCGATGAAATACCAAGACATTCACTCGGACATTCACACTTGCACTTGCATTTACAATTCAGTTCACAGCTCATCATTGAGTGTGATTGTATGTGAGTCTCGATTTGAACCAGTGATGTGACTCTTGCTCGTACTAAGACTTTGACCTCGACTCGCACTCGTAATAACATGTACTCGGTCACCAATACATTCTTAAGTCGATTCCTCGCTCTATTTTTACTGTTATTGCTTCGCTCGTTGCTTCGGTTGTTGCGTTCGCTCTTCCGTTCGTTTTTTTCTCAGTTTTTTTCTCGTTTTTTTCTCGTTTTTTTTTTTTTATACACACTCTCGTGCACACTCTCATTCTCGCTCTCATTTCGACTCGCATTTCGACTGTCATACCTCGTGTCATACACACTTAAGCGGCGCATTCTACATTGTTCCTCACATTTCTCGTCACATTTTTTATTGTATTAAGCAACGTCTCGTGCTTCGTTAAATGTACAAGTCGGTTCAATGTCAAGTTTATTTCTCGGTTCATTTCTCTCAGTATGTACTGACAGCAACAATTCTCAATCACACCTCAAATAACATCGATTTGCTCGCTGTTTTGTGTAGTTTAATCTCGAGTTTACTCATGTTTCGACTCAAGTATTTTTCCTCGCGTTTGATTTGCTGCCATTTCTGTATTAATCGCTTGGAAAAATGTTACCGATCTTGTCTCGAATCTTGTTCGATGACTTATAAAAATGGTATTTTCATCACAATTTTCATTTTCATATTTGCTTTTCATTTTATTTATATTTTTTACATTTTTTTCTTTTTTTTCAAAGAGTACATTACCCCGAGCATTACCTCCACTACCACCCGCATTACCCGACACATTATGGGCACCCTTTGAAAAATTTAGTGGATATAAAGTGCCTAGTGATATAAAAAAAATTTTATCTCTTTGTGGTTACGACAACCATTTATCAATAACGACATTAAAATGTGAAGATTTGAAAGATATTCAAAATATCGTGAACAAAAACAAATACATTTTGAGTGATTCAAATATTTACAAAGAATCGGAAGACTTTGAATTAAAGCCGGGCCATCGATCGTTGATTTTAACTTTACCGAAGAAGTTTGAGGAGTATATCGCATACAAAAAAAGTAATATAGGGAAAAAACAAACAAACGCTCGAACAAACGTACCGAAGAAAAATACTCGGAAAAATAATAAAAATGAAGATGAACTGAAGTCTGAATTGATTCAAAAATTAATGAATTATATGTTAAAATTAAATTATAGTGTTCAATTTACTAATGCCGATTTGATTGAATTTAATAAAAACAGTAGCTCAGACCCACGTAAAGACGGTGCTGATCTCGGTGCTGATGAACGCTCGGATGAAACACCAAGAGAAGGAACTAGTGGTACTTCGAGCTTGATTTCGAGTGAAACTAATAAAAATTGCTACCGCTGTCGCGTAAAGTGTCCGTTTTGTGAAAAACAAATTGCTTGTAATTATCAATCGCATTGGGTCGTTAGCAACTTGGAAGCACATTTGAAGCTACATGTGATCTCGTATGTGACTAAGGGAGCAAATCGACCAAATCTTGGTCCAGATAATACCTCGGATAATACTCAAAATAGTACACAAGCTGACTTGTCCGCTAACACACCTAACATACTCGCCAATACTCGCGCTAGTATAGACTCATCAGCTCTCGCATCAGCTGGCTTATCAGGTGGACAAAACCCCCAGCAAAAACAGAAAGAAAATCGTTGTGAAAATCAATTCCCGAATCCAGTCCATAGAATGGAAGCAAATGATACCGAATTAATGAGCATTTTAAATCCTCGTTTAAATCTAGAATAGATGATGATATAAATTCTACTCAAAATTCTATAAATAATTACTCGAATAACTGTAAAACTTAGTTGTGTATGTTCGTGTTCGTGTATATGTGTTCTTTTCTCGGTTCTTTTCGATAAAAAAAACTAACAAATTGTACTTAAACTTCAACATCGACTTTAACTTGTACTGTCGCTCGTACTAAAATTACCAAGAAAAATACCACGGTACTTTTACAAACACTTGCAAAAAACATTACTGCACACACTCATGCTCACATTAATACATCGATTGCATCTCTGATTGTGCTCGGGATAGTGTGTGTTTATCTCAGTGTTCGCTCATGTTTCTAGTCTACAGACGCCAGTTTTGGCGCTAAAATGCTCGTTAAAATGTTGGTAGCTCAATAGTTAGATCGCAGTCTCGATCGCAGTTACATTATTCATTTCAATCAGTTAACATCTCGGTTCGCATTTCGGTTGATATTCATTTCGACATTAATTTTTTCCCCGTGTTCACGCAATTCAAATTGCCAAAAATCTCGCCAAAAATGTACTACATCATATTTATTTCGGGTGCCAATGAATTCAAAGTCATACCAGAAAACTGGTTAAACGATATTAAAAATCAAAAAGAGAAATTCCTTAATTATGGAATGAATTCCAATCAATTGCACGTGTTTTTTTGGACGGATAGTTTAGATGCACGAGATGGAAATGGCGCAATACGACAGAATTATGTGCCGAACTTCAATGCACCTTTCGGCAACAGATTTCCGTCTGAAGGCTGTTACTTATGCAAAATTGTGAAAGCAAAAGGTAATTTTTCGGGTAATTTTGATAAAAATAACAATTTTATGAATTTCGAAATGTGGATTTTATAACTAAAAATGCAATTCCAAAATTTTATTCCTTCTATTTCATTTTAATCGCAAAGAATGTATGAAGTGTCTATTACATACTTAAATGCTTTCTTTTGTCCGTAATGCTTTGCAATGTGTAAAACTGAAATGTGAAAATTGAAACTTTTATTCCAACTCATATTGCAATAGCGGTAAAATTTTGGTTGCTGCTCGAGCTGCTGTCCATAAGAATCAAGAGTCGATTGCTTACATTAGAAAAAACTAGCAATACTAACAGAAATTAAATCCGAATATTTCTCTTTTTTTTCAATTTAATCCTCGTTTTTTTCTCGATTTTTATTTCATATAGCGTTTTTAAAATCATCTCACATCTCGTCTCACATTTGATATGCGTTGAATCTCGATATACTCGGTATTAAAAATGGCGTACATATTTCGTGGTTTGAGTTTTAAAATGTGAATTTTATAACTAAAAATGCAATTCCAAAATTTTCTTTCTTCTATTTCATTTTTTTCGCACAGAATGTATGTAGTGTTGATTACATACTTAAATGCTTTCTTTTGTCCGTAATGCTTTGTAATGTGTAAAAATGAAATGTGAAAATTGAAACTGCTATTCGGGTTGCTGTCCATATGAATCAAGGGTTATTATCAAAACTTAAATCCGAATAATTCCCAATTTCTTTTCAATTTTATCTCGATTTTTATTTCGTATAGTTGACTTTGAGGGTGCTCGACAATACATACTAAAATTACGGGGACCACCACCACTTTACAACCAAAGACGTTTATTCCAACGTCCGATGCCGCAATTACCAAGTATTTCAACTTTAAGTCAGGCTGACCGTGAACTGTTCAATAATTTCTACGGTAAAATCCTCTTCAACTAGTTGTTTTTTTTAAAGCTAATTGAACTCAAACATTTCAGATGAAATACGTCGAACTTCGCGTCAAATAGCATCAACGCCACGTCGAGTGTCGCGTCTTTCGTCAAATTTCGTGTCATCTCCACCGCTCGCTCCACCGTTGATTTCACCACCAATAACGACAGCATCTCGATCACCAACTCAACTACCTGCTCAATCACCTGGTGGCTCACCTGGTCAACAAACACCCGAGCAAATACCCCCACAAACCGCGGAACAAACACATGACACGGATAATATCCTCGATAATACCTCGAATAGCACAGAACTCTTGACACAACCTCGTAGCACCATCGATGGCAACCAAAACCGTACTGAAAGTAGCGTATCGCCAACACAAACTGATGCATGGACCTCGGCATCGACATCCCAACTATCGAATATAGACAACACCTCGAACAACACTAGCAATGAAACAACTGCTCGAACACCTGTCAGTGTTTCCTTAATTGGGGGAACCCTAGAAGAAGAGATCCAACCAAATCGCCGATCAAATGAAACTTCAAATGAAACAGGTACCTCTACACCGACTTTTACCGGTCTAACTTCAACTTCAAGCGACACAACAACCCTCGCAACAGCCTCGAACACAACACCAACCGACGGTGATGAAAATTTAACTGTTCATACTCACTCGCCGGTTCATACAAATGCTCGTACAAATGATGCAGCTCCTTCAATCGATTCAATCACAGGCTCGGTCACAGGTGCAAGCTCAAGTCTCGGTTCGAGTACAAGCCTCGGTGGAAGCAATGAAATATTCACAACTGCCCCCTTGGCCGCTCCAACAAATCCAGATTACTCTGAGAACCACCATGAACAAGTCCCGGAACAAGCACGAGTACAAGTTAAAATAGATTTTGATGATTTGCCAATGCACAGAGCTGACGACAGCAACATCGACGAAATCGTATCATTGCTACATGCAGATGAGCATGTAATTCAAACGTACACGTACGACGATGTTGAAATGACGTATACAGAATTACCTATGCCTTTCGAAACAACAAATCACGAGATTATTAAAAGAGAAGGTGATGTGTTTTCGGGAAATTTACCATATAACGTCAATGTAAGATCTGTTTACCTCTCGTTTTAACTTAAAATCTTGCTTAAAAGACATGTTTCATTCGATGTTTAATATCTTATATACGTTACAGAAAAATGGGCGCATTTATCAAGTCGGACCAAGTTTGTTCGAGATTCATAGCACCGTAATTGACCAGTTTATCGAATGGAATACAAGATTCCCCGAAAACACCAGTGTTGAAATTGATGAACGAATTGTTCGTGCTCTGTTGTTGATTCTTGTTTCGAGAGAAAATCTTGCGAACTTCGACATCCCTTTATCTGTTGTGATTTTCATTCAACGTAAGTATTAATCTAAAAAAAAAACAAATAACACAAACACTCGCACAAACACACACAAAATACTGCATGCAACAGCATGTGTCTCACCACACGTCCATTGCATTTGGCTCGAAATACATTGTCAGAAAGTAGTTATTAGATTCTGATTTAATCAATGAATATTGAATACAGCGCAATACTCGGCGCAATAGCAGTGTCTCTCGCATTGTCTATCGATTTTCTCCCGCTATCAATATGCTAGTATTATTTCTCTCTCGATTTTTCTGATTGATTTGTTTAGGGAATACATTTAAATGCGATTGTTTAGCGTTACAATTTCAATAAAAAAAAATTAATTCTCATCTCATTTTTTACAGAAATAATTGGACAACGTTCGAATGATGACATTGAACGTATGAGCGCTGTGCATGGCTTCATTCGGAACTTTTGTGGCAGTAGACACACATAGACAGCTGGCCTGACGATTGTTCGGATTTACCCTCGCATTTACTTCGCACCACACCCAACACCGTCTACATATTAGTGATAATCGAAGCAATTCGCTACTTATCATTTTCGAAAACATTCAAGACTAAAGTTTATATATAAGAAAGTACCAATAGTTTGCAATCCCATTAGAAACTGTGATGCAAGTTCCAAATATACTTTTAAGGCATTCTGATTATTTTGTTGTACAACAAATTGATTCATTTTTGTACTCGTTTTTGTATACAAATAGAATAAGTTGAAAAAACAATAAGACTCGCAATAAGATGAATAAATCGTCGAAATTATATGAAAATAAAGAATTTTATAAGTCAAATTTCATGTTTCGTTCCATACTCGGTTTCATAACAAGATTATTATCTCGAATATTATCATTTGTTACGGTATATCATCGGAAAAAATCTCAGCTTGTGTTGAATGACCTCGTTGTAATCGTTATGCTCGTCGCTCAGCTTTACAAATTGCTCGACAAAACGATTTCGTTTTGTGGATTTTGTATTGAATTCTCAATCGAATTCTATTGATCGTTTTGTAGTTCATTCGGTATCTCGCTCGGTATTTGAATAACATTCACTATGAGGGGATTTTTCTCGCTCTTTTGAATACCATTGCTTGTGCCGTCATGAAAACTCACGTGAACACCATCTTAAAAACTCGCTTTAAAACAACGTCGTTTATCCCCTTATCAAAGACGCAGTAAGCTCACAGTTCAATTTACAGCTCGGTTTACAATCAAACCATTTTCGGCATCACCACAAGCATCGATTGAAGTATAATCTTTATCAAAAATCAGATTGTTTATATTGTTGGCTCGATTCTCGTTTTTACTCGTGTTCGAGCTTGCGTTTTTACTCGCGTTTTTATCTCCTCGTTTATCTCCGTTTATTTCGGTTTTTATTTTAATGCCCGTTTTAATGACTCTGCATCGGACGATGCGTCTCGTGATGCGTTCAGTGCACGGTTTGATGATGCGTCGAATGCCCAATCGAATGATGCTCGTGGCTTCGCTCGTGGCACAATCGAATCGTTTAGCAATCATTTGAGTCGTGACTTTCTTAGCGTCCAGTTGGAAATTGAATATAATCAAAAAAAATTATCAACAATTCTCCAGAAAATTCGCGATTTACACATTTTCGTTTAACATACTCGTTAGCTCGTTAACATTACTACCAAATTGAATTTTCAGCCGAAAATGGAATCAAGCCCTCGATCAAGCCCGAAAAAAAGTTCGAAAATGTGGGTTTGGCCAACACCAGAACCGCTTTTTATGTCGTCGCGTTATTGCGAACACAACTTGTACCGAAAACCAGTGCAATTCGTCGATGAAAAGAATTGGATTGTTCTTGGACGTGATGAACTCAAACCAGCCTACGCCAACTGCATTTTGAAAAGCAATTTCGAGGCACTCGCAGAAATCGATGGAAAAATTCAGATTGCTGCATCAGAATTGGCAAACGAATACCAGCCATATGTTGGCGAAATCTGTCTGGCTCGCTGTTTGGTGAAATTCAACCGGTATGATCGCGGTGATGGTTTGGAATCGGGTGATGGTGGCGTTTGGCTTCGCTCAAAGTTCATGGGGATGGAAGGCGCTGACATCCAAATGTATGCTGTCGATTACGGCATTAAATTTAGCTGTTCACCAAAAGACATTCGAGTAAGTGACAGTGTTGGAAATTAGCTCGTAATCTCGCTCGTAATATTGTAATATTCATTCTCATTTTTTCGTTTTTTTTTCCAATTTTTTTTCTAATTTTTTTTCAGATGTTGACTTATGCAGTAAGCCGATACGAGGTTTACATGTTCCTATGTCGCACAGACTCACTCACTCGTTCGCTCACCAGCTCGGTTCGCGGCTCGGAGCTTTGAAAAGTGCAGAAATCTCTTGGGAATTCACATTTGCCTAAAACATACAATTCATAATTTTCAATCCAAATTTAATTTCAATTTGTGATTTTCACGTTTTCTCATAGATTAAAAACCATTTTCTATTTCTTAAAAAAAAAAAAAATTTTATTAATTCTGTTCGTATTTATCAATTGCTAATTAGGCTGTGTATAGCCAACATATCTTTAATTAAAAGAACATTTTCGCTCGTATTATCAGTAACAATTTTAGGCGCTGTGGTTGTTGCCAAATAATATTTAATGTTTACATAAAAACTGCATACTATGCCTAGTGAAACTAATTGGCCGTCATTTCTGAGCATATACCATGCAGAAAGCACTTCAACGTCATCACGTGTTTCTTCTTTTTCATTCATTACAGTGGCCCAATCCATACGATATTGTTTTTCTGCATCTGTTTTCCCAATTGTGTATTTGAAACCCAAAACTGAACCCAATAATATATGCCCTCGTGTATGCCTGAGAATATTTTCCGGTGAAGGTATGGTTTCGAAAACGGATGAAATCAAATTGACAATATATATATCGTCAGTAGTATTCGCAGTCGTATCGAGATTAAATAAACACCAATCTCCAACGTTGATTGCATTTGATTTGAATGAATTTCGACCGACTATTGTTGAATCTTGTGTAAAATGGCCGGTAGAATGTTGCTGTGTTGTCTCGTGTGTTGTCCTCTCGGCTGTATTGTGATCACGCTTTTGACGTTTGGAAGCATTTCCTTTCACATTTTCTTTGGGTATTGTTTGTACTCTTCTTAATCTATCATTGCTGAGTTTCTTAACTGAATCTGATAGCATCCAAACAATCGATGATTTCAATACAGTTTTGGAAGATCCATCTGCATCACAGACTTCAATATATTTACTATTTTCATCTACGTTGATTCTATCGCTGCTATAATTTCGTAAATTTATGCTCTCAGTCCTATCAAATATTGAATTTTCGAGCTCATCATCAGTTGAGATCTCTTCTGTGTCAATACTAACTTTTTTGGAAATTGTTGAGCTTTGCAATTGAACTCGTAATTGACACTCTTGAACATCAGATTCTCTACAAGTCATACCAAATTTGGCAGTGCAATGGACAGCATCAGAAAAGGCTTGTTTTATGCTCATGAGAATTTCTTGATTTGAAGGCAAAGCTTCGGGCGAACCGTGAAAAGATGTTTGTGTTGCTCTTTGTGTTGTTTGCTCGGTCGTATCAGTGTGTTTTGTGTTAACTGAGGTGTTAGCATACGGGATCGCTCTAGGAAATTTTACAATATTGGCTAATTTGTTGTAAATAATATCGTTCTGTAACTCCACCCTCGAGATCATATGCAGGAGTTCCAGTAATGTAAAGTTGATCTTTGTCCAATTTATGGTCCCCATAGAGCGCATTTGCCTGAATGTACTCTCGCATGGTTGAGAATCAAATAGGTGTGGCAGGAACATTTCAGGTTTTCCAGCTTCTCTCAAAGTGACAATGAGTTTGATAAGTCCATTTGCGTTCAATTCGATGCATGCATAGGCATTACCGGATATAAAATTCGTTGTAACAGAGTATAATTTTGATTCTAATAAAAATTTTCTCCAGATACGCATTATGAAAACAGTGTTCCAAATATTGTAAACACGTTCAAGAGCTGTTAATTTTCGATCAAGAAAGCTGTATGTCACATTTCTACACATTTTGATGTAAAGAATGGTCGCCTCGGAGTCAATGATGTACTTTTTCAAAGCATCTGTGACACGACATTCCATTAGCTTCTCGAGTGATTTAAAATTCTGTCTGTCGTCCGGTGATATATCAGATACAACTAATCCATGAACATCTTTTGGAGCGAAATCAAGCAATTTTTTTACGTGTGTTAGTGAAATTACTTTAGCACCAAATGGTAGCAAAATTGAAGGTTTGAGTAGA
Organism: Aphidoletes aphidimyza; assembly: GCA_030463065.1. NCBI lineage: Eukaryota > Metazoa > Arthropoda > Insecta > Diptera > Cecidomyiidae > Aphidoletes > Aphidoletes aphidimyza. The sequence goes on along the minus strand of CM059997.1, from coordinate 24,408,800 downwards.
CGATTTCTTAGTTTTGTTCCAATATGCGTGGAATCTTGGATATATATATTGTCATCTACCATAAACAAAGCATAATCATCGCTCATTGGATTTAAATTGAAGTTTGTTTTGTGCTTCATAGCACTGAGTAATCTGCTATCTCCGTCTGATGAAATGCCCAGAACCTTTATCCCAACTCTAAAAATAGAAAGACGAAAATGATTTGAATTCATGCAGAAATCGGGGCAATTATCTCGTCATATTAAATCCTCGATTAAATCTCAGTTTAATGCAAAATGCACCGGTGTAAACGGCAAGGTAATCAGTAAAAGGTGTTCATGCTTTTTTCTCAGCTTCTTTTTGTAATCAACTCACTAAACTCACTTTTGCAATTCGGTTTTTGTGTATTCCCATCGATTCAAAACGTTCAAGCTCGTAAATTTGTTGTTTGTGCCAAATATTTGAAGTATAAAGGGTGGACTTTTTGGTATGACTGGCTGAGCTACGACTATATACACCAGAGATGATAATGGACATTTCATATGCTTTTCGATATCGACTAGTGTACGAGCTACGAATGTTGACGATATTGGCATTCCAGTTGCGTCATCGAGTGGCAGATTAATGCCTACTAATTGGTTAGAGCTAACATCGTACACAGCTCTTTGTACAATCCCTGAGCCATCTTCAGAAAGCCAAACCATATTGGGCGCTCCAATTTTCTCCAAATAGGCCTTTAACTCATTGGACCTCACCGCACCTTCAGTGATTTTGGCTTTATTTTGTTGGATGTACTTTACTAATAAATGGAACAAATATTTGTAGATAAAATTCTCGAAAATATTCTTGTAAACACTCGTCAAACGATATCTTACTTATAGTCGATGCAGCTGGTAATGGCAAGTTACTACTTATGATTTCGTAGCATTGTCGACCACCAAGCATGTATATGTAAGCTGAAAAATTCTGGACAATTTCGGAGTATCTTTTTAAATTTGGCGTCTTTTGGTGGTTATTTATTGCCGTTTGAACCAATTCTTTCAATAGAATTGATAGAGCTCTCGATAGAGTGGGATTCAGCAAATTTGATTGTGACTCGGGTTGTGATTGTTGTGATGACTTCCTCATGTCGTTTAATTGCTTTGGAAGATTGAGGATTAAAGTCCGATGGCCGGGCAAAAATTTAAATTTTCCTGATTCAACATCTTTTTTATATATTTCTGAATGGCAGCATTCCATATTTTTCATAACACCTTTGAGGTTATGATTCGAATAGCTTTCAATTTCTATTATAACATTTTCGTTTACATTTTCAATTGCCAACTCGGTGTCGTATCCACAATTGAACAATATCACTTTGATGCACTCAGGAATGCTGGACCCAACAAATAATTCTAATTTACCCCAATCCTATTTTTAAATAAATATTTTTTTTAGTTTTATTTAATATAAAATAATTTAATATTAATATGAAAAATCGCACCATAATAGTAAGCAAGTAAACAATCGATAATGCAGTATTTATACATATAGTAGATGACAGACCGAGTGACAGACATGATGAAATTCACTCAAAAATTCACAGTGGTGAATATTGGTCGCATTGGTGACATTGGTTCACAGTTGCGAGAGTGCGATTTTCCCCGAGGATTTCTGTGTCAATATTTGGCCAGTACACGTATGAACGTGATAGACTCTTCATCCGAACCACTCCGGGATGACTTTTGTGAAGCTGTTGAATAATTTGGTTGCAAAGAGCTTTCAGAATGACAACGCGATTGGCAAACAGTACGATTTCGTTAGAAATTGAGAGTTGATCTCGACGGTTGTGAAATGTTTTGAGTTCCGAATCGATTTCTGAATTAAAATTCTGCCAATTTGATGTAATCAATTTGATGAGTTATTTCATTGAAGAATTCAGAGTAAGCTTGTTTAAATTTGGCATAATCGATTTTTGAAATCTTCAAATTATTTACTATAATGTTTCCAATTTTAAAGTTGCTATAACGCATTCTCCATCAATTTTCATTTGTTGATTGATGAGACGTGAAAGAGCATCTACATATGCGAATGATTCAGTGTTGATGTATCTGATTTCAAAGTTGTATGATAAAAGTATTATCGCCCATCGTTGAAGTCGATTCGCTGTGTGTACAGGAATACCCTTTTTGCTGCCGAAAATAGCTAGTAACGGTTTATGGTCTGTTTCGAGTATGAATTTACGGCCAAAAACAAATTTGTTAATTTTTTTTACTGCAGTGATGATGGCAAGTCCCTCCTTTTCGATTTTACTGTAATTTTTCTCGGGTTTTTGAAGAGAACGTGAAGTAAATGCAATTGGTCTTCTTGAATTGTCTGTCATGATGTGATGAATTGATCCGCCGAGTCCCTTATCTGAAGCGTCAGCCGATATTACGATTTCCAATTTAGGATTGTAATGAATGAGCAGGCATTCAGATGTTAGTTCCTTTTTTAATTGGTTGAAACATTTTTTATGGTTTTGAGTCCAATTCCATTTAACATCTTTTTGAAGGTGTTCTTCCAAGGGTGATTTCCAACGATGAATGTTCTTCAGATATTTGGTACAAGTGTTGACCTGACCAAGAAATGGTCGGAGTTCAGTTAAATTTGTTGGGGGTGGCATTTCGTGAATTGCTTTAGCTCTGTTGGGGTTAGGTTTAATTCCATCTTTGTTGACTATTGTACCCAAATATTTGACTTCGGTAAGAGCGAATTTGCTTTTTTCGAGTTTGATATGAAATCCCGATTCCTTGATTCGGTTCATAAATTCAAACAATGCTTCGTCGTGTTCTTTTTTTGATTTGCCGAAAATGATTGGGTTTACAAATTTTTGTTTACAAACGATTGGGCTGCGCAATTTGAAGTTGAAATTGGTGAAATTACACTGAGCTTTTGAATACGGTCCAATTCATCAATAATACGTTGTGGGTAAGCAAACGGTGGTGGACAAAATTTGCGAAACGGTGGATATTGGTCTGGTTTTAAAGTAAGATGGGCTTTGAAGTCTTTGCATCACCCCAATGTTTTCTCAAAACATTTAGCGTATTTTGATTTCAGTAATTGAGCGTAGTCATCGCTTTTGATTTGAAGTATGTTGTAATTGCTGCAGAATTCGTTGAACGGTTTATCCCATAAATCGAATGTTGTCAATAAATCGTTTCCAAAAACGTTTAGATCATCGTATTTAGGGTCAATTTATGTTTCAAGGGGTAAATTTTACTCCGAGGTGTAAATATTTACCCCAAGGGGTAAAAAGACAATTTATGTTCGGGGGGTAAAGATAATTTGGATCAAAAATCATTATAAGTTTTCTCACAGCTAAGATGTGACATTCATTTTATGCCTTCTAAACTATTCGGCGTCTTTCATATATCTAATTTTCGAAGTTGATGCACTAACTTCTATCGAGGAGGTAAATCTTACCCCTCGGAGTAAAATTTACACCTCGGATCTTACCCCTCGGATTTTTATACCCCATTCTTGACTCGGGGTAACTAGCCGGGATAATTTTTTTTCTTCCGCTTTGATTCATGCATTCACCAAACTTTGTTTAGAACTATAAAACCATCAGAAATGATTGAAAAATTCAATTTATTTTAGGTCAACTTCAAATGAAATAAAAAGCACGCATACGCTTGCCATACTTTTCCGCATCAAGTTCGTTGAAGTTTGTTTTTTATCGGTCTTCATTCACATTGTTTGTTTTTTTATTTGAAACATGTAAAATTTAATGTTCGAAATTTCTAGTGTTCGAAAATTGCAGGTTCTATCTTCCAAAATTCCAGCTTCGAAAATTGCATGTTCGAAAATCCCTAGTTCGAAAATTTCATGTCAAAAATTACAAGTTCGAAAATTCCATCTTCGAAAAATTCATATTCGAAAACACAGTGCAACACATTTTCTTGGGGGTGAACCGAACCAATATGAAATGAAAGTACTATTATATAGTAGTGAAACCCCAAAGGGATTTTTCGAAATTGGCTCGAATAAAATTTTTTCATTATCACACACATTTTCGCTTTCAGTACGATTTTTCAAAAAAAGTACCTCTCTTTGGAGGCCTTTATTCCCTTCAGAAAACTCATTTTGACCGAGAAAAACCGCATGGAGACACAAAAATGTGACAATTTCCCCAACATTCGGAAAAATCGGTTTAGAGCCCTCGTATCGATTTGAAATGTTGAAAATTCACCCAAAAATAAAACTGGGGGGTGTTCCCAAACATTTTGCATGGAACAATCGACGTGAGCCACCTTATGCATATAATTTCATTTTTTTATTATTTTGCGAACAAACGAACGAACATGCGAACGAACATGCGAACGAACGAACGAACAAAATTGAAATTAATTTTTTTTGCGAACAATGTTCGTTCGTTCGTAAAAATTATTTTGTTCGTTCGTTCGTTCGTACATTACAAAAAAATGCTACGAACGAACGAACGACGTCCGTTGACAGCTCTACGCCAGAGATACCACCGTTATTCGTTGTAATTTTCACATTGGAATAACCCGAAGGGGTAAAAATTGAATTTACCCCTCGGATATTTACCCCCCGTATTTTTGTCATTTTACCCCTCGGGTTAATGCTTATCCCTCGCAACATAAATTGACCGTTAGTGACATACAGTGTAGATGAATGAGTTGTATTCATGAATGTGACTGAAAAATCGATTTCTCCGATGAGATTCATTGTATCACCTGAAGCAGCTAATGGTTTCAAATCGGTGTCTTTGATGCAAAAGTTTAGATTTTTGCACATTTTCTCTGAAATCACAAAAGCATCCGCTCCCGAGTCTACCTGTAGTTTTGTTGGTTTGTCATTGATTTTTATGTCAATTTCCTTTGTGAATGAGTTTGAACAGAATTGATGTGAACGCTAGAAACCTTTGATTTGTTTGTCAGTTGTTTTGAATTTTAAGAGTAGCCATTGGAATTTGAATTTACTCCCTTTGATTCATTTATGAATTTTTCTCTTCTCTGCTTATTTTTGCAACATTGGTGGCCAATGTTAGAACAAAAATTGCATTTTGATGTTTTTGCTGGACACATGTCTTGTCGTGAATTTTGCCACAATTGTAGCAATTTTTACCGTGGTTTTGTTTAGTAAAATTTTTATTTTGTGACATTTTATTCACAAGGATTGATTCTTCAGTTTTTGCTTTTTGAATCATTGCTGAGTCTTTCTTGAGGTTAGTCAAGCGATCGTATTCCGCAGATAGACCTTGAAGTGTTAAAGTGTCGTGTTGAGTATCGAGTTTCGAAAGTAGTTTCGTGCGAATATCCAAGTCGGCTGGTGATGTCAAGCCTCAAGTGACATAGACTAAGCACTTAAATTGGTCTGTTGAAAATTTGTTGAGGAGAAATTCTTCACATGATTTATTAACGAGACCCATGTATAAGGTGCACAGATGTGTCGAAAGAAAAACGAGGACATTTTAGCGATTTTGAGTCAAAGAACGAGGACATTTTCAAATTTGCTCATTTGATAACCAAATGAAAGTAAAAGATATATTTATTTGAATATTTTAATGTTTTTTGATGACAATTGTTGTTTTGAAGAAAATTTGCTTGAAATTGTATGATTTATTTATCAATATTTGTCACTGTTCTGAATTTGTTTGAGCAGTTCCGGATTTTTTAAAATGAAACTATGAAAATCCGAACAAGACATTTTGCAGTTATGCTTGACAGCAATCCAGCATTTCAAAGTATCTATGGTAAGCTGACTTTTTTCGTCCGTCCAATAGTTCGTAATTTGTGAGAACAACCTTTCACACACTGCATGTGTTCCCATTGAAAAGTATTGATTGAGAAATGAGAAAATAATATATGATTTTTTGTTTCATCTTTACATTAAATTCATGACAAACTCACCCGGAATTGTCATTGCGTATTCTACCAATTTGAGAAATGCTTTAAAGGAAATATCTTTTTCTGTGAGCGATGCAAAAACATCCAGCCAACGAGCTTCTGTTGTTCTTGTGCTTTCATTCCATTCTGTTATATGACTTTCGATGACTGATTTAACATTGCAGTATTCTGTGTAAATATTAACTTCATCACCTTCGACCAATAAGTTTTGTTTCATGAAAAAATCAACACATGGTTCTATATCTTTCCGATCGGGTACCTTTCTCAAGTTCATTACGATACGCAAACGATACAAATCGATCGCGTAGCCGATTTTCGACATTTGATTTCAACTTGCTCATTATTTCTCTGGCAACAAATCCAGTAACTGCATCCGCCTTCTAGCATTTCAATTGAATCTTCAAAGATTTGACATTGATCGCGAATAAAAATTAGCAACAGCTTTGAAATTGGACAATTGAAGAATCGCTGTACTTGTTTGAGCGAGCCCGTTTCCGTTGGATCTAAGAAAAATATTTTGAGAGCTTCAAACTGAGAGATAATTCGATCTAATGTATCCTCTAAATGCTAAAAAACGTGTGGCTCCATATCCCAAAAGTTTTTGGTATACTTGAATCTTCAGAATCTTCAGTACACAAGAACACATTTCAATTTTGTGCATTCCAAATGTTAAAATGAATAAAAATTATAGGGTTTCTTTGTGTATGGCATAAACGAGTTCGTTTTTTAATCAATCTTGGACTTTAATTTAAATAGAAATTTCCTTTTAAATCAGCCCATCAAAAACGAGGACATTTTCGCCAAATTCGGCTGATTTCCAGTTTTTTACGAGGACAGAGAATCAGACTCAAAATCGAGGACTGTCCTCGTGAAACGAGGACATCTGTGCACCTTACCCATGTAGCTTAGATTGTTGGACTCGTCACTTTTGGTTAGCTTGAGGCATTTGAATCGAGTTTTGAAAAGAGATTCTTGGCGGCCAACGATTTTTTTTGAGTAATGTGATTGTGTCCACGAAGGAAATTTCACTTGACTTCTTAGGCAAAATGTAATTTATGTACCTTGTATGAGCAGTGGTGTCTAATTTCCGTAGTAGCAATCTCACTTTGGCTGGTTCATCCAAGTTTTGAGCATCTCGTTCAAAAAAGTCTGCGAATCGGTTGTACCAGTTTTCAAAAGTGAAGTCTGAATCCGAATCGAATGTGAATTCCGTGATTGACTTTGAGAGGGCCTCAATTAAAAATTCTGTGTCTGTTCTCCTCAATGGGGCTCCAAGTACACCTTCTTTATTATTTCGTTGTTCAGATAAACTAAGCATTCCAGGTTTTTTTTTGGAGTGATCCGGGCCGGGCGAATCCGGGCGAATCCGGGCGAATCCGGGCGATTTTTGTTAAAATCCTGGTGAAATCCGGGCGATGAGCTTCGAAATTCTGACTTGAAAATCTGGGCGAAATCCGGGCGAATTTCAATTTTTTTTTTAAATGATATAAAAGAAAAAAAAACATGAAAAACATTGTTTTATCATTCAAACAAACTATTTATTGTTTTCATATATCAAGAAGATATTATACGTGTAGATTTTCCATTTTTTAAATGCAGCAATAATACCAAGTTCAAATTTAAGTAAATTCATTCATTTATTATTATTTATTCAATCTCCATTGAGGTCGAAGTGGATGGGATGGGTTCATCTTGATTGGGAAACAAATCAGCCGCACTCATAAGATATTTTTGATTCCCAACAAATTTTTGAAGAAAACCAACATCATCTTTGATTTTAGAATAAAAATCTGAACATGTTTCCTTCCAGTTGAATTTGACCATCAAACGTGCGCGAAGGTTTTCCAATTTCAATTTGCCATTTTCCGGTGTCCAAATATCATTTATATGAGAGAAGACTCGCTCAATTGTTGTATTAGTCGACGGAATGACTAAAGCAAATTCCACCACTTTCAACAGTTCATTGAACGGCATTGATTTCTCAGTAAGGTAACTAAAAATGTCGACCCACTTCTTGTCAGTTGATTTCTCACTTTTGAGTAGAGCTGAGTTGTTATTCAGATAACAATCTACAAACGAATACTGATTAAACAGCTTTGCCATATCTTCTTCCTTGAAATAATTTCGCCCGATCATCCACAATGCAGCGCATTCAATGTCATTCCATTTTAATTTGGCGTTTAGTCGGACCCAAGAAAACACTTTGACATCGTCCAACCATTCGGTGCAATCATTTAAATATTTAAGTATTATGCGATGAAATTCCATAAGATTGTCAACAAAATTCCGTTTTTGACGCAACAAATTGTTGTCGATTTTCTCACTCGCAGCACGGAACTCAAGTGAAAGATATTTGTTTTGAAGACGACTTTTGATACTTGTTTTCAATGCATCGATTGTGTTGACCGCATCCACAGCACAGATACAATCTCCCTCAAGCTGCAAAATTGACTTTTGACAGTTGTCTGCTTGATCTCGAACGAATATCAGTGTCATCAAGGCAAATGGGTCATCGAAAAATTCTACGATTTTCACAGGTGCATTGAAAGAATGAAAGTATTCATTCAACGCCTCGAAATTTTCAATAATAGAGCTCAAACATTCTTTCAACGCTAAGAAACGTGTTTTGATGTAACCTTGCAATTTAACGTATGTTTTGCCAACCGAATCGCAGAACTCATTCAGCTTACGCAAACGAACAGTATGTAGATAGAAATGTGAGTAAATTTTCACTGCTATGTATTCGACATCAATAGGCAGCTGATCACAAGCGTGGCGTACGGCATTATGAAGTATATGAGCGGTGCAACTGACACCAATCATGTTTGAATTGACTTGTTCTTTAAGCTGTTTGAACACATTTTTGCTGCCTGTGCGGTTCACATTTCCAAAATTGACTGGTGTATTGTCGCCTGAGAAAACAGTAATTTTGTTTTCAATTTCAAAATTCTTTGCAGCTGTGGTCAGCAAATTAATGATTACATCAGCAGTTTCGCCTAGCGAGAAAAACAAATGTTTGATTGTATATCACTTTTAATCAAAATAATCGAATCATTCCTTCGACGAACCTGTTTGATCTGTTAACAAGTGCGTCCGCAGGGGGGCAGGGGGGCTGGCTGTATGTAGAATTTGATCCAGAAGCAACGATTGTCCAACTGAGACCATTATATGACAAAATAGTGAATCGTGCCGCGCAAAATCCACCAGATGCAAATCCAGATGAACAACCAGAAGCCCGTGTCAACCAAAATCCACCAGATGAACAACTAGTTGAACCGGTAAATAACCAAGCAGCCGTAATACCAAACAGCAGTTACAACGAGGTGAACAACAGCATTTGGCAAATCAAGTGGCAAACGCAAATGCAAATGCAAATTGGGCTGAACAGTGTCAGTGCCAATGCCAGTGAAGATGCAAACAGTTGTCAGTGGTTCAACAGGTGCTGTTCCGAAACAAAGCACATCATTTGGTTTAACAAATACAAGTGCATGTGCCAGTGTGAATGCAAACACTCCCGTCGACTTAGCTACCGTTCGTTGCTATAATTGTTTTGCATTTGGCCATTATCAGAGCGCATGTCCGGCACCAAAACGACCACCAAACAGCTGTTTTATTTGTGCAGAAGTTGGCCATACACGTCATAATTGCCCCAAAAAGAAGAAACCATCAGATGCTCCAGCCGCCACAGTTGTAGCAGCAGTAAATCAACGATCTTTGTCTCGATAACTTGCATTACTTCAACAATTGAGTCGATTTCCTTTCGAAGTTTTTTTCACGATGAACTTGACTGACTCAAGAGCGAGACCATTATTAACTTCTTCCATTTTTTCCAATAAATTGGCTTCGACTTTACGCAAAGTTTCGGACATTCCAGCCAATCCTTGTTCATCTTGGTTCAACAAATTTGATATTTTTGCGTTAACATCAATCGTTAAGTTTTGGACGGCTTTAACCAATTCGAGGACGCTGAAGATTCCTTTTTTGCTTTCTTCAACAGAACCCTTCAAACGAACCTTGTATCGATACGATTGCATTCGCTAGGATCACAAAACAATTCATTCTCAGTTCCACCTTCAAAATGTCAACACGTAAGTTTCAATTATTTATTTATTTATTTATTTCTAATGGTCACCGCCAAGTTCTGGCTGTATGTTTCAGAAGGTTTTCATTGTTTATCTTCTAAATTGAGCCTCTAATGAGACGATTGCAATTTGGTACGGAGAGTTGTACACTAAGTCATTGCTCATGCGGTTGATGTCTTGGATAATTTAGAGAATCCAAGCGCAAGTTTCAACCTAGCGCAGACGTGACCCATTAGACGTGCTCACAACCAGCTCTTTCTTCGGTATGTTGTGAGCACGGGACCGACGGCTTAAAGTGCCCTCCGAAGCACTCCGTAAATTCGAGAACCGGCCAGAATATGATCTACAGCCAATTTCCTTAAACCCGCTTGAACACGGGTGGAAATTGAGCCAAGAAATTTTTTTCCGGTATCTTGGTCTCGAACATACGTCCTCGCGATCGTGAGCCTAGTGCGCTAACCAATAGCCCATGAACCGAGTTTAAATTATATTGCCCGAATATTTATCCATTTTTTCCATCCATTGCTCAAATGCACATTTTTCGACAATTGCCAAAACAAAAAAGTGATCTGTGTTTTTCGATTTGTTCTCAACTTTTTCAACAATTGTAAAGATCGAATGTAATTGTGTCAAGTATTGTACGAATATAATTGTAATAAAAGTGATCTGTTTTTTTTTTTTCGTTTCGTGTTTCTTGTGTGCTTGTTTTTTTTCGATTTGATTCCAAGTTTTTAACTATTGCAAAGAAAAAGTGATCTGTTTTTTCGATTCTCGTTTTTGTGTCTGTGTGTGTTTTTTGATTCGATCTTTTTTCATTTGCAATTTTTTTCAACACAAATTCTTAAGAGAAATCGAACTATTGTTAACTAAAAGTGTTCTGTTTTTGTGATTTTGAAAATGTATTTATCAAGTTTTTTCTCATGAATATACATTTTCTGGTTTGTTTGTTTTTTTTTCGTTTCTCGTTTCTTGTGTGTTTTTTTGTTTTTCTTCGTTTTTTTCTTCCTTTGTGTTTGTTTTTGTGTTTGTTTTTGTGTTTGTTTTTGTGTTTGTATTTTCGTTTGAATAATAAGCTCGCAGGAATTCAGCAACTCATCTCGAAACATATGCGCGTACGGCGCAATGGATTTTAACCCATCGTGCTCGACAACGAAATCGAAATTCCGATGAATTGCAACCACCGTCACCAGCACTACAACAATCACCCGAATCACCACCTCTTCAACGCCGACGAACTCGAAGTTCCGCTGGATTGCCACCGCCGTCACCAGCACTACAACAATCACCACCCCCTCAACAACGACGGCACTCAAACGATTCAACGCACTGGGAGGGATCGCATGATGATGGTGATGTTCATACGGTACATTCAACAAATTCGGAGGTCACAATACCGTTTGATTATGAATCCTACATCCGTCGACAACAAAATCAACAGACTGAAACCGATTCACCAGAATCACCTCCTCCATCATCACAACAAGAACACAATGAAGTTCAACAACAACACGCATCAACATTACACCAACGAGTGGAAGTTCAGGACTTTGCTTGCCAAGCTGCACCTAGCCAACTGCAGTATCCCAAAGTTCTGACATGCGTTAGTTATATGTTTGAAGCTTCACGATTGCACTTAAGAACACAGCAAGCACTACATTCCGCAGCCTCTCCATTCGCGACATCGACATCTACGACTGGTGTACATCACAATGTCATAGGGGGTGTCATTGAGCGACACTTACGTGATCGTGAACGCGATGGTTCACTGAATATTCACCCCGACATTGTGACGTACGCTAACATGTCTCACAATTACGCTTCGATGTCGCGGATGGAACGTATGCGCTTGAATTTAGCGCGTATTGAAGTAGAACGTATTCAGACTGAAATTGAATATGAACACATGGAACGTGTGCAACGAAATCATCCAAAAAACGTTCAGAAGGTTTCATGTTCGGTGTTTTTCGAACAATTCAAACCAAACACTCTGGTGATTTTCATTAAATGCGGACATGTCATGTGTCATGAATGCTTCCCAAGAGAATGAAAAAACACTTCAATGAGCGTGACGCTAAATTCTCACGCCTTTCATGCGCAACACTTAACGCATGAGCTTGCGATGGTTTGTCGTATTGTGTGTATGTGTATGTTGGTATAGGCATTCATTGAATGCAACATTGAGAATGGGTGCGTCCAAACCCATTGTGTCCATATTGATATGAACCGTGTTGACACACGAAAAACACACAAAGTAAAATTGCAATTTAAGTAAAATTTAAACAAATGGAAGAAAGTAATTACGGCAGTGCTATAAATAATTTAAATGAATCTTTGAAAACAGTTCACGATCCGAAAACCTTGCAAAATGCATGGACAAAAAACAACGAGAAAACGTTTTCGTTGCTGCAAACAGCCAGAATTTTGGAGAAATTTGATCTTAGGTATGCCATTATGAGCTGTACAAGGGCAATTTCATTCGCAGAAAGAGATTACGTGGCAGAAGCATTTTCGAGCCGAGCTGAATATTTTTATCGTATGAAGTCCTATAGCCGAGCATTAGTGGACATTGATCTGGCACTTGCTGCGGGTTGCAGTAAGACATTTTTGCCGAAACTTAAAAAACTTAAACATAATAGTCAAATGAAGTCGGTCCATATGAGCCCACCAATTGTCAAATCAAAGCATGAGTTGGACTTGACAGCAAGCAAAAACTTCCCATGCCTTGCTGATGTATTGCAAATCACCAATAACAATCAATTTGGCCGCCATATAATTGCGAAATGTGACATCGACGACAATCAAATTGTTTCAATGGAAGAGAATTTCGCGGCAATTGATGACAGCACGGAATCAACGTGTTACACTTGTTTTACGAAATCAAAAAATTTCATTCCATGCCCGAATTGTGCGAATGTTGTCTTTTGCAGTCCGAATTGCATGGATGTTAATGAGATACATAAAATGGACTGTCTAACTATCTATCATCAGATTCCACACGAAGCTCAGTTTACAATTCGCACGATTTTAACTGCTGTGGTTGCATTTCCAGATGTCGAAAATTTGATGATTTTCTTCAAGGACAGTGTTGCTGAAGATGATCTACCCGAGTCTGTAAACGACCTGCAATCGAAATATCGCTTGTATTTAAAATTGCAGTTGAAGACATCCCTGCCGAAAATTGATGAAAGCATTGACTATTTGTTTCGAATGGCTATGGCCATCCCAGCGATTGGGAAATTATTCGATTCACAGCTAAAACAACGATTTTTATTGAATTTGCTGTCTCATCATTTAGCCATCAATTCTCTTAATAGCTTTGGAAATGAAAACAGCAGCTCAATTTGTGCCGTATCGTCTTTGTTTAACCATTCGTGCACACCCAATCTTCTTCACACTCATGTTGCAAACAGGATGTTCTGCAAAACTCTTCGATATATTAAAAAAGGGGAACAGCTTTTCATAAGCTATCTGGGCGATAATAACCATCGATCAACCGAATGGCGTCAAAATGAGCTGCAAAAATTGTTTGAGTTTGAATGTCAATGCACCAAATGCAGCATGAACCAAGACCAGTATATCGATGAAAGGTCAACAGAGGTAAATCAAATAAATGTGATTCTGTTTACTATTTGAACTCAATGTATCTTTTGTTTCGAACTTTACAGCAATAAAAAAAAGGTGTTTGCATAACTACGGATAATTCTTTTCGAGAAGAGGATCAGCAAAATCCTTGAAAAAACTATCATGTGGATTTTTGTGCAGCCAGCGTTTAGTAAACCTACTTCAGTGGCCTCCACCCTTGGAACAAATCTATAATTGGCGGCAAACATCACATTTAGTGTTTTCTTTATTCAACTTAGTTCGTAGACTCAGATTCAACATCATAGCTCGTAATCAAGCGCAATGAGATTATTTTTACGTATTTTTTTTCCAATTTGAGGAATTACACGAATTTATTTAGATGATCGAATATAGAATTTAACAAATTCGTGTGCACGTGTAATTTGCTTACTTGAGTAATTACAGTCTTCATAAAATTATTGCTTTGCAAAATCGTTGTTTGAGTTTGAATGCCAATGTAACAAATGCAGCATGAACCAGTATATGGTTTATTTCAAATATATTTAATTCAAATACCGTAACTGAATGCCATGAATATATCTGGTGCACGTAACGACGCTTTTGGACATTGGCTTATTCAGTTTGATTAAACCAAACGATAATTTTACAATAATCATGATTATTTCTAGTAATATCTTAAACAGAAATCATGTAAGAAAATGAATTCAATTTTGGTGTCTGAATGTTTGAAATCACAGAATTTAGTTTAGTGTACATTTCAGAAAGAAACCGTTGTACGTTATTTAATAAGTATCATTCAATCAAATCAAAAATATTCTTATATAGCCATAAAATAGATTTTAAGTCTATGATTCTCTGAGCAATCTTTCATCTAAATGAAAATCTAAAAATCATATCATATTTAAGATTTTTTTCCATATTACAAGAACATTTTATGCTAGTGTCTCTCCATGAACATACAAAAAAATCGAAATCAATAAAGAAACATATTTTTTCATGAGTATTTCAATTTTATTTTTTGCAGTGATGGACAATTCCATAGGAATAACTTATTATTGTCGTAAACAATGACATAAATAGCACCTTTGCAAATTGGCAAATAAATGTTCTACTGAAAAATAGCCGAAATGAGTTACATTTATTGTTTGAGTTTGAGTGGAATTAATATAAATTTTATTTTGGACACAAAATGAAACAATTAAACATACAAATGGCTTCATGAAATAATTTATTTTTAAATATCCAATTTTTCGGGAAAAAACTGATGATTTATTTAAATATTTCTGTTTATTTCGATAATAATTTATTCCTATGGAATTACAATCACTGCAGTACTAAATGATAATTATTTCGGTTTATCTATTTGAAATAAATAGTTAATTAATAACAAAATAAATTCGTTATTTTTAACCTAAATTCGGGAAAAATTTATTATCGAATAAAAAACTGTTTTGAAATAAGTTATTTTATGAAGGCAAATAGTTTATTTTTCGGACAAAAGTTGAAATAATTTATTTGAATAAATTGATTTATTTCCGAGTTAGTAAAGACGAAAGTATTTATTAACAACTCATTTTAAATAAAAAATTAAACTGTAATCCGAATTAATGATAATTTATTGCAGTGATTGGAACGAAAATCTGAAAATAAATATTGTGGTGTCTTTAAACGAACAGCTATTCCCAGCATTTTAACTGATTTTCCGAATGTGTTAGGAAACGAATCAATTCTTGAAATATCATTCTTGAATATTTTGTTTGTCCGAGTGTTTTCTGTTCTTTTCATTGATGCCAACAATGCATGCACTCATATATGTGCAAACCATTGTTGTGCTGACTAATGCTGATCAACACCAACGCTGGCAAACTGTCACAAAATTTGCGAATAAAAACAACATCAACTGTAAACAGTTAAACGGTATAAATTCTCATCAGAATCTCACATAATCTGCAGCTACTCTCATATACTTTCGATTAGTCATCGTGTTCACAAGAAAATCGAGCAGGTAGTCGAGTTCTTATCAAGTTATAATTTGGGATAGATTTTATATATTAGTTTATTATTATTATTCGATATTCGCACTTTGTTCTATTTTATAGATCAAAAAATTCAAACATGTCAGGCTATCAACGTTTTGTTGTATTTGAAAGCGATGATGCTGGCCGAAAAGTGAGCAACGACGCTGGTGCGAAAGGATTTGTTGAAAGTGACAGTGATTCGGACGATTCATCATCTAATGGAAATGAAGACCAAGATGTGAACAACGACGCTGGTGCGAAAGGATGGCCAGACACCAAAGTTGGTTATCAACGTTTTGTTGAAAGTGACAGTGATTCGGACGATTCATCATCCAATGGAAATGAAGACCAAGATGTGAACAACGACGCTGGTGTTGGCTATCAACGTTTTGTCGACAGTGACAGTTCGGACGATGAAAATGAAGACCCTTGTGAAGACCAAGACGAGGAAGAAGTGGTTCAAAATGTCAGCTATTGGCAAATGGGGTACGACCGTGGATTTGGCCGCGGCAAGTTACTTTGACCACGAGAATAAAAGATTTTCCGAGCGAACACATCCAAGCACAACTTTTCATGAACTCAATATAATCAAATGAAAGAACGACAACACATTTCCGTATTTACTGCTCATTACTTTTTCTGATTTTTTTTCTATCGATATAGAATTTAATGTTCATCCATTCAAAATATCGTGCCTTGCACAATGAACCGAATATAAATTCAAAACAAAATTTATCTCAATTTTTAAGTGAAATAGAAGAATCGATGGTGATAATAACATTTTTCATTTCTAGATAGTTCATTTTTCGGAAGAAAAATTATGATTTATTTAAATATTTGTTATGGCATTTTTCCTATTTAATTTTCCATCACTGCAAACAATAAAATTGAAATACTCATGAAAAAATATGTTTCTTTATTGATTTCGATTTTTTTGTATGTTCATGGAGAGACACTAGCGTAAAATGTTCTTGTAATATGGAAAAAAATCTTAAATATGATATGATTTTTAGATTTTCATTTAGATGAAAGATTGCTCAGAGAATCATAGACTTAAAATCTATTTTATGGCTATATAAGAATATTTTTGATTTGATTGAATGATACTTATTAAATAACGTACAACGGTTTCTTTCTGAAATGTACACTAAACTAAATTCTGTGATTTCAAACATTCAGACACCAAAATTGAATTCATTTTCTTACATGATTTCTGTTTAAGATATTACTAGAAATAATCATGATTATTGTAAAATTATCGTTTGGTTTAATCAAACTGAATAAGCCAATGTCCAAAAGCGTCGTTACGTGCACCAGATATATTCATGGCATTACTCAGTAAATACGAAGGGTCACATTTTATTCCTCCGGAGGAGTAATTTTTGTATTTTTTCCTCGCGGGAGAATATGGGGGAATGTTTAGGATGAAATATTCTCCCATA
This sequence comes from Aphidoletes aphidimyza, assembly GCA_030463065.1. Taxonomy (NCBI): domain Eukaryota; kingdom Metazoa; phylum Arthropoda; class Insecta; order Diptera; family Cecidomyiidae; genus Aphidoletes; species Aphidoletes aphidimyza. The sequence continues at coordinate 24,391,803 of CM059997.1, read as the reverse complement.
TTCTCCCGCGAGGAAAAAATATCGAAATTATTCCTCCGGAGGAATAAAATATGACCCTTCAAATTTACTGAGTAAGTTACGGTATTTGAATTAAATATATTTGAAATAAACCATATACTGGTTCATGCTGCATTTGTTACATTGGCATTCAAACTCAAACAACGATTTTGCAAAGCAATAATTTTATGAAGACTGTAATTACTCAAGTAAGCAAATTACACGTGCACACGAATTTGTTAAATTCTATATTCGATCATCTAAATAAATTCGTGTAATTCCTCAAATTGGAAAAAAAATACGTAAAAATAATCTCATTGCGCTTGATTACGAGCTATGATGTTGAATCTGAGTCTATGAACTAAGTTGAATAAAGAAAACACTAAATGTGATGTTTGCCGCCAATTATAGATTTGTTCCAAGGGTGGAGGCCACTGAAGTAGGTTTACTAAACGCTGGCTGCACAAAAATCCACATGATAGTTTTTTCAAGGATTTTGCTGATCCTCTTCTCGAAAAGAATTATCCGTAGTTATGCAAACACCTTTTTTTTATTGCTGTAAAGTTCGAAACAAAAGATACATTGAGTTCAAATAGTAAACAGAATCACATTTATTTGATTTACCTCTGTTGGCCTTTCATCGATATTTGTTGACTTTCTGGACTTTATCTGGTGCTTGTTTGTAATGTTTCGGATTGCGTTTTTGATATGCTTGTCTATATTATCAATTCTTGAGCTGGAAATGCTTCCATTCTCGGCTTGAACTCGAAACTCGAAAATTTTACGGATTAGGTGTTTTTTTTCGTGGTGTAATAGATGCCTTTTGGACACCTTTATATGTTCGTCCAGTTGCTGATCGGTTCAAAAGTATGCTAAGATTGCTCTTATATAAGAAGTTCACAACCGTTTTCACAAAACAAGAATCATTTTTTTCGCCAAATCCTATAGAACGCAACGATTTCAGTTCTGTTCTATTGAAAAAATCACTAAAATTGTTGAACAAATCAGATTCGTCAGCATTCAATTCACTTTGTGCAGGACGTTCTTCAATTTGCTCTGCGTCTTTGACCAAGTTAGTATTGAAGCTCGATTTCAGCTTTTGGATTTCTATATCTTTCTCAAGATTAACCCGCGAAGATTCGTGTATTAAAAGTTTGGCGTGTTTAAGATCTCTCTCCAGTTTTTGATTTTTTATTTCGCTGGCTAATTGCTGTCTGATCAGCTTTAACTCAGATGCAATCTCGTGTTGTGCTGTACTTTCTACTTCTATAGCCTGATCGGTTGTTTGCGGCCTCAATAGATTTTTTATTTGCGAAAAAAGTCAATATTGTATTTGGTTTGTCTGTATTATTCACGGATGTCTTTCCAGTTGCATTAATTTTTGTAATTTTTCCATTTTCTTCGCCAACTGTTTATCTGCTGGTTTCATTTTGATCTTTGAAAATTAAAAAGAAATATTATTTATTAATATTTAGTGTATTGAAATCGATTTTATGACAGAAAAATAAATTGGATTTAATCAAAACTAACGGAAAAAACACGATCGAACAAGCATACAGCAAGCAAATTGTGTATGTGTTTGTTTGCTTTCGTGTTTTTTGAAATGTCATGACAAATACAAAACCGCACGGTCGTGTTGAAACACTTGAGTGTCAATGCTGTATAGACACACACAGTCGAAACAACTGCATGGCTTACTTAGATCTGGCAAAGATTGATTGTGCATATGCATTTGCCTATGTGAATTTCAACAAAAATTCTGCATTAAAGAATTTAAATGAATAAATAAGGAAAAACAACTAAAACAGTTGAAAAACGATTGGTTTGCACAATAACATTCTGTGTATTGGATAAAGGCGTTTTAAGATGACTGAATTTGATTTAATATAACGAAAATTTTCGAGTTCAATACTTTTGACCGTTCGGAACGATTCGCAATGCTGTCTATTTAAAATAAAAATAGAATTTAAAAAAGTATTTTCAAATAATTCTGTGATCAAATTACCTGTTGAAGACTGGATTGCATTGCACAATCCAATTCGATCGTGCCATTGACTTGCATTCCTTTGATTATTGCAATGACCTCGATTAGAGCAATTTTTTCTTCCTGAGTATAAATGGGTTTCGTGGCTCCTCCATATTATGGTGATGTAATGTGGTCAGTTGAATGTAACAGTTGCACTCACTTTTCTTTGTTCGATTCAAAATAAAATTGGCTCCTTCATTATCATTAATATATTCGGTGTCAAGCCATTGATACTGATACCAAACCAATGAATATTTTATTCATCTATTTATTATTATCGGTCGTTATTGTTTCACTTTAGGTTTCGGTATTATCTTCTGTTCTATTAGTTCATAGGGAGTTTTAGTTCTGACACTCGGGCATGTGATTCAATTAAATGGTTTCACAACATTTATTTAGTTTCTGTAAAAGCCATTTGGCTCTTTAGCAATGGACTCAATTAAACCACATTTTAAGAAAATGTATTTTTCTTGAATTTGAGAGCACTGGTAAACAACAAGAGTGTTTTTTTCACAAATTTGCATCAAATGACACTTTTCCGAAATTTTTTCACAGTTTTTTAATACAAGCCAATTTTCATTCCGATGTTTGAAGTAGAACAAAACTTTTCCTATTGCGTCATCATTCATTTTCACCATATAGTTAATTGATTTTGTTATAGAAGATTTTAAACATGAATAGGTAGCTGCATCTGCTTTGTAGCACCGGAATGTTGCGAAATGTTCTTGTATAAGTGCACCATCAAATTCACATAGGACTTTTCTTTCTTCGGGGCTTAATTGGATAACTTTCAGTTGACAAAGACCAGCATTCGTCACAGTTTTTTCCTTCTGTATAGGAAGTGTTCTCATATTGATGTATTTGTCGGCGATTTGCATCATTGTGTCCGTTGGACCACGCACAAGTTTCTTTAATTCGCCGATATTGCTTTCAAAGCTGAATAAACTATGGCTCCATAATGGTCCACAATTGAATACCATTTTTTCATAATGTTTCAACAAATGGATATTGATGGTAACAGCCCCTCTCCCGTAAATGTCTTCAAATTCATCAGCGAATTCCGTTAGGAGTTTACAAGCGGTTTTTATTTCAGTTTCAGTAATTTGAGTCTTAGACAAAACGTATGTTCCGAATGATAATTTCTCAAAATTTTAAAAAAAGAGTCTTTTATCTATTATACCTTTTGAAACAACCGGAAAATAGTACCACAAACAACACAAAAACTCACTGGCTTTAAAGTACGATAGTTCAAATATAGATCTTGGTTTACGTGCAATTGAAGAGTACGGTTTCAACGCTAAAATTCTGCGATTAAGTTCTTTTCTGTTCTTCACAGAATAAATTTTATAGTTCTTGTATGGAGGATCCGGGATTGCTTTCTTTCCCATCCATATTTCGAGAATGTGCTTAACAATACCGCTAATGCCATGCATATAATCTATACAGAATGATTCTATTATGTCAAAGTCTGTAAACAGCAGCATGCAGCTTGGTCCTTTTATTCCTTTGATGGGCTTGGAACCTGTTCGAACTGATTTTGCAAGATTCACGGTTTCCATATGAGTTCGTTGAGAGCAGTTTAGACGCGATGTGTAGCGGATAGTGGTTTTCCCTTTTGAGTTCTTCACAGGCTCCCCTGGGTGATAGCCAAAAGAGCAACTTTCGTAACCCGTTAATGCAACAAAATGTTGTAACATTATTTTCGCCGGCAAATCCACAGCACCCAATACAATAGACGGATAAAAATCATAAAAATTATTGTCACGGCTATTGTGAACTGAAAGTTTCTTGGTTTGAATTTCATTTAGCTCTTTTGCCAGTGGATACAAAAGATTCCATCCATCTGGTTTTTCCTTTCCGAAATACAATCCAACCAAAAGGATATTTTCTGGACGAAATCGAATATTTGGAGGCAAATAATTTTGTTGCAGTTGCACAGGCCATAAAGAATTTTTTGAGCTGTGGTAAATAGCAGCACCATCAATATTTATATTTAGAGACAACACAATTGAAGTATCTGAATGTTCATTCTTAATTTTTCTAAACAACAATCCATCATCGATATCAGTAATAGATCCTCTTTGTTTCGGCCGTTCAATAAAATTCATAATATCATCAAAATTTGCATTAATTGTTCTCCGGAGCTGCTGCTCCAAAGGTATATAAATCATATAAATATCATTTTTCCCCTTTTTAACACATTTTCCACATTTAGCACAATATGTCTCTGCTTTTCGGACAAATTCCTTACATTCACATAAAAACAAAACATCGTATGACAAATCATAATATTTTTTCCGAATGTTTTTCAACTTGTTTTTTATTTTTGTTTTGGTTTGTGGTAATATTGTACTCGAATCACTGTTAAACAATTTTGCTGTTTTTTCGATGGCCTTATGACTCAATTGGCAATCAATTTGATGCTTAAAAAGATGACATATTTTTTTATCTATTGATGGCAAATTTTCTTCATCGTACTTCACTACATATTCGGTTTCACTGTCAGAATCGAAAGATTCATTTGAATTATTATATAGCACTGCCATAATTACTTTTTTCCATTTTTTTAAATTTTACTTAAATTGCAATTTTACTTTGTGTGTTTTTCGTGTGTCAACACGGTTCATATCAATATGGACACAATGGGTTTGGACGCACCCATTCTCAATGTTGCATTCAATGAATGCCTATACCAACATACACATACACACAATACGACAAACCATCGCAAGCTCATGCGTTAAGTGTTGCGCATGAAAGGCGTGAGAATTTAGCGTCACGCTCATTGAAGTGTTTTTTCATTCTCTTGGGTTTAAAACAATACGCACAACGACTCGTCAATGTCCAATGTTCCGCGTTGCAATTGCAACAGAAGCTGATGCGCAAAGACTATGTTTAAGGTACAACAATAACTTAAACCCAATCTATTCATCATGTTGCGTTGAATTTAATGAAGATGACATGCTCACAGTCTTCAACTGTGGGCATGTTTATAAAAATCCTTGCATTCAACGTAACTTGATGAACCGTTGCATTGAATGTCAGAATGAAGTGCGCACAAAACAGCCACTCTTCTTCTTTTTCCATCGACAGTAATGGACTTAAAACACATCGCAAAACATAAAAAATGTTTGATCACTATTGTAGGCGATGTATTTTTACACTTTATATTTTTTATATTTTTATCTCAAAATCATTTTTTTCATTTTTCCAATTTACTACTCAATACATTTTTTTCATTTTTCATTTTAACTATCATTAACGATAAAAACTTTATCAGCAAACAACTTTAAAAACGAACCTCAAATATTGTTTAATTGATTATCCTTCATCAAATAAAAAAACAAAGACATACACACCTATTGTATTCTATCATAACAAAAACAATGCGTTTCAATTCAACTTTGTTTTTCAGATGAATATATATATTCAAAGCTTGTTTTTTCAGGAATGAACATGAATCGATAATATCTCTCTCTCTCATTTGTTCGATCTGGAGTTAAGCTTATCAGAAATTCTTTTACGATGATTTTCATCGAAAATGTGTGAAATTTTTGTTTCAGTTTGTTGTATTCTCAGTTCGAATCGAGAACAATCTAATGCGAGTTGTTGCCACTTTCCCACACGTGCAAACCAATGCGCATAAGACCATACACACATTTTTCTTACACTGATAATTGGATCGAATTTAACCTGAAAAATTGAATTTCTTCACATCAACGAAATGAATCGTTTGAAATGTATATACTGTCATACTTACTCGTGTATGAAATGTACACTTTTGATCTAATTTCTCCATGATTCTCTCAAACGAACTCTAGATAAAAAACACACAACAACCTTTGCCAATTAGTCTGATATAAAAACTGAACATTTTTATTGAATCCTCTTATAAACTAAAATACAAAAACGATTGTTTTTTCATATGAACCTTAACAACTACATATCAATTTCTTATGTGTTAATATTCTTACGGGCTATATCTTGTAACCATAATGCATTTGACATTGCGCACGGACCTACTGCTATAAAACTATAAACATTCTTATGATAGTCGCACTTTTCTAATGATCCATCGTAATATACTTCATTTACTCGTCCTGTATCAAAATCCGTATCGTGTACATTTATAACATCAAGATCACCGAATGGTTTGAACATGTCCCGTAACCATGAAACCTTATCGCGACCTTTGACCAAAATCGCTTTATTTTGCAATTTTGGAAACATTTTCTGCGTCAATTCAAACAGTTGAATGTCACCGCAATCGAATTCAATTCTATGATGATGCTGAATCAACCACATAGCTTGACGTTTTTTATTCATCGGTAGACTTTTGAAACTGTCTGTTGATTTCACAAGAGCATGAAATTTGTAGTCATCATCCACCAAACAAAATTCCTTGCAGATGAAACGATTTTCGCGTGTTTTGAAGCCTTGGATGTCGACAAAAACGAATTCATTGCGTTCACTGCAATCTTCCATCATCGAAATATCAGCAGGATCTGCATGAATATCCACCATGTCTACGTTGGATTGGTCAACCATTTTGTTGGATTGCACGTCTGACTCGTGTCTCGTTCGAAATGAAACTGAATTATTTTTTTGAAGCATGTTCAGAAGAATACTGGTACTGTACAAATTGCAAACGTTTTTAACCAACTTCATATCCAAACCAACTTCATATGCAATTTCAACCAACTTCGCATTGAAACAATATTTGACAAACACTAGTTTGAACATTTGACATATAGATGGAGTGTTTTGTTTATGCTATGACGTTCTCTCAATTCATCAATTATTGAATTTATTTCTTGATCATGATTAGAGTTTCCTGCACTTTTCGATGCGAGCAGTAGCTGCAAACGTTCACACAACTCATTCGGATCATCCCAGTATTCGTAAACGATATTTTGACTATATGGAATGAAATTTTTTTTCTTCAACCCCATACCCTCTTTTTTTTCTGCATCTCCCCCTTTCTTAGCTGATTTTCGCTTTTCTCTTCTTTTTATATTTTTTATTTCATCTATATTGAACTTTGACGCAAGAAGAGCAACTTTTCGACGTTTTTCACCAGGACCAATAAAATTTCCATGCTCATCAAAATCATCGGGACTTAATATTGCCATTACCGCATCATAGTCCGCTTCATCTTCTGTTAGCCATTTATCGCTATTCAATTCATCCATTTTCCTCTTATTCAAGTGGGCGAGCATTTTATGAACATTGTCACTGCTGCCATCTTTGGATAAGTCTCGGTTTTCATCTTGCCACTGTTTTCGTTCCGTATTTGGATCGCGCTTCGGTGACAATGCATCTTTTAGATTCTTTGTTTTGACTCTTTTCGATTTCGCAATATAATCTTTTGGATATGATAGCAAGGTGCTAAGTTTTTCTCTTTTTCCTCGTCTCTTTGAACGGTTTGCAAATGTGTGTCGAACACGTTTTTTTACAACGCCACGAGCACCTTCATCATTCGCATCAATTACTTCACTTAAGTCATCAGTGATCTCTGCCTCATCATCTCCATAATCTTCATTATTAGCATCCATTGCTTCATTGAGTTGCTTTCGTGTTTTTGTTTTATGCCGAAATCGATTTGCATTAAAGATAGAAATATCGCTACCATCTGAATCATTTGAGAAAAGCTGTCTCTTGACAGGTTTTCGGATTCGAGCACTTTTTGCATCATCATTTCGTTGAACAGGAATGTCACTGGAATTTTCGCGGTGTATTATCGGTGATCGTGAACGATCACGTATTTGTTGTGCTGCTGCTTGTGCACGCTCTGGTGGTAGTAATGGTTGTTGTTGCATGTTACGTGAGTGTCTTGTACGAGGTGGAACTGGCGGCGGTGACGGTAATCTAAGTATTGGTGCAGAATATGGAGGTGGTGGTGGCATATCGTGATAATGCATTTCATCATCATTGTTGTTGTTGTTATCAACGTCCATTTCTCTTATACGGTTCACCAAAATTGGATCATTTTGTATATTTGGACGCTGTTGTCGTTTTCGACTTATTTCCTCTTTTTATTCAATAATCTTTTTTAGCGAATCAGTCACAGGTGTGAATTTTTTGCGTAATTTTCTTTCACTCAAAACTCGTTCCATATGCAATTTACGAAATTTTGCTGCAATTACTTTTCGTGTTTGCGAGAGCGATGACTTTAGCTTTGCAGCTTTAGACTTATCACTCTCAGAATTAGCTAACTTAACAGTCTTATTTTTAGCAGACATTGTTCACCCCTCAGTTGATTAATCAATACTAATGCGAAAGTCATTTAGTTCAATGAATTATATATTCAAAAATTGTGAAAATCCTTTACGATAACGACCATCATTCGTTCCACGATCCAAATCGATTACCACAAAACCATACCGTTCACGCCAACACTCTAAACAAAATTGACGAAACTCATTGAATTTCATATCGCATGCAACACCCATGTCATTGAAAACATGTTTCAAATTGATATCGTCTTGTCGGAATAAAATCAAAAAATTGCAATTGTCTCGTATCAAATGTTTGCTCACCCTAGTGTACGTTTGTGTCAAATAAAAACAATCTATATTGCGATGACGACCAAGACAGAAACACTGTCGTATATTTTCTTGACTCTTATCGGTGATGACATCATCAAAAATGAATATCGAATTTCTTTTAGCTTGACTGGGCGCAATAACCTTTTCAGATGATGCAAATGTGTGAAATCCGATTTCTTTCATCGGTTTCAGGATATTTTTCAAATATTCGTATTTATCTTGCTCCAATGTCTTGCAATAAATGTAAATATTTTCGAATTTCAATCCATGCTCAGACTCAATCAAAGTAATCAACACATTGGTTTTACCGCAATTCGATGGTCCTGCTATAATGCAACGTATCGAATTTGGTAACAAATCACTGTGACGTTTTGTTTGTTTTGTTTTTGTGTTCGAAAAGGTCGATTCATCGACATTTCGAACTGGTATGTTGATTGAGTGTTTAGTGAAACGCATCTCGACTTGGAATGACTTAAAATTGACATGCAAACGTTTTATAAACCAGTATTCTTTCGGTCGTTCAACAGTTAACATGGAAAACCTTTTCTATGGCTGCACACAAAAGAATAAAAACTAGAAAGGAAGGAGGAGGAAAAAGTACGAAAGAGAAGAAGAATAAGTTAAAGAAAAAATCTGTCAATTGTGGTGGTTTCAATCTCAAAACATCTAGAGTCAAGAAATTTGGTGGAAATTTAATTGATAGGGTCATTGACAAGTTACCATTTGAGTTGCACGTACCGTCTTACCAATACTGCGGCCCCGGCACAAACGTGAATAAACGACTAGAACGCGGTGATCCTGGTGTAAATCCATTGGATTCTGCATGTAAAACACACGACATTTCATACAGTCAACACAAAGATTCGAGTGAACGAAGCAAAGCGGATAAAATTCTTCAAAAGGAGGCATTACGACGTGTTTTTGCCAGAGACGCATCAATTGGTGAACGAGCGGTAGCGCTAGGTGTAGCTGCAGCTATGAAAGTGAAAAGAACATTAAGTGGTAAGGGGTTATCGAAGAAAAAGAAGCGTGTACCAAAGAAAAAGAAACACGTTCCATTTTCACACTTGATAAAAAATGCCAAAGTTGCTATAAAGCAATTCAAACCCCACAATTTGGACTCTGCGATAAAGATTGCCATGACTTCAACTCGAAGCACTAAGAGAGGGAAAAATGTTCGTGAACCAAGAACAATCAAATTACCGAGCATCAAGGGTGGAATTTTGCCATTAGTACCCATTTTTGCGGGTTTAGGTGCTCTGGGTTCGATTGTTGGATCAACAGCTGGTGTTGTGAATGCAATAAATCAAGTGCGAAAAGGACAGATAGAATTGGATGAGAGTAAACGACACAATCAAACCATGGAAGCAATAGCATTGGGTGCATCTAAAAAAGGACGTGGATATTATTTGCATACTTCCAAAAAGGGTCGAGGATATTACTTGAAACATTCCCCAAAAAACCATTAGATTCGCTACCCAAACATGCGTTAACCAACTACGATATAGAGAAATTCATCGACATGTATAACATTCCACATTTTCGTGGTGTGTATATGCGCGATAATCTACCCAATAGCAAACCATGGATAAACGAATGTATTGTTTTAAATCACGATTCTATCGAGAATAAGGGAACACACTGAACATGTTTTGCAAAATGCGGTAAAAACGCATACTACTTTGATTCATTTGGTAAATTGGCGCCACCTTTGGAGCTAATAAAGTACTTGGGTAGCGAATGTGACATTTCATACAACTCAGAAATCTATCAAACTTTTAATACGGAAAACTGTGGTCATTTATGTCTAAGATTTTTGTATGATTTTTACAATTGAATAAATTAAGGTATAAATTAAACGAAAGAATTGATTTCTCATTCAGTTTATTAACAGCAATCATGACATCTGTCACGCTTACGCTTACTGGAGATACTTCCTCTTTAAATGCTTATTTTTATCCAGAAATTGAGTTGGATGAACGCTACAACTATTCATGTTGTCTTTTGGATTTTTACTCATTCAATTCAATTCCTAATGTGAGTGGGAAAAATAACAAGTTTATTTATTCAAAAGATGGCGGAATCACATTTGAGACAATTACTCTTCCGATCGGATCATATGAATTGGAAACGATTTTGAACTTGTTGAATATTGAATTCGCGGCGAGAAATTTGAAAATCAAAATCAAAACCAATAAAGAGACCATGAGAAACACCGTTGATTCGCATGAATGTATGGTAGATTTCACTCAAAAAGACACCATCGGCCCTCTATTGGGTTTTGTTACTGGAAATTTTCTCGGTCCAAACAGTCATCACATATCGAATAAAATCACCAACATACAATCCGTGAATAATTTGAGAGTCGATTGTGACTTGATAACGGGATCATACCACAACGGTCAAAGCACTCATACGATCTATGAATTTGATCCATCAGTCGATCCAGGCTATAAAATAAATGAACAACCGAAACATCTTATTTATTTACCAGTTGTAAGGCATCGAATAAGCACGTTAAATATTACAATTGTAGATCAAAACGGTGAGTTGGTAGATTTTCGTGGTGAAACCATAACGTGTCGCATTCACATCAAGAGAGATATATAAAGAGTGTGTGTGCGTGTGTGAGAGAGAGAAAGAGAGATAGAAAGTAAAATGATAATATATCAGGAGGACTGCAAACATTACTATAATAGTGAGGTGGCGTCTCGCTCGAATGACATTTGCAAACGTAGTTTCAAAGGAGCAACATCGTCTAGAAAAAACACTTTGAATCGAAAGAATAGCAGTTTTTTGAAGAAATTGGGTTTCAAGGTGAAAAAAGTGCGAAAAAATTAGACAAAATGAGCGCCAGTGAAATTCTTCAAGTTAAGAGACCGGTCAGACGGTATGATGACATTGTAAACCAACAGTATCATACATATGCACCATATTCGACCGCATTCAATAACAACGATGAGATTCGAATTACGATCCAATCACAGGATTTGTATGTGCTACCTTCAGACAGCTACATATACATTGAATTTGCAGTAGCAAGAGCTGATGGAGAAGCAATTGCAAACAATACGGCGTTCTTTGCAACATACTTCATAGCGCACATGTTTAGTGAAATGCGTTATGAATTGAATGGGTTTGAAATAGATCGATGCAAATCACCGGCCATTACAAGTCTCCTGAAAACAATGGTTGCTTGTAAACAAGAAGACGGAGTCATGATGAATTTGTTTGATCTCAACGGAACGCACAGCATTCAGAATGGATCTTATCGTATGATTTTACCGTTACGCTTTGTGTTTGGGTTCTGTGATGATTTCAAAAAAATTGTACTAAACTCCAAACATGAACTGATTTTGGTTAGACATCGATCAAACTTAAACATGTACAGAGAAACCGGAAATGCACCTTTAAATTTGCAGTTTACAGTAAACAGAATTCAGTGGAAAGTTCCACATGTAGGGTTAAGTGATGAAGCAAAATTGTCAATGTTGCGTACGATATCTCGAAATGATGGATTACTGTTACCATTTCGTTCATGGGATTTATATGAATTGCCTGTTGTTCCTGCAACTACACGTCACACTTGGAGTGTAAAGACAACGAATAAAGTCACTAAACCGAGATATGTGATTGTAGCATTCCAAACGAACCGCAACAATGTAGCTGGTGACGTTCATGCTTCAACGTTTGATCATTGTAATATTACCAATATCAAACTTTATCTAAACAATGATCGGTTTCCATACGACGATTATAACTTGAATTTCATCCAATGGAATTACCATGAATTATATTTGACATTAATGTCAATTCAAGAATCATATTACAATGGAACAGGGGGAAACAATCCGCTTGCCAATTCAATAACATTCGCTTCGTTGTTGACGAAATCTGCCTTTGCATTCGACTGCACTAAAACGGATGAGATCATCAAACCCGGTATGGTAGATGTTCGACTTGAAATCGAGTCTAGTGCAAATATACCAGCCAATACATCGGCATATTGCTTAATTATACACGATAATTTAATTCGTTATTCACCGTTCACAAGTTTGGTTCATCGTGAAATCTAAGAAAAATGAGCAAGTTAACGCTGGTCAACGAACTTCATCGACAAGTTCGTAGGAATTTTTTACGTAGATCGACCATAATGAGAGGAATCGATGATACTTTACAAACAGATTTAGTCGAAATGATACCATACGCTAAGCAAAACAAGGGGATGAAGTACATTTTGACTGTAATCAATATATTTTCCAAGAAAGGATACGCGTGTGCAATTAAAAATAAAACTGGCAATGAGGTGACAAAGGCAATGAAATCAATCTTAAACAATTTGGGTCACCAAATTCACAATATTCACGCGGATAATGGTTCAGAATTTTACAACAAACCAATGCAAAAACTACTCAAGGATCGCAACATCAAATTATATTCTACATTTACTACGAAAAAGGCAGCAATCGTTGAACGATTCAATCGCACATTAAAGAACAAAATGTGGAAACAATTCAGTTTTCGTGGTTCATATAAATGGATTGACATTTTACAATCACTCATTGATGAATACAATAGCACAATCCATCGAACGATAAAAATGAGACCGAATGATGTTAGATACAGTGTGTTTCAAATTTCCTGCCTATAGGCAGAATTTCGTTTTTTTTTGCATTTAAGGAAGACAAAAAAATAATTTTTTGATTTATTATGGTAAAATATTCAAATAGCATGAAAAAAATTAACCATTTGAAGTCTTTATAATTATTTATCTTTTATTTTAGAAAATTTTATTAAATTATTTCATGAACGGCAGCCATTTATGCGAAATTCGCCAATAGATGTCATTGTAGTATACTGACTGACAAACAAACTGAACGTTAACTGACGTTAACTCATGCGATGTTGAACGTTGAATATGAACATTGTCAATCACGTTTGACGTTTTCGGATATAGAAATGAAACTAATAAACAAAAAAGGTATTTCGATTCCATAATTTGAAAGATTAATGATTGGAATTGTTTACTATTTATCGCTCAATACAACAAACTTAAAAGTAATACAAAGTTAACCTGAAAGAAAATGTCTATTCGAGATGAATCAACTGTCGTCAGCCGAACGCAACAAAAACTGACTAGGATTGTCCAGAGCTGATTACGGTTGATTTCACTCATCAATTCTGGGGTTTTTATGCAATCACCCCGAAAAACTAATGCGATTTCAAAATCACCTCAAATTTCCATGGTAAAATGGCAACAGTACTGAAATTGACTAAGACCGTCTTGAATTGGCTAAAAGCAACTAAAACTGGCTAAGATTGTCCAGAGTTAACTATGGTTGATTTTTGTATTTCACCCATAAATTCTGGGGTTTTTGTGCAATTACCCCAAAAAACTAATGCGATTGCAAAATCACCTCAAATTTCTTGAGTAAAATGGCAACAGTACTGAAATTGACTAAGACCGTCTTGAATTGGCTGAAAGTAACTAAAACAGACTAAAATGTCCCAGAGTTGGTTTCAGTCATGAATGTTGTGGTTTTTATGAAATTTATTATTATCGGTGCCATTTTGATGATATTTTCAACTCAGTTTTATACAAGTGAAGAAATTATTTATATCTGATATACATAGTATGTGACAGTTTTGTTATTGTTTTGACGTTTAACTTGAGCGTTCAAGTAAACAATATACATCAATCACGCTGTATGTGACAGTTGTGTTATTGTTGTGACGTTTAAACTGAACGTTTAAGTAGACAGTAATACATCAGTCACATAGAGCACTTTAGAGTCGCCATCTATCGATAATATTGCCATAGGCAGGAATTCTGAAACACACTGTACATCCATGAAGATCATCTTTTGAATTCTGTTTACCGATTGAGTGCGAGACTTCCATTGAAAAAGAAACCAAAATTCAAAATGGGCGATTTTGTACGCATGAGTAAATATAAACACGTATTCTCCAAAGGATATACACCAAATTGGACAACAGAGATATTTAAAGTGGGAACTGTGCAGCATACAATCCCAATCACATATTTGCTGATGGACCTCAGTGGACGCGATATTCTAGGATCGGTCTACGGTGAAGAGATGCAATTGGTTAGAGATCCGACTTTGTACTTGGTTGAGCGTATTATTAAGATAAGAGGTGATAAAGTTTATGTTAAGTGGCTCGGTTTTGATTCCAGTCATAATTCATGGATAAATAAAACAGATGTATTGTAATGTAGCTCTTAAGATTTTTTCAATAAATAAAAAATAATCAGTTTCTTACATCAAACTAAGGATGTGTTTTTTATCTAGAGGTAGGGTTGAGAATCATAGAGAAATTACAAACAGTAGTGTTCATTCCTGAAAACAAGTTTTGAATATATATTCATCTGAAAAAATGAAAGTTGAATTGAAACACATTGTTTTATGAGAGAATACAATAGGTGTGTATGTCTTTGTTTTTTTCTTCACCTCTCCAATGTTGTGCACAGAAGCCTAGAATGTTTCTTATTGAATAAAAAGATGTGTGTTTTTCAGTTTATTAAACGTAACAATTTGGTTTTTATTGAACAAACTTGTTTTTGAACATTCAAATTTTTGAGGTTATGTCTTAAATTTCACTTAAAATTCAACATTTTTCATTTCAAATATTCTTCATTGAATAAACTATACATGTCACTGTCAATGTAAGCCACATTGTTGAAGTCCAAAATCAAACGATCACGATTGCTTGCATCTTTTCCACCGAAAATCATCAATTTGGGTGCTTTGTTGAGTTCTTCGATGATTTCAACTGTCAAGGTGGTCACAAAACGTTCCGGCAAATACATGTATGTGTCGTGTAGATCAATACGAATTCGTTCTCCATGTGATGAATTGACGATTGAAAACTTGATGACAATATATTCACCAGGTTGAAGATCTTTGAAACTTGCATATTTTTTCGACATGCAGGCAGTTTTCAATGCTTCCAATGCGACGTTTGATGTACTTTTGTCTGTAGCCATTTTGGTTTTTTAAGTTTTTTTGATTTCACAATGAGAAAACTGTAAATTGAAAAAATACGTTTACTTTATAAGTTGAGAGCTGCTGCTGCAATCTACTGAATGCGTGTGTTTGCTTCGAAAGTAACGAAAGGAATGAAACTTGTCGAATAACACTGAAACTATACTCACTCTCTGAATCGGTTTATGCGGTGAAATAAAGTGGAGGGGGTTAAAATGTGATGAAATAAAGTAGGGGAAATGTTTCGTTAGTTGTTCGGAATTAGTTCGGCTAGTCTACAGTGTCCCCAAGGCAATGTCTGAATGTTATCACTCAAAATGTACCGTTTGTTGTCGGCTGGGCTGAGTGCAATTTTGCTCTGCTTTATGGTGAACACATTGTGATTCTTTGAACGTATTGAATTCTGGTTACGTACGACTGTACAATTTTCACGAATACAATCCATGTAGTGTTGAAAGGTTATTGTAATTTTCAACACGTACTTTTTCACTCCTTTCGCTTTTTTCATCTTTTCAACACCATCAGATCGAACAGAGTACATTTTACTGCGCAAACCAACAAATTCTGTCATGATTTCACCATTCAATTCGTCTTTGAACAACCCTGGCACTTTTTTATTCACACGAGGCATATTGAATGCGTTTGATTCTGAATAATTGCTGGTATCATACTTTGCCAGATTCTGCTTCATATCGGTGTAAAAACAGTCGGTTTTAATTTCCAGTATAAGCGAATCGGTATCCGTGTATATCATTGAAGCATTGTCAGCATATTTCGATTTTATTACACACACTCTCTTTCTCTCTCTATATCTCTCACCGGCCAAATCATACACGCTTCGTTCCATAAGCGATGTTTTTTTCAATTCGACTGTATATCAGTTCTAACTCTCGGTATCAAACATTTGTATTTGGTAAAAATTTCTTTCTCTTTTCCTTCATCATCGTTTATAAACAATTTATAAATAATGCAATCGAACCGCTGTTCAGGTTTCTCGTTTGATTTGCGTACGTTCAATGTGCAATGACAAAAGTTCATTGTTTGTCTATTTCTGGGAAACGAACAGTGTTTTATCCTGTTCTGTTCTTTTCATTAAATTCAGAAAACATGGGAATTGGTCATATAGAATATAAACCCGATTTGAGAAATATATGACAAATTTTTGAGATGAAATGATTTTTAATAACATTATAAATTGAATGAGTTTATGGGATCCCACTGAGTACAGAAAAACCATTTCTTCTGCTAAATCTGTTCGATTTCAAAATTGTCCATGTAAAAGTGAAAGTCAGTGCGATTCCATACAACCAATTCACAATGTAATCAAAAATTATTTCATTTAAAAAAATGCTCTATTCGCAACCAAAATAAATATTGAATATTTTTAGATTAAATTATTTTTGATTTTGATTTGCTACAGGCTGAAAGCATCATGGCAGACCGTTGTTGGAATTGTTTTCAAAGCGGTCATCGATCCGAGAACTGCCCCGAACCGCAGAGAAAATCGAGATGCCCGTCATGCGATAAAGTTAATGGCCACTTGTCAGGCTGTGCAAATCGTGATTTCAAGTCTCAACCGCGCTTCGTTTCAACAACAGTTTTTGCTATGCAAAATTCGTTGAAGATTGACTTCAAAAATGTTTCGGACGTATTTACCGTGCAGGACATCGATCGTGAAATTGAAATTGAAGGAAAGCCGTTATGGTTGTCTGTTATCGATGCTTTTGTCGGAAAAATTGGTGCTCGTTCGCTAGAGTTTGCTACATCTCGGCCTATGAAACGACACATCACGATTGTCAACAAACACGGCCAACCAGTCATCTCATTGGTTTGTTTTGAAAACCGCTTGACCATTAACAGTCGTTATCAGCTTGATCAAAACGGAAACATTTCATACAATTGCAACGCTCGAAACGCAATTGCCGACGCAATTGTATTAAAGATCGGGGTGAACGAAACTGATGATATGTTTCGTGTTCGAGTAAGTTGGCATGGCCACAAACATGTGTTCGATATCCATCCATTAGTTGGACCATCATTGATTGATCCACAAAAGCCGAAGCGAAGCGAAAAAAATGAAGGTCCAACCATTAACGTTCGTGTGAATACGGTTTACGAACGTCCTGAACGAGCCGGCGATGTCAATGCTGGTATGGATGTGCAAGGTGCTGTTGGTGGTGTTTTGCCAAGATTGGATCAAATCATGCCAGAAAATCTACAAAATTTGCTCAAAGATCGCACATTCACCGTTCACCTTGATATGCGCGACATTGAACGTTCTGTTTCGGGAATAGAAAAGCAGTTGGCTGGTCTGTTCCGGAATATTGGTGGCTTACTTGGCGGTGCTGATAACGATCGAGCAATTGAAGACAACGATCGACAATAGTTTCAGTAGCGAAACCAAATATTTGTAAAATGGACATTCAAATAAATTTTGAAAAAAAAAAATATTTCATTCAAATAAATCTGGAATTTTTTTAAATTAGTTTCTAGATTTAGTTGATGGCAACTGCTGCTAGGAATAAATTCCGGAAAAACCAGAAACTATTTCCAAATTTATAGAAATAATTCCTAGGTGTTATTTCAGCCAGGTATTATTTCAGCATTATTAGAAATAATTTCTCCAGGAACAATTCGGTAGCGCCTAAAATAACAGTGAAAGATCGTTTCCCTTTGCCCCTAATTGAAGATTGTTTAGCAAGGCTTGTTTTTTCGCTGCGCCGCATTCAAGAGATATTTATATATGCAGATGAGTGTGCGTCAGGCTGTCGAGACGCAAGCAAACGAACTCAGTGCATGCGTCGCATACAGCATTACGCAAGCCAACGAACTCAGTAAATGCGTCGCATGTGCATGCGCGATCCATACATTCGGTCTACAAACACACGCGCATGCGACGCATTTACTGAGTTCGTTGCTTGCGTCTCGACAGCCTGACGCACACTCATCTGCATATATAAATATCTCATGAATGCGGCGCAGCGAAAAAACAAGCCTTGTTGTTTGGAATATTTGGGTGGAAAAAAATATTTTAGTACGATAGATTTGAAAAGTGGATTTCATCCAATGGATGAAGAATTGATTCCGCTTACGGCATTTGTGACACCAATGGGTCATTATGAGTATTGTTATATGCCATTTGGTCCAACCAATGCACCGCTTGTGTTTCAGAGAATAATAAATCATGTGTTAAAGTCATTGATTGATGCGAGAAAGATTGTTGTTTATTTAGACGATATCAATATTGCTACGAAAACATTAGAAGAGCACCGTGAAGTGCTAGCAGAAGTTTTGCGACTATTGGCAGAAGCCGGGCTAAAAATTATTTTCAAAAAGTGTAAATTTGCGTATCAAGAGATTGAATATTTGGGCTATGTTGTGAATGAAATTGGAATCAGACCGAATGATGCACATTTGAATGCGATTAAGAATTTTTCAGTGCCAAAGAACACAAATGAAGTTGCATGTTGTGTGGGACTTTTTTCATATTTCAAACGATTTGTTTATAATTTTTCTCGAATTGCTAAGCAATTAAACAGATTGAACAATGAAAATGTTAAATTCGAATGGACAGATGAATGCATGAAGGCATTCGAAATATTGAAAGCAAAATTGACAGAGTCACCAATTTTGGCAATTTTTGACCCGAAACGTGAAACGGAATTACACACAGATGCATGCACTCGTTGTTAGGTGGTTTGGTGGAATGTTATTACAAAAACAGGATGATGGTAAATGGCATCCAGTGGCTTATTTCTCTAAAACAACTACAGATGAAGAAACGCGTTATCACAGCTTTGAATTAGAAACTTTGACAATTGTGTATGCATTGAACAGATTTAGGACGATGTTGGGGGCCTCATTCACAGTGGTCACTGATTGCAATTCATTGTTGCAGGCACTGGACAAGAAAAATATTAATCCAAGAATCGTTGGACTCTGGGTTTCCAAGAATTTGATTTCAAAGTGCGACATCGCAGTGGGACACATATGGCTCATGTTGATGCCCTGAGCAGACTGCCTTCTATTTGTACTATCACAGACAATGAAGTTGATTTAAATATTCAAATTGCACAGTCTCGTGACCCGGTGCTTGATGGGCCGAAAGAAAGATTAGAGAAAACAGATGTACCCGGTTATGAATTAGAAAATGGTTTAGTATTTCGTGTCAGTGGTCAATATCAACAGTTGTATGTGCCGAATGAAATGGAAGAAAATGTGATGAGAATAGTGCATGAGAGTTATGGGCATTTGGGTATTGATAAATGTGCAAATCAAATCCAGAAACACTATTGGTTCCCATTGATGCGTGAGAAATTAAATAAATTTATTCGTAATTGTCTCAAGTGTATTCAAACCTTCTGACATAGTCGAGCCAAGGGGGGGTAATTTTCGTGAAATCTGAGATTTTTTGGGGGTAATTCTGTGACCTCATTCAAAATTTCTAAGGGGTAATTTTGAACACCAAAAATATAGGTGTTCAATCGCATGATTGTAGTTTTTTCGTATCTTTTTGGGGAGCCAACGGAATAACAAAGAGAGGTTTTCAACCATAAGTCAATGATTTAATGATATATCGATAAAAACCTTGATATTCTGCAAATTCGCTTCATATTCGAAGCCCTTGTGAAAATAAAACGATTGAACAGACAGTCGTTTGGCAAACGGCTAAATTGGGACAAAAAACGACTGGCAATCTATTGGAAATCGATTAAAAACGACTGACAATCGATTGAAAACGATTGAAAAACGATTGAAAACGATTGGCAATCGACTGTTAATCGATTGGCAATCGACTGTCAATCGATTGGCAATCGACTGTCAATCGATTGGCAATCGACTGTCAATCGATTGGCAATCGACTGTCAATCGATTGGCAATCGACTGAAACCGTCTAAAGTACATAAAAATCGGTTTCAGACGTCTATTGTCCCAAATTAATCGACTATAGTCGTCTAACAGTCAACTGGCTGGCAATCGTTTTTTTTCACAAGGGAGGGTCATATGTGTAAATATATGAATATGGTCACTGAAAATTCTGTGACCTCATCCAAAAAATCTAGGGGGTAAGTGCATGAGTTCGGCCTTGCCCAGAAGTAATGAACGGAATTTGTACAACACTCCAAAGAAGCCGGAACCATGGGATACTTTACATATTGATCACTTCGGTCCATTGGAAACTGTTAATTCAAAACATAAGCATGTTCTTGTTGTCATTGATGCCTTTACCAAATTTACAAAATTATATGCTGTAAATACGAGCTCAAAAGAAACCATTTGTGTTCTAAAAAATACTTTTTGGATTACAGCCGCCCAAAAAGAATTGTGCATGATCGTGGAACGGGTTTTATGTCCAAGGAATTTAAGGAATTTTGTGAGGAAAATAATATAACTCGTGTTACCAATGCGCAGTGTTGTCCAAAGATAATCTCAGTATCTTATCTACTCAAAGATATTGAGATAAGATACTATCTTGTATCTTATCTAGATATATTTCATCAATTCATTAATTAACTAATATCTTATCTAGATAAATTTTTTTGTGACTAACTATCTACGATTTTTCAGATACTTTGAAGATATTGAAAATTATTCCATAGGTAATGAATAAACGAAATATTATCATCGATGTTTTAACTTTATTTATTGCCAATAAATTATTGGAAATTTGATTGTTACACTTGGATTGTTCCGTGATTAATTCTCGATTGTGCTTCAACATTAGAGTTTTTTCGAAATTTTCGGCCGAAATTCTATTACGCCGCGGTGTAAAAATCATCAGTGACTGACTAAAAAGCCGCTCGACTGCACCGGAGGATGATAATGTTGTATTATAACATAAATAACACCGTCGTATCGTTGGATAATCGTTCAAAATCATAACATCAGTACGGCTATCATCCAAGAATCTTGATACTTCAGACTCAACGAGGGTTTCTATCGAGTTACTTCGCATGAGGCGTCGTGAATGAAATGAAATGAACAAATTGCTATTACTTCCTTCTGCACCATCTTGTGTTGTATCGACTCGCTGCTCATCGATACTATCTTTAAACCTTTTACATTCGGCTATTAGCAGTTGCTTTGCATAATTATAATCAAGATCATTTTCAATGAAATCAGCCTTAAATATGGGAACTGTAATCGCCGACAGGATCAAGTCCTTATTTTCTAAACTGATTTTAGTGCAATTTGCAAACCGGTTGTTGATTGCGTTTAACATTGTTCTTTTAAAATCTCTTCCAATATTAGTTGAATCATCATACGTAGATACATGATGTTTGATTGAAAAAATAATCGGCAAAATATACCCTTGGGAACAGTTGACCTCTCCTTGAAGAACATCAAGTCCCCGTGCCACTGGTCCCATGATCTTCAAGTATTCATCTAATATGAATAAATCGTGATTCGATAATGTTTGTAGATGAGCAGCTGATTTCCGTAGCTCTTCTTTCAAATGTTGAATCAGTAGATTAATTTTTGACCTATTCTCAGGCTTTAGTGCTTTTGAAATCGCATCAAACTTGGAGTTCCACCTTGTTTCACATGGAACTTCCAAGTTACAATTCAAAAATTCTTTACAAATCCTCTTCGCCTGGCAGCTCCGATGAGTCAGCACAAAAAGAGAATGTAATTTACTGTATGCTGCTGTAAGTGCTGCTTTAGGTACACTTGGCAGAGTATTTTCAAAATCGTGTGACAGTAAATTGAAATGATGTGAATAGCAACGTCTTTGCGGTGGCATATCTTTTCGCGGCTGTACTACAGGTGGCATATCTTCGTCGAAATAGCTATCGTAATCAGGTTGTATCTCGCCATCATCCAAAGTTAAAATCTCGCTACTAAACAAATCACCATTCTCAGCTTGCATATGCAACTGGACAACATCTATGCCATCATCAACTAGTTCGTTTTCATCAATTGACTCATCAGCAATTTGCTCTTCAATTTCATTGATTCCATCAATTTGAATTGAGTCGGTTTGAGCTCCAAACTCTTTGAATAATTTGCAGAAAGCACTTCCGCCATCTGTCACAATGTTTGTTATTTGGTGCATTTGTATTCCATAATCCTGAAACACCTTTCTTAACTCTTTTGTCAGTTCGAGATACGTTTGCCGTTGGCAAAGTTCTCTAAAACCGAGGACATACGATTCACGTTGTAGGTTTTCGTTCAAAAAATGTACGGTCACACCCAAATAACTTTGGGCCCGACATGACCAAACATCGCATGTAATACAAATATATTTCTGTCCAGCCAATTTTAATTCAAGTGCTTTCTTCATTTCGGCAAATCGCGCGTCTAGTGTTGACATAAATTTTCTTCTCGATGGCATAGCGATTTTCCTGCCACTGACATTTTCTAATAGCGTACGAAGTGATGGTAGTTGTGAAATGTTGAAGGAGAGATTCCCATCAACGATGAAATCAATAATCAATTCCGTAGTCTAAAAAAATATTTTATTAAATGATTAATCAAACGAAATTTCTCTAATTTAGCGATTAATAGCCAAATTACTTTTTTTGTGCTAATAGCCGGAACAATTGCAGATAAAACCGTTTGTTTTTTTTTGGTACATCGGATTTTTCTGATGATTGCTTCAAGTATTCCACTAATTGCTTTGCTTTCTCAGGGTGTCTCGATTTGTAATGGCTATGAAAATTGCCGGTGCTCGTCATACTACCACTTTTTATTTCCAAGCATTCCATACATTTTACAAAGACTGAACCATTTTTCATATGCTGATATTCAAAGTATTTCCCATCCAAAATTTTTGGCATCTTTTCGGGTTTGGTTGTTCCAGAACCTAAAGTACATAACGTATATTTTAAAACATCTGGAATAATTGGTGAAAATGCTTTAATAAATCTTCATAGAAAAAAAAGTACCGTCATCATCAGATGCTTCAATTGAGGTGGTTGAACTCGTGCTTACATCTTGAGTTTCTATCGAAGGTCTTTTCGGTGGTGGAGCCTCGGAATCTAGACAGACGAACGAACGATATAAAACTATACATGCTTTTTACTTCAAATAAACAATTTTATTCTTAAGAATACTGTATTCTGAATACATACCATTTGTATTTTCTGTTGTAGTTGTCGATTCGACGTTGTTTCTGGTATTAACCATATATTCATTGATTCGTTTATTCGCTCTTGTATTCATTTTTCCGAATTGAATTTCGATTCACTTAATTTATATTTATAATTCAAAGAAATTTTATAATTCAAAGAAATTTTATAATTCTCTCAAGCTAATAAAATATTTTCTGCTGACTAAGCACCGCTATGATGGAAAAGAGAACTTTGATATAAACCTTTTCGTCAAATTGACTTCTATTGAGTTCGAAAATATTTCGAAACTATTTCGAATTCTATTGTGGCGAAAAACAGGTTGCGCCATCGTTTGCTTCAGTCATAGCAAAAAATATCGGATTCGAATTATTATTATATTTATTAATTATTGTTTTGAAAAAAAAAAAACATCTGCAGGAAGAAAATGGGGAGAAAAAGATTTAATAATAAAAATAAGCAAAATGATAAAAAAAAACCTTTTCGTCAAATTGACTTCTATTGAGTTCGAAACTATTTCGAGTTCTATTTTGGCGAAAAACAGGTTGCGCCATCTCCTTTAGTAAAGGATCGTTTACAATCACCGATCACTATGTCATTGACTGACCGTATTGAAATGTCATCAGCAATGGTTCATTGAAAATTTTTCTTGTTTCTGTTTTACATTTGCTTCAGTCATAGCGAAAAAATCTCTGATTCGTATTATTATTACACGAGTGACGAAAGCACCTCTAGTGCGAAAAGTCTACTCAGTATATATACAGCAAGTTTCGAACTTTGTATCTATGAGTCCGAGCGATTTGTGTCATATACCATCTGAAAGGTCTTTGAAAATTAGCCCAAAAAAAGTATACACACTCGAAATTTCACCAACAACAAGTGGAGATATCGCAGTGGGAAAATTTCGGCTAATTTTCAGTTTTTCGGCCATAACCCGGGTAAAAATAGATTCAATATTTTTGAACCTGATATTTTATGATTCTACGCGTTAATCCGAATCCAACAACACCCCAACCATTAAAATCGGACCATACGTTGAAAAGTTATGGCCATTTGAATTTTATTCGTGGCGCCTCCATCTATCAATTTATAATATTTTTTGGGTATGTATGTATGTATGTATGTCCGTACCATTGTCCGATTTTTTTCAAACTTTCAGGGATTGTAGTACATGAAAAACTGAGCAATTTTTGTTCTGGAAGTTTTTGATTTGGCCGCCATCTTGGCCGTGGCCGGCCTCTAAAGGCCAAAAAGTGACCACCACGGCCACAGCCACTGTGGCCGAACCACTTGATATTTCTCAGACATACGCATATCGTTGGAAAGGTATTGAGATAAGCTTCCAAATGACACCCATTTGAATTTTAAATTTTCAAATTGGTAGGCCATTCTTGGCCAAAAACTGAAAAACGGCCACTTTTTGGCCATTTTTTCTCCACTTTTTGGCCATTTGCTCGAAAATGGCCCAAGACTTTTGATTCATATTTTCAGGGTTATTGGCCCTAACCCTGGTCTAAAATAAGCCATATCGCATATATCCCACAAAATTCGTTTTTTCGAGATATTGACATATTTATTCAAAATTCACCATAAAAACACCGAAAAATGCATTTTTTGGCACATATGCACTAATTTCGGGGATCAAATACTTGTAATAATATTTAATTCGATTTTTACAGCAAATTAAAGGGAGCCAAATAAAATTTTCATCCAAAGTAATCAGTATTTTCAATAAATTTTCACTCGTACAATGCAAAATAATAGCAAAAATTCGGAAATGCAAGACATTCATTGTCAATATTCAGTTTGTGGTTTCATTTAATATAATTTCAATGAGCGCACACATTGAAATTGCATGCATTGCCAAAATCTATGATATCAAATGAAAAACCTCTGAACGAGGTAAAAATCGAGTGACAAAAGCAAAATGCAAAATACAAAATTTGTGATATGAAATTTGTGCCGAAAAAAAGTTATTTGAATTTTGTAAACAATTTTTCAGTGCATTAGTGCGTTCGGTGCGTTCGGTGTGTTGTGATGTGTTTTCGATAGGAAAAAAAACACAATTTCAGCAACGCACCGAACGCACTAATGCACTGAAAAATTGTTTACAAAATTCAAATAACTTTTTTTCGGCACAAATTTCATATCACAAATTTTGTATTTTGCATTTTGCTTTTGTCACTCGATTTTTACCTCGTTCAGAGGTTTTTCATTTGATTATTATATTCATTAATTATTGTTGTGAAAAAAAACATCTGCAGATAGAAAATGGGGAGAAAAAGATCTAATAATAAAAATAAGCCAAATGATAAACAAAAATCCGATGATAAAAAAAGTAAGTAGCTGTTTTTGGAAATAGAATCTGGCTATGCCACTCAGTGTTGTAATTGATTATGTGGATGACTAATTTCCTCCAATTTTCAGTTACTGAATATTTTACAAATTCCGAGAATCGGGTTGCTGCAAATAGTCAAAAAAACGCTACGCAGCCAAAAATCAAACCAATTTTTATCAAACTGAAGAATCTATCAGAAAATGATATTGCGGAAATACAAAGAAAGGTAATTTACGATTATGAACACATATTGTAAAAAAATCACATATTCTATCATTTAATATAGTTACAGATGGACAAAATTAATTCTACAGGTCGTTTGACACGTTCAAAAGCCCGTAAATTGGGTATTGAAGTCAAACCAACTAAAACTAGTCCTATCAAACGTGTGAGAAAACGAAAAATTGACCATGACGATAGAGAAGAAGGAACAAAAAAAAGAAAGCTGAACAACGAGCAATGCTCAAGCAAATTGTTGAAGTCAAATGCTGTCGCGATTAGCGAAAAGATGAAAAAAAAAGAAGTGGATGAGACCGAGCAATGCTCAAGTCTGTCATTGCAACAGGATTCGTATGCGATTCAAAAGGAAGAAAAATGTGAAGTAAATGAAACGAATTCAAACGAGCAATGCTCTAATATTTCGTCACAAGGTGTTCAATCCGGCGGCCAATCGCACGGCAATCAAGTGTTGTCTTCAACAAATATCGATCTGATTAACGAAACTCAGATCTCAATAGAAATATCGAATGTAACATGTAACGTTGTAGCTAAAATTGAATTCAAAGTGGATGAAATTGTATGGGCGAAGATAAGAGGATTTCCCCATTGGCCGGCAAAAATTAAAGCGTTTCCGTCAAATCGAATGGCAATAGTAGTTTGGTTTAATGATTATAGGCGCACAAAAATATACAGAAGCCAATTGTTCAAATTTTTAACTCATTTCGATGAATTTGCCATTCGGTTTGATGATACGGTAGGCTTTAAGACTGCAGCACATGAGGCACTCTTAAGCTATGGTAACGATTTTTACGCTGATAGAATTTAGTAAACAATCTCTAATTTTTTTTTAATGTAATCCAAAAATTTTGTTTTGAAAAACCATTTTATAAAAATTGTTAGCTATCTCAAAATAAAGATTGACTAACTTATTATCATATTATTTATGTTTGTTGTTCACAAAACTATAGCAAATTGCTTTCTTGTTGACATCGATGTAATATTTTATATGAATAAGTGATTTGAAATAACATTTAATAAATGAAAAAAAAAACTCTTCTCTCAAAAACTCAAATGTTTAATGTGACCCAAAAGTTTTGTTTCGAAAATTCATAAGAACTGTCATGCTGACAGCACGGCTGGAAATGACGATCTGTCATTATGAGAGTATCTGTGTATATATATTGAAGTTTCTTTGTTCTTGATTGAAAGATTGGTACGTACAACGTAGCACAAAATGGTGTTAATCACAATCATTTAATAGATTTTTTATTTTATTAGTGCAACCAGAAGCAAACTGATCAAAAAAAATCAGACGTAAACCAACCGAATCCCACTGAAATGTCCATGTCCGGTCGTGGTCGCTTGATCGAAAGATTGGTACGTAGCAGCAAATGGTGTGAATCACAATAATTTCATAGTTTTTTTTATTTTATTGGCGTTACCAGAAGCTAACTGATCAAAACAATTCAGACGTAAACCAATCGAATCCCACTGAAATGTCCATGTCCGGTCGTGGTCGCTTGATCGAAAGATTGGTACGTAGTAGCAAATGGTGTCAATCACAATCATTTAACAGTTTTTTTTATTTTATTAGCGTAACCAAAAGCTAATTGATCTAAACAATTCAGACGTAAACCGACCAAATTCCACTGAAATGTCCAGTCGCGACCGCTTGATCGAAACATTGGTTCGTAGCACAAAATGGTGTGAATCACAAGCATCTAATGTTCTTTTAAATTTCATTAGCGTAACCAGAAGCTACCTGATCAAACTGAATCATATATAAATCGACCGAGTTTCGCAAAAATGTCCAGATATGAGCGTTTGATGGAATATTTGGTACGTACTACGTAGCACCAAAAGGAATTACAAACATTCAATATTTGTCTTATTTGTTTCATTAGCGTAACCAGAAGCTACCTGACCAGACTAATTCTGATGTAAATCCACAGAATCTCGTGAAAATGTCCAGATATGAGCGCTTGATGGAATGTTTGGTATGTTACAATTTTTCCTGTGAATCACAATTCATTAATTTTTTTACATTTGTTTCTTTAGAACAAAGAAAGAATGGAAAAGTCGCAAAATGTGCGCAAGTACGTACGATTTCAACCAAGTGTACGTGAAGTTATCGAAGACTGTTTGACGTGCCCGACTGTGGCCAAGAAAATGCATTCTGAGCAAGCATTTTCTGATTTGGCATTGTAATTCATATGATTTTAAATACTTTTCTCTCGAAACTTGAACGATTTTACTTTGAATCAACAGAAATCCAGCTATTGTTGCTGGCTTGCAAGCTGCGGACATGCATCACCTCTCAATAGGCCAGAGCTATATCATCCCAGCACTGATATCTGATCCTCCGACGGATGCCATCGTAAAGTGTGCTACTGGAACCGGTAAAACAGTTGCTTTTGCAACTGCAGCATTGAATCGTGTAGACACATCAAAAAAATATCCACACATTTTATGCTTGTGCCCGAATGTTGAGACCGTAAAACAAACTGGAAATGTTATGATTGATCTGGGAGTCTACGTAAACGTGAAAGTTGGCTTTGCTCTTCCGAATATAGGAGGTATTATTAAAAATACGCGTGACAGTGAATGCCAAATTATTGTAGGGACACCAAAAGAAATGGTTATGTTGCGTATTCTTGGGTGTTTCGACTTGGAAAAAATAACTTTAGTGATATTTGATGACGCAGATGTTATCACCACTTCTCACCTAGTTGTGGACCATTTGCTCCTTCAGTTGCCGGCAAATTGCCAAAAGATTTTTGTATCATCCACTTTTAACAAGGCATCAGTTCAACATATTGGTTCAGGCACCTTTAAGCTAGAGGGTAAATTGGAATTGCCTACTAATATAAAACACTACATAGTCCTTTGTGAAAACAAATACTGGGAAATCTGCTCCGCCCTTCGAGTTGCGTTGAAGAATCATGCGAAAGCAATTATTTTTTGCAACGTAAGTAATATTGATAATATATGTGCTTATAAGAAGTATTGGTATTGGATTACGAATATAATTCAAATTAAACTAAAATTAAAACAAAATTTTTGAATTCAAATTAAACTAAATACGCTTTTAACTTTTATTTCACAGAAACGTACAACAGCAAGATGGCTGTTTACCAGTTTAAAAGCTGATGGATACGACGTTGGTGCATCGATCGGTGACATGAATACACTCGAACGATTGAAAGAAATGCAGAATTTCAAATTTGGCACCACACCTTTTCTGGTTGCAACCAATATGGTTGCACGCGGTGTGGATGTACAAGATCTCAAAATAGTAATTAATTACGATATCCCTGAAAATCGTTATGGCGAACCTGATTTCAAGACCTACTTATATCGAGTTGGTAGAGGTGGACGATTTGGCCAACATGCTGTGGCCATAAATATGGACCATTCATTCAAGGCCATTGGCAAAATAGCCCAGCATTTTGGCTTCAATTTGATTCATATTTAAACCTAAAAGTGACCCATTGATGTAATTGTTCAAAGATAATAAATAAAAAGTGAATTGAATAATATAAGATTACGTATAATATATAACACCGAAACTAAAAACAATCTATCTCTATCTTTCATGAAAGATAGAAGATACTGGCTATCTAGATAATGAAAGATAAGATAGTATCTTCGAAAATATCTAGCTATTTCCCAAAAATTTTAGATACTAACTTATCTTTATCTAGATAGATCGGATCTATCTTTGGACAACACTGCCAATGCGGTAGCTTCTCCTCAGTCGAACGGTCAGGTTGAAAGAGCTAACCGTACAGTGAAAGCTATTTTGGCGAAAATAACTGAGCCCATGAGTCATACACATCGTGAGGACACAAGTGTACCACATGCTGCTTCTTCTTTTTCGAAACTGCTCCATACATTTTGTACCGAATGCCGGCGCCATATTGAAAAACGTCAATAAGAAACTATAGTGAACATTTAGTTCATTAGTTGTGGCGCTGTCTGTCACTGACTATCTATCATCACTGTATATTTGTATGGGAATGTCCTAACGATGGTCATACAGATTGGAAGAAAAAATTAACTGAAGTCGAATTTGCAGTCAATAATACTGTACACTGTGCTACAAAACAGTCACCGAGTAAATTGTTGTTTGGAGTTGAGCAAAGAGGTCAGATGATTGATGAACTAACGGAATATTTGCATGATGTATATTCAGAAGAAACTGAAAATTTAACAGAAGTAAGAGCTCAAGCAAAGCAAATGATACAAAAGTCTCAGATGCACAACCAGAAGTATTTTGATGAAAAACATAAGCCACCAAAAGAATTTAAAGTAGGAGATATTGTTGTAATTAAAAATGTGGACACTACGATAGGAAAAAATAAAAAACTGATTCCAAAATACAAAGGGCCTTATGTGATTCGTAAACAGTTGGGTCATGACCGATATGTTGTAACAGATGTAGAGAATTGTCAAGTAACTCAGATGCCATATAACAGTGTAATTGATTCTAGTAGAATGAAAAAGTGGTTAGAACCGTGTCATAATTACAAAGAATTGAACTCAGAAGGCAACACAGAAGAAAATGAGATAAATGAACCATTTGACAATGATGATTATTATACAGATTACGAATATTTAGATGATGCAGATTAAAATTGTAAACAATCGAGGTCGATCGTGCGTCAGGATTGGCCGAGTTGTAATGTATTTGGATTAATACTGTGTGAACCAGTACTAATGATTCACACATAGCAGTAGTGAACTGGTCTTAAGCCTGTTGACAGATCTGCTGTCAACTTCATGTTGATGCTCTCTCTTAAACCAGATGTCGAACGAACAACACATATTTGAAGCAACTGAATAAAATTATAATTTAATCGTAAGAAATAAAGTGTCATCATTGAGTTTCATTATAAAACAAAGAATATCTTTGAACACAAACTGATGTTATTGTTTATGCTCATGCTGTTCATTCTACGTGAATGGGCCGAGATGTCAAATTCGAAAAAGGACTATTCAAAATCAAGTATAAATGTCATTTCATTCTCTCATCAGAAAAATAAATGCAGTAGTAGAATTCATTTTTGAATTTCATTTTAATTTTTGCGTTTTCCGATTTTCAACGATTATTTCGATTAGACTTATGGAAAAACTAATATGTTGAAGAGAAAAAAATACAAATTATTGTAATTATAGCTATAAAATTATTTGAAAATTAACGAAGATTCAACCAAAATCCGGGCGAAATCCGGTTTTTTTCTACGATATCCGGGCATCCGGGCTCGTTTGTTGTTGAACAAAAGTCGACAAACCCTCGAAGAAAGCTGTAGCCTGGGCATCCATTGCTCTTGTTTTTAACGTAGGTTCAAAACTGAGTTGAAAAAGACCTTGTCGCCAATATTCAATAACGAGCCGATGCAATTGAGCTTTAGAATAAGACTACTATATTTTCAGTATTTATGTGACAAGGTATTATTGAATGATTACTTAGATCAGTGTAATACCTAGTAACCGAATTTAACCAGAGATTCATAATTATCTTTTTTGTTGATGTTGACGTCAAGTATATACATCAGAGATGAATTTACCGCAATCGACTTCAGACATATTGATTTGAAATGAGTTCGTTCAGTGGATCGACACGTCAACGCATAGACCTCATGAGTAAATTCACCGGTGAATTGTCAAACTCTGAATTAAACCACAAGATTGGCCACATCTTCGGGGTCTCATTTTAGCCTATTACCAAGTTGGTAATACCAACCTGGTAAAATCGATTTGTTGATTGGCTCTGACATTTTGGTTGGCTTTTGTCAGGCAAAGTTGGTAAAGAATATTCATCACATTCGCTGTCATCATACTACAGAAAAACCTCCGAGTAGTGGAATCGCTTTAGGGATTAATTTTTTTCATAGTTCTGGATAACTTGTTGTCGTTTTCCACTATTTTTATTTTTATTTAATTGGAATAAGGTTATTTACAATTAACAGCTTAAAGGCCAATTACAAATTGTAACAATGGTTGTCTTATGGTATTCTAAAAGAAAAAAAACATAGAAGAGTTTATTTAGTAGGTAGCTGAGTGGTTGATGAACGAATGAGTCCGTGTGAGCCAAGATACTGGCTCTAGTAACAAGGTGTATTTTATTTCCTTTTCCAAATGAGACTAAGTTGGTTAATTGTGGAGACTGTATGGTTTTTTAATATTGTGTGAGGTGTAACCAACTTTGACTCATTGGGACTTTTATTTGGATACTGGATGGTTTATTGAATTTGGGTGGATCAAAAAACTGTAATTAAATTACATATGTTAGCTGAATCTGGTCAATTTCGTACTTTATGTAACGTTTAAATACGTTAAAATTAGGTTCGTTTATATGTACTAAGTTGAACGATTCATTATGTTGTCTTTGAATTCGTAAGATCGGTGCATTGTATTGGATGTTCGTTGTTACTTGTTGTAGATAAAAAGTTGCATTTTGTCTCGTAAATCTGATAGGGTTACTTAAGGTGCACAGATGTCCTCGTTTCACGAGGACAGTCCTCGATTTTGAGTCTGATTTTCTGTCCTCGTAAAAAACTGGAAATCAGCCGAATTTGGCGAAAATGTCCTCGTTTTTGATGGGCTGATTTAAAAGGAAATTTCTATTTAAATTAAAGTCCAAGATTGATTAAAAAACGAACTCGTTTATGCCATACACAAAGAAACTCTATTATTTTTATTCATTTTAACATTTGGAATGCACAAAATTATAATGTGTTCTTGTGTACTGAAGATTCTGAAGATTCAAGCGTTCGTTGGATGAGAAATCACTATTACGAACTCTTCTTTCGAATCTTTTACGGTCTATTTATGTTCGCAGGGGTTAATTTTACCCCTCAGGGTTAAATTATTAACCTGAGGGGTAATAAGTCAATTTATGTTCTTGTGAATGAAAATTCATCACAACAAAAAATAGTACAAAACTAAAAATATTGGAAATTGGTGTACTGAATCATGTTGTATAGACCACAGTCAGTTTTCCTCTCTATAAATTTTTCGTGACAATAATCGACTTGATGCATACGAGAGCTACTACATTCAATCAAATGCCGATACCATGAATTTGGATAACGGAAATATTGAATCTATACTCTTCTCTCGTGTTTAAGAACATTCACTTCCTTTGTTCTATAAGTCAATTTGTGTTTGTGTATCGTGCAATCGTTTGTTGACTTTTTGCTGTGTGTTGCCGGTTTTGAAATTCTCACCGACAGTCGTGTTGCTGATGATGGACTGAAAACAGCCCGAAATGCATGCGGTAATTAAATAAAAATATTTCCATTTTTATTTTACTTTTTGTAAAGTCATAAAGGTTCAAGTTAAAGAGTGTTTAACATTAATAAAATCAAATTTAGTGGACTTCACGTCGTATTCTAAAAACATTAGTTTATATTAAGGTCTTATTTCCCAGGACACGATTGGAACACGATTGGAATCGTTGACAATTTGTGTCCATTGTAATCGTACGCAAAAATGGTAAAACAATTCGTCCACGATTCTAATCGTGTCCTGAGTAGTCCTATATGGTATTGTTTTGAATCTGTTACCGCATAAGTTTCAGGGGAAAAAGAATTTTGAAAATTGACTTGCAATTCGAAATAAATTCAGACAGAGAGTAGAAGAGCTGTCATAAAAAATGCATGCATGGACATTGTGTACGCATGCGCTAGCTTGCTGTGCCTGCGTCATACACAGAAAAAACGTCAAACTTGAGTTTCACCAAATGTCATACTGAATCATGTATTTACCATTATTTCAATAGATGTCACCACGGCGAAATCTATCAGAATCGTGGTACAATCTATCGAATATCATTCTAACTTCATGTTTCACCATGAAATTAATAGAAGTTATCACGATTCTGATAGATTTCGCCGTGGTGACATCTATTGAAATAATGGTAAATACATGATTCAGTATGACATTTGGTGAAACTCAAATTTGAAGTTTCTTCTGTGTACCGCACTTCATACATTTCGTTTGAGAATGTGACGCGTCCACACACTTCGTTTTGCCGCGCGCGCCGCATACACAGAGTTCGTATGAACGCGTGTCGGATATTCATCTGCTAGCTCAGTTAGCAAACGATATTCAGCTATCGTTTTGGCAATGTTTGATTAAACATGATGTGATACGTTGTTTTGGAGATACAAGCGAAATGTGCGATTTGTTGGGCCAAAGAACGGTGAAAATCGATTTTGGTCGATTAAAAAAAACTTTTAGGGTTTTGACTCAGGCCACAAAGTACTAAAACACCATATATGTCGTTGCTCTGGGTAAGACAACAAGTTGAAATTTGTCGAACAGTGTTACATGAAATGTTCATTGAATTTCAAATGTATATATAAACGTATGCGTTTTGAACAATGAACATCTATTGATAGGCAGTAAATTTCCTCCCGGGAACATGGGAAAAAAATGGAAATTTACTGGGTATTTTCCCGAGGTGCAAAATAAATTACTTGTGTAAAATTGGGAATTTTCGGGCATGTATTTCTACCCGGATCCGAACAAATCGAAAACCTAGTTTTTCCTAGTTTTTGCAATGATGAAAAGGTACAGTTAAAAAATACGGATTGCCGAAAAAATCGGGCAAGTGATTTACCCGGAATCACCAGGTGTTTTAACGTATCATGTTTTTGAAAAAAAAATGTAAGTATTGAATAAATTCTAATCCAGCTTCTATATAATGAACACATCGATTCTATGCCTGTATTCCGTTCAATTTGCGTCCAGGTATTTTGGAACAGGGGTGTAAGCGGAGTCGAATTTGAGTCGACTTGAGTGATCAGTCGACCCTTTGCCAGTGAGTTGAGTCGAGTCGACTTTCAGCTCACTCCCGAACCGCTCACGCACTCCAAACTCAACTCAACTCGAAGATAGGAAGCGAATACTCCACTCGACTCCACCCGACTCCACTATATGTCTGATCGACATTTGTTGTCATTTATAAATTGTTAGAAATAAATTACTTTCAATGGACGTTTGAGGATTTTTTTTATTTTCCTATATTTTGCAATACGGTAATACGGTGTATGCAAGGTATTAGTCAAAGAAAGCGTCACTAACACATAACAAGTCGACCATCAATAAACGTTAGCTAATGTCAAATGCATGTATTGACTTTTGAATGTATTGACTTTGCCTTTGAAATTGTTGTTGCTTTCAGTGGCGCCGCGTGGTGTAGTTTTTGGGCAAAACTAAAACTTTGGACTAATTTACATGCAATGGTATAGGACATATTGTGCCATTGATATTTTGGTGGTTCAAATAGATTCACAGAGTTCAGTGGCACAACACAAACTGTTTCCATTATTAAAAAGCCTCGAAATAATGAATTCCAAATTTTCATATGAAAAAAATAAAACGTTTTATCCCACCCTATTCCATATAAGCCAGACGTATTTGAATGTGTGAATTGTGAAGATTTGAAAAAAAAATTCAGTAAAAAAATCAAAATAAATTCATTTCCCATATATCGATGAATTGTGTGAGTTTAAAATGAAGCCCTGAATGTTATAATATCTTTTGAATGAGCGAAATGTAGTCATTGAAATGAATCAAATTGTCCAATTTCAAATTTTCGTGCAAATTTTTTCGATTTCTTTGAAATAGAATGTTTTGAATCGATTCTTGAGAAGTTTTTCCTTCATTTTGCATATTTTAAAGGTCCAAATAAATTCAAAGTCTTCAATGACGCCACACAAACTGATTCCGATCATTAAAAAGCCTCTGAATAATGAATTACAAATTTTCATATGAAAAAAAAATCGAATTTTTCATTCCACCCTGTTCGACATGGGCCATTTTTGATTATTTTGTGGTATTTTGATCGTTCAAATGAATTCAATGTGTTCAGTGGCATCATATCAACAGATTTCAATCAGTAAAATACATCAAATTGTCCGATTTCAAATTTTCGTTCAAAATTTCTTTCGATTTCGTTGAATCAGATGATTCTCAATGGACTTTTGAGGCATTTTTTTGAACATTTTCTTATATTTTGGTGGTTTGAATGGATTCAAAGAGTTCAATGGCATGATATAAACAGATTTCAGTCATTGAAATGAATCAAAATGTCCAATTTCAAATATTCGTTCAATTTTTTTTTATTTTTTTGAAATAGAATGTTTTGAAACGATTCTTGAGAAGTTTTTTTTTTTCATTTTGTATATTTTAATGGTCCAAATAAATTCAAAGTGTTCAGTGACACCACACAAACTAATTCCGATCATTAAAAAGCCTCGGAATAATGAATTCCAAATTTTCATATGGAAAAAAACGAATTTTTCATTCCACAGTGGACTTCTGAGGAACTTTTTTTTTATTTTCTGGTATATTGATGATTCGAATGGATTCAAAGAGTTTAGTGTCATCACAAAAATTTATTCCAATCAATAAATAACAGTTGATATAATCAAATTTGAAAAATTATGAAAAAATATATAAAATATATGGAATAGGGTGGTCTGAAACATTTGATTTTTTTCATATGAAAATTTGGAATTCATTATTCCGAGGCTTTTTAATGATCGGAATCAGTTTGTGTGGTGTCACTGAACACTTTGAATTTATTTGGACCATTAAAATATGCGAAATGAAAAAAACAACTTCTCAAGAATCGATTCAAAACATTATATTTCAAAGCAATCGAAAAAAATCGGAGCAAAAATTTGCAATCAGACATTTTGAAAGGGCTTGAAACATTCGATTTTTTTCATATGAGAATTTAGAATCCATTATTCCGAGGCATTTTAATGATCGGAATCAGTTTGTGTGGTACCAATGCATTTTTTTGAATTCATTCAAATTATTAAAATATCAAAAAATCTTTCTTCTGAACAAAAAGATTTCAATTGAGGAATGAATGTGTTTATTTGTTCTGTTTTCATCTAATAAATGAATTGAGTGTGTTCTGATGATATGATGGGCCTTTAGAATTGGTAAAAAAATTGGTAAAAAAATGTGCGATTTTTCTATTCATTGCACAATTATTTGAGTTTTAAATAGAATATCAAATCCAAACAAAGTGAAACGATAAAATAATGACGGCTAAAATTTTTATAAATAATATTGAATAAATTCTGAAACCGAGTCGACTCGGAGTGAACTTAACTTGAGTTCACTCAGAAACTACATATAAATGAACTTTGAGTGGAGTTGAGTTGAGTTTTCACTCGACTTCACTCAACTTTTCCGAGTCGACTCGCGAGCAGCAGTCGACCTCCAAGAAATTTCCTTGCCGAGTTGAGTCGACTCACTCCACTTACACCCCTGTTTTGGAATCCACTAAAACCCAAAATCTGGAAGTTGGGATTTTAGAGGATTCCGATAGGGATACAGATTCTAAGTTGGTTTATTCCTTAATTATTCATCAGAATATTAACACTCCAAGAATTTCAAGGAATCCTCAAAATAAGATCATAGAATACGGGCTAAATTCAAATTTTTCAACATTTCACTTCTGTTCAAATCTTTGATTTGATTTCCACGTGCCGTATGAACGAGCAAATCACGAAATGAACTCAAACAACGCGTCTCGTTCACACGTTCATGCCACAAAATGAACATTATTTTTTCAAATTTGGCATAAATTCCCATAAATTTCCCAATTTTCCGGGTTTTTACCCAATGTTTCTTCCCGAATCTTCAAAATCGAGTAAATTGCCGAATTTGGTCTCTTTTAACCTCGAGGTATTCAAACATTCACATGTAGTGATCAAAAACGATTTTGTTGCAAAAGAAAAACATAAAAATTGAATCACTGAAAAGTAATGGGTAATGGAATTTCCTAAATAGCATTCGAGTAAATCTTCGTTGTATTCGTTCAATTGTATTTATATGGTTGTTGTATGAGGGATTCCATACGGGCGCACAGTAATCAATAATACTTCGTACGTATGTATTGTACAGTGTTTTGTAAGTGCTCATTCATTCGAATTTGTTCAACGATCTGGATATGAAACACAGTGTTCTATAGGCCCGAGTGGTCATTATTCTATAATGTGGTTCAAAACTAAATTTGGAGTCGAAATACACTTCCAAATCTTTGCAGATGCTGACTTTTGAGAGGGTTAGACCCCGAATGTTATAATTAAAGGTGTGGGTGTTCTCTGGGTGTTTTCTTGTAAACGTGATTGTGTTACATTTGCTAACGTTTAATTGGTGGTTATTAACATCACACCATTTGACTATAGTGTCTAATGGAAGTATACGAGCTTTGATAAGTGGTGGTAGATCATTCATAAAAAGAGCAAACAGTAATGGTGAGAGTACAGAGCCCTGAGGAACTGATGATTTGGGTGTGACACAACGAGATAGTTCGCCATGTATACTAACATATTGTTTGCCCGCGGTAAAACCATGTTGTTGTGGTGAAAGTCAAAGCTCGGCGACAGATCAAATTGATTGCAAGCGCCTCCAAGCGGTTGCCGACGAAATTAACAAATAACCAACCAAAAAAAATTAAATTGGCACAAATTTGGGTCAAAACATTGGCAACTGACACAAATTTGGGTCAAATGCGTTGCCGAGCTGTCATTGTAGCCGAGGTATGGTGAAAGTATATCTAGTGTTTGAGTACGAATATGATTATAAAGGAGTTTGTCAAATATTTTGGCCAATGCAGGTAATACACTAATAGGACGGTAGTTCTCAATATTTGCTTTGTCTTCCGATTTGTGTATGGGTGTTATATGGCTAGTTTTCCACGTTGTGGGGTATATACCACAATGTCAATATGCTTTGTCATTTTCAGTGTCAGTGTCCGTGTTGTTTGGAAGAGCACCACTTTATTTATACGAAGTCAAGAATTATATTCTTTACACACTTACTGTTCTTTGCAGGTGTTTCTGATTATTCAGATAATGTTCTCTTGCTCTTGACGGATGCAGCATCAGCAATGATAAAAATGGGCAATGATTTGACTTATTCGCTGGGCTATAAAAAGATGATTCATTTACTATGCTTTGCGCATGGATTGAACAATGTAGCGTCCACAATTCGTGACCAATTTAAATAGGTTGATGACCTCATTATGACAGTGAAGAAAATATTAATTAATAAATAAACAATAATGAATGCGAGTAAAAGGAGTAAAAAATGGATCAAAACAGTTCCACTTTGAATAATGCGTGAATCTAAATATTTGTACAAACATTTTTCGTATTCTAAACACCTCGCGTAAATGCTATTTCCAAAGCTATAAATTATAATCAAGAAACAAAAAATGAATGAATTTTAAAATCGGAAACCTAATTGAACTCAGCTACCTTGCCCGCTTTGTCATTGCATCATCGTGCCTTGAAATATTATTTTACTTAAGATATTAATCGTGCACCATAAAGAGCAATTGGTTTGATTATTTGATAATAAGCTATTAATTTTAGTTTCATGTCTATTTTTCGGTTAAAGAAAATGCCCTTGAGAGAAAAATATGCTGCTCTCATTTTTATTCTTATGAATGATAGATAAAAATTAAATTGAAATTTCCTGGAAAGATGAATTCCCAAATATTTCAGATTATTTGTTTTGTGTATGGAAATACAATACACAAAACAAATTCATTTGTAATCGAATTATTCCCTAGCTTTTTGTGTTGCTTGCATGACATTTCTCACTATTGCCATCTCCTCTCATTTATCTGCATACACTTTTATCTTACAAGTAGGCCAGTATTTGGCTAGTTCATTTCCAACGCCACTCTTCCGTTCAGTTCCGAAGGCTTGGGATATGGGACATCATTGTGACATTCTGTAATCTTTTCATTGGGACATTGTAGCCAAAATTATGGTCGAAGCCCGAAACTCGAAACCCATGATAGAACAACACACACAATTTGATTGATGGCCAGTAAAGTGGGGAGCAAAATAGAAAGTACCGAGTGGTTTCGTCAAGTCGGTTGACAGAAAACGAATTTTGAGTTGGTTTATTCACCACACTATATCTCATGAACGCACTCAAAGAGTTTGGAATATCATAGCGCCACCTGTAGACAGCTTTTATAGTGTTCGTAATATTTATGAAATACAATACCGTAACAGTGTGATTAAACAATATATTTTAAATGGATTTAAAAAAACGTACGAAACATTTTTCTCTATTTTTGTTTGAAAATTATCAGTTTAATTAAATGCTTATCAACATATAGGTCCTGTTCTTTTTTCGAATGCGCATTCCGCAATCGAACAATAATATGTCTTAATTAGTATTGTCCGATTAAATACAAATTGTCAGAAAAATTCACTTGACGTTTAGTTTGTTTATGTTTACCGGCTCACTACGTTCCGTTTGCTTATTTTATTTTATTTTATTTTATTTTATTTTATTTCATTTTAGTTTTTAACAGTGAAATAGTAAAAAATATGACTATGTGTGTAAGAACTGAAATCAATTAACCATTAAGGAGATGTTCATAAATGCCTCCATTTTCACGAATACAACCCAGTGAACCAATAGTAATGGCT
Source organism: Aphidoletes aphidimyza (assembly GCA_030463065.1). Taxonomy (NCBI): domain Eukaryota; kingdom Metazoa; phylum Arthropoda; class Insecta; order Diptera; family Cecidomyiidae; genus Aphidoletes; species Aphidoletes aphidimyza. Next base: position 24,351,110 of record CM059997.1, on the reverse strand, counting down.
CTTCGCATAATTTATGCATATATTAAGCTGCAAAAAGTAATGGCTGTATGCATAATTTATGCATATTTTACCCATATTTTACCTTTTTTTATGCATATCCGGAAGGTAGAAAAATGCATATTTCATGCATGTTTTACCCATATTTTACCATTTTTTATGCAAATCTGGAAGGTAGAAAAATGCATATTATATGCATATTCCTTATATTTCAAAAACGAATTTAAACTGGTTTTAAGAACTTGTTATTGTGATTTAATTCATAAGTTAAGCATACTCTGAGGCGTATTAATACATAATTATGATTTTCTTCTCAGAGAAAATTGTCCAATTACATGCATACATAAAACATACATATAGCATAAATAATGCATAAATAATGCATAAAAGAAGGTAAAAAAAGGGTAAAATGAGTTAAATTCATGCATAATTTATACATTAGTGATATGCATAAATTAACCACTCATTTGGTTCACTGGGAAGTAATCAATCGTTTTATGAGATTATGCTGGATATTTACGAGCATTTCTTCAGTGACATGATCAAATGATTCGTCAACCTTTTCTCTCAGTTCATCCATGTCCTGTGCTCTTATCTGATAACAGATGTGTTTCGTGTATGCCCACAAGAAAATGTCACACGGATTGAAGTCCGGAGATCGAGGTGCCCATTCTATTAGAGCCCCATTACCACAACCAATCCAACTTTCGAAATTGTTTGTTAAAAAGTTTCGAACAGCTTGCGTTCCATGAGCAGGTGCTCCATCGTGGGCATAAATCACTTCATGCGGATCATACCCAAGTCGTACGAGCTCCGGCAACACAACATTTTGAAGCATTTCCAAATATGTTACTGACGAAACATTTTCCTCGAAAAAATACGGCCCAATTAGTGATGTGTCAATTATGCCAGCCCATACCATTACTTGAGTTCGGTCGGTACTCTTATGCGATAACATCCAATGGGGATTTTCCTGTGCCCAGCATCTATTTTTAAAGGAAAATTCTTGCTGTAAAAAATGATAATTTCCACAGTATAAAGAGCGAACATTTACCGATAATTCTGTTTGTTGACACTACCATTCATTCTGTACGGACTCTCATCTGTCCACAATATCTTTTTCAGGAAATTTCTGTTAACTTGAGTGCGAGCAAGTAACTGACGACAAAAATGTTCCCGTGACTCGACGTCATCTTCACTTATTTTTTGATGGGCTCGTTGCTTGTATGGAAAGAATTCCAAACGATGTAAAATTTTCAAAATTGTTGAGTGACTAACGTTGAAATAGTTACCGGCATCTCTACAGGAAGCATGCTGGTGTTGAACAAAATAGTTTTTCACTTGTCGAGAGAATTCCAACGAGTTTGAGAGCGAGTCCGGATAGGTTCTTTTCGTGGGATGAACTGATCCGGTTCTTTCGACTTGAAGCAGAATTCTTGAAACTGTGCTCTGTGGTAGCGGATGTTCACGGTCAGGATAAAGTCTATTAAATTCAGCTGCAGTTTCGTACGTTGAGCGATTTTTGGCTAAACGCAAAATTTCTAACTTTTCTTGAAGTGTCAACCGCCGCATGTTGAACCATTTACAACTAAACTGAATATTTTCACGGCCGACATGATCATTCTTCAACAAAAATCCATCTTACCAAAGAAAAAGAATTTGCATGGCCCATGCGATTCCAATATCTTTCGTAACTATGATATGAACACATTTATTGATTTTTCCGAAAAAGTGGAAGATTTAACGCATTTTTCCAGAAAAATATAAAAATTGCATCATAACCATGAACGTGAGACTTTGAAGGTCTAAGGCTTTGTTTACTTTTTAGGGAATTAAAATCTGCTTCATTCAAATCCATTTCCCACAAATCGTCAAAAACGTTCCGACATGGGAAAGTCATCAGCACTTGCAAGTGGCTTGTTTGGTTTCAAACCATACACAAATCTATATTATTCCGAAAAAATTGCAGAATTCATGATTTTTCCGGAAAAATTAAATATTTGTTACATTTGTTCAGAAAAATATGAGAAATCCTTCGTAGCTATGAAATGAAAGTCAGACGCTTTGAAGGTCTAGGCTTTGTTTACTTTTTAGGGAATTAAATTGCTGCTTCATTCAAATCCATTTTCCACAAATCGTCAAAAACGTTCTGACATGGCAAAGTCATCAGTACTTGCATGTGGCTGTGTTTGCTTACGAACCATACAAAAATCTATATTATTCCAAAAAAATGTGAGATTTCATAACTTTTTCCGGAAAAATTTGAAAAATACCTCGTAACTTTTGAAGAAATGAAAGATTTTATTCAGAAAAATCAAGCGATTTTGTGTGTGTTTTAATGAGTCAAATTTAAAAGCAAGCAACAAATTAAAAAAATATCATTGGCTTATGAAAAATTCATATAAAAGTGAAAAAAGTAGATTATTTTAGTTATTTTGCGATTGGTGAGTTCTCGAGCCACCAGTTGTTCAATTTGGTCCGGAAAACAAGCTTGAATAATCCCAAACGAGTACCCACATTTCCTGTTGCATCACGATGTACACGGTATTCGTAAAGATCTGAAAAAGCAGAAGAAGGTAGTAAAAAGGCACGTCACATGTAGCAACAAAAAAAAGATGTGTTTTTGGATCGCTGAACTTACCCTTCATTATTTCATATCGATCAGATCTTCGAAATTTTACCAAAACATTTTCACGATTGAGCCCTTTTTTGACCTGTTTTCGAATATATTTCTCAGGGAAAAACAAAAAAAAAAATATTGTTGATATAAGCACGGTCTGAAGCAGGTCCACCTGGAATGGTTTCAAACTGTCTTGCCAAATCAGCTGATACCGTAACGCCATTTGCGAAAATCAATTCAGTCTGGAATGCATTTTTGGGACGAACATAAACATAAATTAATAATGTTATTACTTAATATCACATTTAAACGGTTATATCTCAAAATTTATATTAAATACTTACGCCATCATCTGTTAGCTGGGAAATCACACGTTTTTTGAGAACTTTCAAGATATCATGATTTAATTTCTTTGGCTTCTTTTGCTTCTTTTGTGCCGATATTAATAGTTGTTGCTGCAACTTTGAATTTAGCAATTGTACTTGAAATTCCAATCTTTGCACCGTTCCTTTCAATTCTGTTTTTTTGGCTTTGAGCTTGAATGATAATTAATTTACATAACATTATAACAACACTTAACTCGCAATCGTGTTTTTTGGAAACAAGAGAAATGTTTTTTGACATTCACAATTTTTCATATATAGTCAATTACTTACTTTCGCTATTTTCTTATCCTTAATCTGCACGAGAGCCTCTAGTTCGAGCTTCTCTTTATCCCACAAAAAACCTCCTTTTCGCAGGTCACGATGATCCCACCAAAATGTATCCAATTTTTCGTCCGTTTGGTCAGCTGAATTCTTGGAATCATCATTAATATAGCTGGTATTGCTGTGTTCAGGAATATTGATGGAATTGTTGACTTCACTAGCTTCGGCCACATCGGTGAATGTATAGCTGGTATTGCTGTTGTATTCAGGAATCTTGTTGGTATTGTGGACTTCACTTGCTTCGGCCACATCGGTGAAAGTGGTGACATTTCTGTTTGCATCAATGGGATAAGCGATTTTACTGACATCCTCATTCACATCACCAAAATTGAATGCGCTTTTGGCCACATCGTTTATATCAAGGGCATTGCTCGCATTAATAGCGCTATCAAAGGATTTGCTTTCAATGATGGCATCGGTGATTTTACTGACATTATCATTACTGGCACTAATTTCAACGGAATGACACTTTCCGCCCTCAAAATCTGATTCAGATAATTTTTCTCGGACAAAAAGAGAAGAAATACGGCGCGATAAGTCAGTAGGCTTATGCTCAATGCAGTATGCTTCGAACGCGATCTTATCTTTCTTTCCTTGAACTTCCCTCAAACAATTGGCCTTTTGTGCGCAAGTTATGTGGAGCAATTTTTTGCAATTTGGATACCAACATTCGCAACAAATTCCGCATGCCTTGGTACAGATAACACATTTCTTGTTGCGATTAGTTTCTAGAACTTTCGAAATATTCACAGGCTCCATTTTTGATTTGTTTTGGAATCTGACACCCGGAGTGAACAGAGCACAAATGACATGCACCCACTTTCGACACGACGTTTTCTTGAATGCACCACCTTTTTGTAAACATAGCTCACACACTGGCTCGCTTTGACTAATAATGCACGGTGAACACCACCACGGATCAATTGCTTCATCATCGGATGTGTTTATTCCATAACAAAGCATATGTACCCCAACTTCACAATCAGTGCAACGGAATATGCGGTTTTCCGATGTTTCAGGATCGGTGCAAACAACACATTTTGAAAAAGCACTCATGATTTGATATCTGTTTATTGTAGTCGATACAATTCTCGAAATGTACACGAATATTCGAAAAAAAACTGCACTGTTTTTGAGTTGAGAGAAAATTGAATGACTGTTTAATAAAAAAATATTTTGATTGAAGCCCAAAAAAATTCAATTTAACGGATTGTTTATTGATTTGATATTGAATGACTGAAACGTATGAGTAGATGAAACGAACTACTCATTTGAAATCCAAATTCACCAATACAAAGCCTATGTGATTCGTCGCTTATTGTCGTTGAAAGATTCTCACGAACTCAAGTGGGCTCTGCTTGCCTATGTGTATGAGTTTTTTTGTGTCTACATATATGTGTGTTTGAGTCTATGTGTATGAGTGAGTGTTCATATTCTCTACGTGCATGAGTGTGTCTTCATACACGTTTGTACGTTTGTACGTTAGTACTAATACGTGTCTACTATGATTTAAAAAAACCACTTGTTTCATCTATTTTGTTCGATTTGCGTATCTACATTTTAAAATTATAAGCAATTCGTTAGATTTAAATTTATTTTATAAAAAACATATTCACTTTCGAAAAATATTTGAAAAATGTGAACTTTTTTTCATCAAATGGTGGGCCACTATACATACCAATTTAGTCAACTAAAAACGCAATCTCTTACGATCTCTATTTCATATTCTGAAGGGCACTGATAAAATGAATATGGACTAAAAAATCTATTTGCCATATCTCATCAAAATAACTTTGACATGATGAAGTCATTGGCACATGCAAGTGGCTATGTATGATTTCAAACCATTCAAAAATCTGCGTTATTCCAGAAAAATGAGAAAATCTATGAATTTTTCCAGAAAAATGTGAAAATCTATGAATTTTTCCAGAAAAATATGAGAAATCTTTCGTACCTATGGAAAGAACACGACACTGATTCTGAGCTATATTTTCAACTGCAATCGATTTCAGTCAACTGTAATCGCTTACAATCACTTTGAATCGATTCAAGTCAACTGTAATCGCTTACAATCACTTTTAATCGATTCAAGTCAACTGTAATCGCTTACAATCACTTTGAATCGATTCAAGTCAACTGTAATCAAAATACATTTGACATCGGCACTCTCAAGTTTGATTTCAAACCATTCAAAAATCTGCGTTATTCCAGAAAAATGCGAAAATCTATGAATTTTTCCAGAAAAATGTGAAAATCTATGAATTTTTCCAGAAAAATATTAGAAATTCTTTTCAGATATGGAACGAACGTGAGACATTACAATTTCCCTTTCAATTGTTACCGCTAAAAATCACATTCAATCGACTTCAGTCAATTGTAATCAAATTTGCAATCAAAACACATCTATCAATGACAAGTGGTGATAATCTGTATTTTTCCGAACAATTCGTGATCTGATAAGAATAAATTCATTTTACCGGAATAATTAAACTTTACACATTTTTTCAGAAAAATACGATGTTTCCATCAGACTTTGATAGTTTGGGCTATTTTTGCTTTCTGGAGAATTAAATTGCCACTTTATTTAAATTCATTATCTGCATCTCATCAAAACATTTCTCATGTGGTCAAGTTATCAGCACTAACAAATGGCTATGTTTGATTACGATCGTAACCATACCATAATCTATATTATGCCCAGAAAATGCCAGAACTCATGACTTTTCCGAAGAAATAATAGATTGCATGCACTTTTCCAAAAAAAAAAATCCATCTGTGAAATGAAAATCTGATGCTTAGTTGTAGAAATACATTTTTGGCCATTTTGGAAGATAGATCCCTGATGGAAGATTTTGGGAAAGGAAAATAAATTTAATGTGAATATATCAAAAATCAGCTCCACGCAAACACTCTCTCGAAAGCGGTTTCAAAAGAGTGGTAGATAAGAAACAAGCGAATGATTTTTTTTTATTGTTTATTGTATACCATTACTTAACATTACAATAAATGTTTAAATAAAAAAAAAACAGTCATAATTTGTGACAGTGGTAACATGTATTTTAAAGGGGGAAAACTGAAAGAGTCGTTAGTCCTGTCGCATTTTCGATTTTAGGCTAGCTTCTTTCAAAGTTTTGGTAGCCACGTTTCGCTTTGGTTTGCCAGAAGCTGAAACTGAAGCTGAGTTAGGTAAAATCGCTGAAGTTCCGGCGGTTGGTGTAAATTCCAACTGGCGACAGCAATTTGATCGTCGGCTCACCCGAATTTTATTTGGTTTGACTTGCGCTGAATGTTTGAATTGAACTTTCTTTTTGGTAGTTTTTGGTCCCGTTTTTGAGACAGATTTCGGTCGAGCTGATTTGGGTTCAACCACATGTTTTTGACTTCCACCTTGAACAAATGAAAACATCGTATAATTAGACACTCCAATCAAACACTTCAATTCAAAGTTGATCATATAAATGCAAATTAAAGTTAATTAGTTTTACCGTCTTGTTGCTGCCCAACATTTGCGTGCTCATCATTTGTATGGATATCGCCTAGAGGAACATTCGAATTCGGGTTCGACTCGGTTTGACCATCTTTCTGATTTGGATTAGGAATTTCCGAAGTGTTTTCTATTTAAAACACCACAAAATCTTTAGAAACACACATTGGGATCATGAAAACTCAGGTTAACTTACGAAATATTTCGAAACCATTTTCTTCGTTGGCGCTTTCATCATGTTCCAAATTCAAATCTGGTTCACGCGAACTTTCTTGTGCATCACCAGTGTCAGCATTGTCCAACGTTTTCTGACAATTTCTTGGTTTTTTGATTGTTTGGTCCATGATTTCGCTAGAATTTTCTGTGCAAAAAGAAACAAATGTTAGCATTTCATTCACATGAAAATAATAGATAACTACTCGAATGCACATGCGTAGAAAATACTGTGTTTAATTATAGAAAACCATTAAATCTTACCATCATTTTGCTCTCCTTTGTTGTGTTTGCGCTTTTTCATCGATTGACGACTTGCGTTGTTCGATTGGTTTTGTGAATGCTGACCAGTTTCTAGCTCTATTACAAATGAAACAAAAATTTACAACAAATTTAGTTTTCTCACAAAAACTTATTTAAAATTAGTTCGTGACATTTTTCGATCTCACCATTATCATCAGAGCCATTATCCGATCGTAATCTCAAACCGAAATCACGTTTTTTACGTTTTTTACCGTCATTCAAATCCGCATTTGGAAATAGTTTTGAGACCATCATTTGAACGGATATTTCTGTTTCGGAGCATAATGAACTATTAAGAAATGATCAATTCCAATCCATCAAAACTATTAAAACTGACCTTCATCATCATCACCTTCAGTGAAGTCTTCCAATTCATCGTCATCAGCATCATTGAACCCCGATTCAACACCATCCAAATCATCAGTTTCTCCTGCGTTTCCTATTTTGAATGAAATACAATCCAATTAAAAAACGCCCATATAAAACTGTAATTTAACATTGGGGTGTTAAAAGTGATCATGAATATTGAGAACATCAACGAATTTTAAACAGTAGAAAAATATATAGTTCCACAATCAAACCAGGAATGCAAATTTCTGATTGATGGATGATTCAAACTCACCGTCGACACCATCAACCGGTGATTCCATGTCCTGGGGCCTGTTTTTCAGAATCTGTTCACTTGAACTTTTCACAAAAAATATTCATTTTGAATATTTGTTCACTTTACAATGAACAGATTTCAAATAGTGAAAATGTTCGTTTCATGTTGGTTTCAAGTACTAAACACATAATTTGGTGTAAATGTACAATTTATTTTATTTTTAAATTCATTGAGAAAAAAATCACCTCTTAATCTCTTATATGAATCATCTTTGCTACGTTCTTATTTCTACACAATACATCGAAAACCGATTCAAGCCAGCTGTATTTAAATTTTGGAGATAGTTGTAAAATCACCTCAAAAATAAAATTAATGTAAATAACGTGATCTAATAGAGCGAAATTTTTTTCTCCGTTCCGGGATTTTCCGTTTAAAGAAAACTGTTTGAACATGGATCGGTCGGTTATGGAGTCGATAACGTTATACGCTAATTTGCGCATGCAATTTTCATATTTTGACATGTCCTTGAATTTATTTTTCACTTGATTTATGAGTGAGGTCTTGAAACTGTCGTCCCCTCTAATCAAATCCTCAAACTCGGACAAATCATCAAATGATGTCAACTTTTTGAAGGTCGACAGCTTTGCCAAGACTTTTGGTTTGGAATGCATATCTTTCTTTACGAACGAGATCAGCCAATCCAATTTTTCTTCGATACGTTTGAGCCTCGCATTCACATTATTTTCAACGGTGTGCTCTGTAGATTGGTTCTCAGTCTCGTCATCAACAGTGGATGAGACACAATCTTCTATGATTTCTTCAAAGCCAAACTCTAAATACTCCGGATGATTCTATTCAAAAGATTAGTATTTGTTAGAAATACTCCATGAAGAAACAGTATAATTCATAAACAATAACAAAAACATACCAAATCATTTTCAACACTTGAGGAACTTGACCTAACAATAAACTCTTCATTAGACATTTTTGAGGAAAAACAATTCACACATGTATTTACGAAGTGTCAAATTGAGATGAGAATGGAAGACGTAGTCGGATACAGTGTGAAGTTGTATGCGTGCCAGACAATGAAACATAAAAAAAAATTCTATGAAAAGTCTGCATTAAAATGATCATAAGTATTCAACATTAGATCGTATTATTTAGCTGTTCAAAATTTAAAATACATTTCAGGCGAAACGTTAAGAGTTTTAGTATGATGAATCACGGATATCATCACGGATTCACAGATTTATATGCTTTATTGATATGTTTCATTTATCTACCATTCAAGCATTTTCATGAATGTTAATAATTTAAATGGAGACGGCATAAATATTAAAGAGCTACATAGTATGTGTGTGTCTGACAGATAACTTGACAAACGTGGTTTTTAAATGTAAATTAAATTTCAGTGAACAAAACAGAATGTTTATATACATTACATGGGAATTAAAGTTAAAATTTACTGGACGTGGTTTAATATGAATTTGTGACTATTGCTTCAGAAGTGAATAGATGATGATAGGAATTGTTGTTCAATGTCATATTCCTCGATCTTCCTCAAATTCTATTTGGTTGTCTGACATGTGAACATCTTGTTCCACAATGATTTCCGATAAATATGTCGGAAGGCTTAGCAATTGTGGACTTATGGATGAGCGCAACCCAACAATTTCGTGTTCTTTAAGTTCTGAAAATGATCAACAAAGTGTGAGAATTTCATGAAACGACTGGTAGTGATTAATTTACCAAGTGATTTTTCCAGACTGATGTTTTTGAGTAAGAGATTGTATGCTTTCAGCTGTGCTTTCCGAATACTAGCCTCAACATACTTTTCATCATTGTCAACCATCGATTGGAAGTATTTTTCTCTCCATGAATCACCATGCTTCTTTTCATACACAGCAGAAATATTACGTTTCTTCGACGTTTCAGCAACTGCTGAACTAGCAGGAGATTCCAGTGAAATTTCATTTTGGCTATTAACTAAAGCATCAGCATCACTTCCAGACGATTCTATAGTATTGATGTAATCTATCCCAAGTAACATTTCCCCACTATACAATATATAGTCAGACACGGGCATATAATCGACCATTTTTTCACACACATCACAGTCGAAAAAAAAGAATGGATGGTTAATTTCGGGTATTTCAGATGTTTTTTTTTGGGCACTTGTCTTACACGGTATCGACCGTAAAGTGGGTGTAAAATCTATGTGTGTGAAAGCATGAAAAAGTCCCAAAAGCAAACAAATTATATGTATATATCGTCGGCTCGTGGTTGATGTAAGCACTTGATACACACAGACCCAATAATTAAAAATAAATAGAAAACTCATAAACATTACGTTTGGTCGGCTATTCTCAATTGTTTCAGTTTTACTACAGTATGAAAAATTTAAAAAAAAAGTGCGGAAAAGTTTGACTTACGTTCATTAGTCTTTTTATTTATTTAATTATTGATTTCAGTTATCAATCGTTGATTTCTTAAAATAAATTTATGAATTATTTAACCACTGTTATATAAAATGTTTAACATATGATTTCTTAAACTTTTGAATAAATGTTGTTTATGATCATAGATCAATATCAATATTCGAATATTCGAATTGTAAACATGTGAATCGGAAAAATGGATGATGTGTAAATGGTGTTGTTATTTTCGTAAAAATATTTTCTGTTGATAAATGTCTTAGAATTCTATGTTATGTAAACGTTAATATTTCGAAAAAATTGATGTCTGTTGACTTATGTTTTTATTTTAATCCCTAATCATGATTTCATTTATCGGTCGTTGATTTTCTAAAATAAATTTATGAATTATTTAACCACTGTTATATTAAATCTTTAACATATGATTTCTTGAACTTTTGAATAAATGTTGTGTTTGATCATAGATCAATTCGAATTGTCAAAATGTGAATCGAAAAAATGGATGATGTGTAAATGGTGTTGTTATTTTCGAAAACATATTTTCTGTTGATGAATATCTTAGAATTCTAAGGTAAGTTAACATCGATGTTTCGAAAAAATGGGTGTCTGTTGACGAATGTTTCTATTTTAATCCCCATTCGTGTTCAGTTGCCCAATCCGCAAAGAATTGCTGACCAATGATCTGTTTCAGTGTCGCATCTTCGACCACAAGTCGAGCCATTTCTTTTTCCATGAATGCTTGCAATCGTGGAACACAATGGTTTCCATTCATTCGAACAAACAATAGCTCTTTGTCCGAAAAAACACAAGCTGCGTAACCACTTCGTTCGATTTTGAGATCCATGCGACCAATTCCATTTGATTGAATTTCGAAATTCAACGTTTGTGAGCGAATCAAATCAGGGTTCGTATGAATCTCTCTATTTTCGATTCCATCTTGGTTCAGGCGCCAATTGGTGTTGATGATCAGGGTTGCATCATTAATGTTGCCACGATATTTAACCACAGCCATGGTCTTTCCAGCCCGGCTGATAGAGAATTCGAATGGAACGTTGGATTCGTTGGAAATGCTCAGGCAACCATCTGGCAGCTCGATGATAGACATGCAATGTGTGTTGTCCGGGGAAAGAATTATGCGTCGCATGCTTTCGCTGGGTACTGTTGCGAAATCTCTGCCACTTATAATGTAGCCGCCGTAAGGTTTTATGTAAATTTTCACCATTTTACCTGAAATAGTTTGTGAAATATTCAGCTAGGATAGCAATGAGATGATTATATAAAAATTAAATGATATAATGATATATAAACCATTGAAATTTCTACAAATAATACGATGTATATTTGGGTGTGACTCAATGAAAGTGTATTGGTTGAAAATCAATGAATTTTTGTATATTTAAAATACACATGCATTTCGTACGAAACTAAATCCAGAAAACGATCGAAAATGTTAATTCGTAAGTTGAATACTTGCCAACTTCTGATTCGAATAACTTCTGAACAAAAATAAAAATATGAAATTACATTCCATAATAATTAATTATTAACGGGATACTCACCAGTGTTTGTAGAATTCCAAGAAATGCTTTTAACAAAAATCTCGTATTTTTCCAATGAACTTATTCGAAAGGTATGGTACGGATAGCGGTAACAATTGTTTCGTTTCTATTTCGAGTGGTTTTTGAAAAAAAAGAAAATATGAAAATGAATTTCACAATAATCATTATAATAATACGTTATAACGAGATACTCACGTTGCTGAAAAATACACGAAATGGTTTTAACAAAAATGTCGTATTTTTCCAAAAAACTTATCTGAAAGGAATGGCGGCCAACGAGAAATGAAAATACAAAATTGAATTTCACAATAATGACTTTACAATGTGAAGTTGGCCTTTCTGTCGTATCTGTTCAATTGTATGACATTCGTGGTGAATTCATCCATGCAATGAACATGACAATTCAATTTTGGTACACAACCTTACTTTTGAAATTTCACATTGAAAATTCATTGTTTTACATTCTCTCAAGAAGCAAACACAAAATGAGCAAAATATTCGATTCATTAAATGGTAAGAAAATAATTACATGTGTTGCATTATATATATATGCATGTGATTTTCGAATTGGTTCGATAAATTGTCACTCACTCAGTTTGTGAATAATGTTCATCGAATGAAATTCCCTAGAAAATTCCAAGATTTAACACAATTCGATTTTATTACAGTTAAAGTGTTCGCCACAGTTACAAAAAACAACCAACCGGTCAATTTTGATATGAACAGGATAAGTGTAACTGTCACATCTCCAGTCGTGACCTTAAAAAGGAGTTCAAAACGTAAATTTCCATCTGAAATAATGACACAATCGAAAAAACCAAAATTTTCGAATAAACTGGCACCACGAGAAATCATAGACATTTCGAAACCAAAGCATTTGGTAAAATTGAATTGCATTGTTTCATTGAAAAAAGAAAATTTTAATGAAATAAATTCGTCAAAACCAGAAGTCAAAATGATGACAAGATCAATGGTTCCACCACAAGCAATCATAGACAATTCGAAACCAAAGCATTTGGAAAAATTAAATTGCATTTTTTCATTGAAAAAAGAACATCTTAATGAAATAAATTCGTCAAAACCTGAAGTCGAAATGATGACCAGATCAACGGTTCCAAGAAAACCGAAATCAGTGAACGTTCCGAATCCAGGCTTTCCGAATTCAGAGGCGTCAAAGTCGTTGAATAACAAGCCGCCAAATAAGATTAATGACGGAGCGATTGCGGTATTACAATTTTCCATTGGTGAAGTAGTGTGGGCAAAAATTCGTGGATCATCACACTGGCCAGCCAGAATTCTATCGGTCGAGCCCCGGAAATACGAAATTTTTTGGTTCAATGACTACCGAACATCGATCGTCTTTCGATCGCAAATTTTCAAATTCGAATCTAATTTTGTAACTTTTTCTAAAAAGTTTGCTAAAAACATTCGCTTAGAAACGGCTGCTAAAGAGGCTTTAATTTACATAGCAGCATCGTCGAAATCATAATGCAAAAAATAATCATTTTCAATGGAATTCGAATTCTTTTGTGTTTTCTTTTTTTAACCTAAAAATAATCAATCAACTGTGAGCAACTATCACAATATTCGAATAAAAATTGGCTAAAAATAGCTTTTATTGGTTACATAAAAATTGTGCATGTACTAAAAGTGTTTCATTGCAGTAAACAAATTGGAAGATTCCGAACATCTGAATAAATAATAAAATAAGAGAATGAAAATATTTTCGTATGAATGAAAGATCTTTCGCATTTTTCTATTACGATATTGGTTTTATTAATTTTATTTTTTTAAATTTTGGATCAGTTTTATTTTACTATTCAAAGTATGCATTGCAAACAAATTGTCTGAACGTTATCAACAATTAAAACGATATCACGAGATCAGATATATAACGAGTTATTCGAATAGGTGATTTCATAAGAAATGAGTTGAATTTAAATTTCCAATCTAATGAGATTTATCTAAATGTCTTCGAAAACTTTCGGATACTCTTTTTGTGCCAACGATAGCAAATATTTTCCTCTGGAATAGGGTAGTTGTTCGAGCCACTGAATTGGGTTATTATCTCTTCGATCTGGATGAGGATAATTTTCGAACATTTTTTTCCACGAATCAGGCCACAGATCCAGGCTCTTTCTGCCGACGTTTGAACTCCTGCAAATTAATATTATTGTAATATATTCGAAGCAATCACTGTTAAATTCAGTAAACTTACTCATTGCGATCAGTTGCTGACCGATTTTGCGAAATTCCAACATTCGTACTTGATTGAGATTCGTAGTTTAATATTGTGTTACGCATAGATTCTGGTTCAACTGCGGTGCCATATGAAATCGGTGCGAGCGGTGGTATGCTTCGGACTTGTTTTGTTTGTATGCTTTGAGCAATTTTCGCTTGTTCATTGGGTTCGAAAAAGTAATGTGGTCGACTTTGGATTGACGAAAGCATTCGTTGTTCGTTCATTGAAACTCCAGATGTTCTACCGTGTTGACTGAGTGCTACGTTTTCATTTGCACTGTGTGTATTTCGATGTGATGGAACATTATAAAATTTTGCTTGTGCTCCAGATGTGTTACCGTGTTGACTGAGTGCCACGTTCTCATGTTCACTGTATGCATTCCGATATGATGGAACATTAGCAAATTTTGTTTGTGCTTCAGGCTGAAGTCTTTGATCCAAATTTACATTCGAAACTGGCAAATCACATATAATAGACTGATCATTCGAATTGATTTCAACGGTAATTTCTGTGTCTATTCCAGAAACGGGAGATGGATTCGATTTACCACCGTCAACGGATATTTCGGATTTAGATATACATCTACAGAATATTTCGAATACAAAAAATGCAATCATATAAATGAAACAAATTATTAAAAACATAAATTAGAATCATAAATTGAAAAACTCACTCGTATGCATATTTCAATATTTTCTCCTTCAAATGTTTCAAAAATAGTGATTGTTCATATGAATCATCCACTCTACTCACAATAGAGTGAAACAGATCAACAATTTTTGGAAAATCCTTCAAAGCAATTTTCTTTTTCCCTCTACTTGCTTTACCAGTCCATGTAAAATTTGATAAGAAGGAACGTTCAATAATGAAGAAGACGACAGCCTTTAATAGTTTTGGTTTATTTCCCAATATAGTGCCCATACTCGGGAAATCTGAGAAAGCGGTTATCTGTAAAATAATGTGGAAAATTTCGAATTTTAGTTCTGCGAAATTAACTAGAAGGCTAAAGTATGTATTTATGTACTAACCGTTTCATTTTCGAATTGTTTATTATTCAATTTATTTTCAAATTGTTTAAGAGAATCAAAATTCTTCAATGGTAATTCGTTTTTCGCACAATGATCATGGAACTTTTCGAATGTCTTTCCCCTAATTTCGTTCTTAACTGTCACCAATGTTCCATTTTTGATGAGAGTCTCTTCAATAACTGCAATCCTTTTAAGAATCGACAGAGTATTTTCATGCAAGCTTTGCCAATATTTTTCACTCACAGGGCACGTGCAGAAGTTGGAAACATTTACGTTTCGGTCATGGTGAACGGCTGTAGCTTCTGTTGTAGCTAAATCAGTCCTATTTTGAATCCGATCGAATTCATCATCGAAATTTTGATTCAATTCATGAATATCTTCCATATTTTCCGAAAGATCGTCAGAATCTGATTCTTCGCCAGCGGTACCTTTTTTTGATTGCTTGGACGGAGGTTCATAGGTTTCGTCATCCATTGAATTCTCTGCATATGGATCTTCTTCCTCTTCGGATGATAAATTCACATTCGAAAGACGTGCACCATATCTATCGGTTCTTTTTCTATTTCTAGGAACAGAACTCATTTTCGGAATCGTTTACTTTTCGAATTTTTAGCAACACTAGTGAATAATTCGTAGAAGTTTTTTTACTCTAATAACACTCAATTACGAAATTAACAATTTAATGATATATTCACATATGAAAAACGCAGTGAATCACGATAGAAATTACAGTAAATGAAAAAAATGCATTCATCACTGAAATCAAAAGGTGAAAGTGGTGAATATGATGACAGATGACGTTTTTTGTGACATATATATGTATATCATACCATATTATTATTCGAAATTAAACAATTGCAATTCAAAGTGATGCCTACAGTGAAAATATTTAGTCAAAAGGCTCGCAATAATCGTAATCGTGTCCAAAAGTATAGAAAATTTCGAAGAATGAGAGCGATTCATGAAACAAAAATCCACGAACAAATATTTTCGGAAAAGGGTTTTTATGACGACGAAACTGTATCGGATTCGAATTCACAAAGGCAAGATGTACGTGATAAAGATACAGCTTCCGAATTAAAGAACAGGCTGACAAATTGGTCCGTAGACCATCATATTTCAAAAATTGCTACCAGTGATCTTCTTAAGATATTACACTCCAGTGGGCTCACCTTCTTACCAAAAGACAGCCGCACATTATTAAATACACCTTTGAACGTTCCAATTACTACTTTGACTGTCGGTGCCATTTGGTATAATGGAATCGAAAACTGTTTAAGAAATATATTCGCAGGGATTAATCGTTATATTTCTATTACATTGGACTTTAACTTCGATGGACTTCCAATTTCTAAATCATCAAATATGCAATTTTGGCCGATTTTATCGTCAATTCGCGGTAAAAGCCATAAATTACTTCATTTATATGAACGCATTCATCAAATTTCGATTCGAATTAATATTTTCCGACATATAATTTACAGAGTTGCCAAAAATTGCACCAATGGTAGTTGCTGTTTGGTACGGTCCATCTAAACCTATACTTAATGAATACATAAAGGACTTCGTCGCTGAATTGGAAACAATTCTTCAAAGAGGAATAATTATAAATGGCTTTAATGTCAAAATTAAATTTGGACTTGTGATATGTGACACACCAGCCAGATGTATGATAAAAGGTTCGATTGATATCTTTATTAAGTTCGTTTTCATCGTTATTTCATTCGAATGCTAAAAATTCGAATTTTCATTTAATTTTTTGTGATTATAGGTGTTGTAAATTTCAATGGAAAACACGCCTGCCAAAAGTGCACCGTAATCGGCGAATATTCAAGACAGTTTAAGCGAATGTCATTTGCTACAATGGATTGTGATCGAAGATCTAATGAGTCTTTCCGATCTCGCAGCGATGAGAGACATCATAAGGAAAGATCGCTAATCGAAAATCTAAATATAGATATGATATATAGCTTCCCTAGTTCAGACCCTCTGCACTTGCTTGATTTAGGCGTGATGAGGTGTTGTCTATTGAGATGGATTTACGGGGCAAAGGGATATGAAAAAAAATGGAATAAGAAAACAATTGAAATGGTGTCTCGATTACTAGAAAATTGTAACCAGTACATGCCGATGGAATTTCACCGTTCTCTACGAAATTTAAACTGCCTACGAAAATGGAAGGGTGTCGAATATCGAACTATATTATTATACGTCGGAATGGTTGTATTCAAACAGCTGTTAGATAAAGCTGAATACGAACACTTTTTAATACTTTGTTGCGCTGCAAGAATTTGTACTTCGAAACAATATGGAGACTACATTCCAATTGCTGAAAAATTGTTTGATCTGTACGTTCGGAAATACATTTCTATTTATGGGCGACATACTATCGGGAGCAACGTGCACCTATTAACCCATATCACAGAAGATATGCAACGAAATAAAGTAGAAAGTATTATGGACCTCAGTACTTACAAATACGAAAATAGTCTTCGGCTTTTAGGATTGCATTTGAAACACGGTTATTTGCCCCTTCAGCAGGTAGCCAAAAGAATAGTTGAAAAAATGCAGCTGCATAATAATACGAATACGCACAATCTATTCGAATCAGAAACTTTTTCGCCAAAATTGTTCTACAAGAATCAATCTGGTTCTTACGACGAAATTCGAATCAATTCTGACGTCACGCTATCAAATAGAAAAATAGCAGATGCGTGGTTTTTAACAAAACAAAATGAAATCGTCAAAATGAAATACGCGTTCATTGAACAACAAGAATATAAGATTGTTGGGGCATGTATTGAAGATAAAAATAGTTTTTTTTTAAATCCAATAACTTCTACGAAATTAAAAATATACGCTTCTAGTGGAAAAGTGAGTGAAGAATTGAAAACTTACAACATAAATTCAATTGTTACCAAAATGTTATGTCTGCCATGCGAAGAAACATTAGATGGGGTAATGACGAAGTACTTTGTGTTTGAACCCCTCGAACATACTTGGGATTTTTTCAAAAATAAATAATAATCTGTACCGATAATTTTCCGAATTTTATTTCTTCTATTATTATAACAATGAATTTATTCGAATACCATGTTTCATAATCCCTATAGCCTATGCATGACCCATAGCGTGTTTCTAAGGTGGTTTTAGGGTGTTTCTAGTGCGTATTGGGAAACAACGACACACGAGCATGCCATCATATTTGGCCCAAAACTGACGGTCAAATGGGTGAAATTGGGGTAATACATGTAGACTTATCGGGTGAAAGTGTTTCATATGTAACCGTGATTTTGGGGCACAATGCATCACATAAATGCTACTTGGGATGGCAGTCGAGCCTTTAAAATTATAGAATTTTTATTTGAAAAATTGACCCATCAATATCGAATTCAAACCAACCTTTGGCAGAAGCAACGAACGCTAAGCACAACTCCTGAAATTCGGTCAGTTTCGGTTGTTTTCCCGCGCCTGTTTGTTTGGCTGCATCATTTGCTGTCTATAATTATTATGCTGAGTTAAACCTCAACCACACAAAAAATATGAGCAAAACAATTAAAACACACTCACTGTCGCTCGTCGGATCCAATTGGATACATTTTGTTTCAACTTAGAGACATTTTCAAATTCAATATTTTCCTTCTCTTTTAGTTGATCGGCCACATATTTCCAAGCATTACTCTGAGTTTTCCGATTCACTTCATGTGTAAATTTTTCATAGAGACGCTCAGCGTTCTTCAAGCAATATTCCAGTATGATTTTCTTAAAAGATATGAAAATATTTGGCATTGGATATGGACAGTGTGAAGAAACAAATCTTACTTTTTGCTCTTCGGTGTAACGGCTTTTTTCACTTGACATCGCAGTTTTGTTTTCTATCGACTATTCGGTTTAAATAGAAATTTCACGTAATTATTCGGAAAATGGTTTACACCTCCGTACTGTTCAATATCGCGAACAATTAATAAATTGCATACAACAACATATATTAATATGTTGGCATTTTCAATGTCATACTTTTTTCCCCTTTTAAGTCAAATTTCAAATTCATGACTTAACATGACAAACTGGGCAAACATCTCGAACCATTGTTTTCACAATGTTTTTTATATATATATATATAAATCCATATCAATAATTTTAGCAGAAATAAAAATAAAATAATTCCTGAGTCGAATAACAACAACAGAACAGAATCAAAAGAAAACATTTGCAAAATGTGCCGTTCATCAATGTTTTAATTTTATTGCATAAAAACATAAAATATTTTTTTCAATTTCGTTGATCCATAAAATATTCAATCAATTCTCTTTGCCGTATAGATCCATCAACACCGCCTGCACGAAACAATTCAAAATCATCTATTTCGTCATAGTCGTGTTCATCGAAATCCTCACCTTGTGCTATGCGATACAATTCTGCATCATGGTCATATGAACCGTGTTTAAAATAGTTTTGCATGTTATGCAACGTTACGCAAGTATATATGGCAGCACAAACACGACTTGGTTTAGTGAATCTGAAGCCGCAACGAAGACAATAAAATTGATGCTTTAGGATTCCTATAGCACATTCCACCATAAAACGGGTTTTGCGATGCTTCTGCAAATAAATGTTGATTGCATTTTCTAAGTTCGGTAATCGGTTAGCAACTCGGATGGTGGGTGTAACCAACCAATTTGTTGATGGAAACGCTGAATCCCCTAAGATGATAGAGCGATCGTCATTTCCCGGTCTCCACTGATTGATCTGCCAAGTTTGCCATAATGATGATACATGCAAACATCGACTATCGTGGAAGCTCCCCGGACATTTTGCCGATGCATAAAAAAATTCATGCTGAGGTCCCGAAACCAAAAGCAAATTTATCGAATGTTGGTTATTTCGACTCACATAAACGGGCTCATCAACACTGGGTGCATTTATTCGAATGAGTGTCCCATCGATTATGCCTTTGACAAATGGAAAACAAGCCTTACGTGAAAATTTTGCAGCAATATCGTTTGCATTCTGTGGCCAACGCACATATAAAGGCATGACGTAGCGTGTTATTAGGTCACAGACAGCATGAATGCATTGGCAAACCGTGGTTTTAGTCACACCAAGAGAATAGCCATTTAAATGGTAAATCGCTCCATTTCCAAGAAAATGCAGAGTGATTAAAATCTGCTCTCTCACAGTCAATGCATGACTTCTCCTTGTTCGTCTTTCAAGGAATCGACCGATATGCCCCTCAATAACTTCCACCACTCTCTGATCTACACGAAAAGACTCTCGAAACAATTGTGGCGTTGGCAAATTAAAATTGATACGGCAATGATAAAACCGAGGACGATATAAAATTTCATCTTCTTCATCGTCATCCAATATAATAAAACGGCGTCGGTTTCTAAGCTGTAAATAATTTATTAATAAAATTTGATTTTCAAGTCAAATAAATAGTTTTTCGTTACCATACTGCTTTACAAATCTTGATGGGAATCGGAGATTTCACATTCATCACAAATGTTTACAGAAATCAAATCGTCATGACATAAAATGACTTAACATGACTTTTATTAGGATAAATTGCATGATTTAAATATTCATTAAGTGAAATATATTCACGAGAATGTAAAGGACACAAGGAATAATTTAAAAAAAACGCGTGAAAATTTATATTCGCAATTTTTACTTTGAATTTTATTCACTAAATTCATAATTATGTGATAATTATATATATATTGATATATTCTTCGAATTGTTTATGTCATGAAAATCAAGTTTTTGGTCATGTAAATTTCTCTACAATACATATATGATAGAGGAAGAACACACATTTGAAATAATTGCAAAACAATGACATTGTTGAAATGGAAAAATTATGAGTTCATCTAATTTACCAAGGATTAATAATTTCATAATTTTTTGATCATTCAGTTTCGAAGATGAGAGACAACTTTATTTTCTAGTCCGCATATTATACCGATTACTGCGGCTTTGGCGGTCGTTGTCACTTTGCTCGTCAATGGAGTTGAAAGTTTTTGTTCCGATAAAACCTGAGAAATCTCCACCGAGTGCTTTTGCAATTTCCCGTTCTGTCAATCGTTTAAGAAGGATCACTGGCTGCGTGACAGTGAATGATTTTGAAATGTTTAGTGCTTCGGCTACATCTTCTTGTCTTTCGGTCGAATGAATTGACTTTCTACCTCTGATTGCATTGTTTAAAGTGAACCGCAATTCATCTTCTGCACGAGCAAACTTCGTATTTTTCTGGTAGTGCTTATCGACAATTTTTTTGGCAGCAGAGATAGGAAACAGATTTTTAAATCCAATCCATGCCCTAAAATGCCGAATCTTATTAGCATTCCATAATGAAATTGTTAGAAATTATTAAAATTTGTATTCGAATAAAATTACCATTGTTCTTGCCAACCAAAAAACTGCACACGTGCCGTGCGTCCACGTATTTCCAAAATAAGTGCTGGCCATGGCGCATAAAATTTCATTTTGGCATAAACGCATTGCCCGGCTTGATAAGTTTGTGCCACGATTTTCATGATTTTTTCAAAAACAATTAGACCATAAGAGAAAATGATCATAATTACCACACAAATTAGAGGAAAGTTTTCAACTTTCATTTCAACACAAAAATGTCGACAAAACAAAAACAGTTTTGATGATTTTTTTCCTTGCTCGTTCCGATTATTAACTGATACTAAACTGCAAATAATCGACTTCAAGAGTCGATTTTGAAAGGTCAGCATTTTTATGTCATCAAAATATTTAATTAAGTCATCTCAAAGTAGTCTTGACAAAATGTGTATTTTTATGACTTAAATTTTTTTCATTCAAACTATAAATTTTTTCAGTGATTAATTTACAAAATAAAATTTATAATTCAATAAATTTTATATGATAAATTTCAAATAAAACGGTAAATGAATGACCCTAGCGAAATAATTTAATTTATTAAAATAGGAAAAATGAAGAATACTAAAATAAAAAAAAATGTGTTGTCAAAAAACGAAATTGGAAATAGACTTTTTTCCCATTTGATTCTCATCAATTACCCTTTGTGGCATAACCGTTTACATTTGAATTTTGAATCAAGAAAAGTTCACAAAATTTGACGTAAGACGATAGTCGGTTCAAATATTCGTGAAAAGTTCACTGTTTTTTCGAACAGTTCATGGTGAACTGTTCAAAATGAACAGTTCAGGTTGATATATGAACAGATTCACATTTAAACTATATTGTAGTTTTTTAAACATTCTGAATTGAACTTTTCAACAATGAACAGTTCAATATTTTTGAAAAACAGGCCCCTGTCCATCCATGTTATTCAGATTTGAATCGTCGTTTTGGTTTCCAACGGAGTCCGGCTTTTTGGGGTGTTCGGTACCATCATTTGCTGTGGTCAATAAACGAAAATGTAAAAAATGGCATGATTTAAATATATGCGTCGGTTAGTAGTACTACACCACAGTGGCATCAACTGTTTTTTTGAATTGTGTTTAATTTAAAACATGTTTTATATATAGAACTTGTATCACTGCATTTATTGTATTCAATATTTTGACGTCAGGTACATTCTTCATCGTCCATCTTATCAATTTCTTATTCTAATTTTTCATTGTCATTTTGATTTATCTATACAATTCTTAATTCTAATTCTTCACAATTTTCTTTGGTCCGTATTTTATTTTGACCTGTTCCAAGATCTGTTGATGTTGTGCGGCGTTCAATTTTGCGTGACGATGATCCGATGCAACATTTTTCCGTTTCGGATTTATGAATTGGAGTAAATGTGATTTTAGACCATCGTACGTTTTCAATTTTTCACAGACTGGGCAAGGCATGTCAGGCTGAACTGATTTTTCTCTATTTGGGCAGTATTGCTTCTGGTGGTTGGTCAATCGGTTTTTCAATTTGCCTGCATTGTACCCACAATCACATACATAACTTTTTTGTGTCGGTTTTGGTATCTGAACTTCTGTTGTTTCGCTTATTGGATGTTGCTCGGTTGTTGGTTCTATTGATGTTTCGGTAATTGGCTGCTGTTCTTCGGTAGCGTGGAACTCAAGAGGTTCGGTTTGGGTTGTTTGATTGAATGTCGGTTTTGCTGTTGATGTTACGTTTTTTGGCCGATGCTCTTCAATTGCCTCAATTGCCTGCAACTTAAACGGATCGGTTTGCATCTTGCGGTTTTTGAATTTTGATTTTGATTTGGTTTGGCTGACAATTGGTTTGTCTGACAACAGTTTTTGTATCGTCAGCCTTTGTTCATCGATAACTTCCCGCTGTCGTTTGTTTTCCAAATTTAACTCCACATTTCTTTGCGATAGAACCGTGAATTCGTTGATGTAATTTCGTTGCCATTGCACGACATTGACGTCAGAGGTGTTGGTGGTAGCGCGACTTTTTTTGGGCCTTTTCGTTGGGTCTGGAGGGTGCTCATTCCAAAACTTGGTCTTTCTTTGATTCTGGAAGTGAAATGTTTGCAAATGTTACAATAAATATATATTGAATATAAATAAAATAAGTTCCTTACCATAATGTCGGCAATCAGCTCGCGCGCAATCAGAAGCTAACAGTTTTGTTTACAAACATTCATTTAAACTTATGACATTTAGTTGACAGTTGGTGTTGCCATAAAAATTACGACGAATTCACAATCACATACAACGATTCTTAACGTTATTAAGTTATAAAGTTCGAAAACTATTCGAAAAAAATTAGTGACTAAGGAAAAAGATTACAGTAAAAATAATGTTTGTCAGTATAAGTGTTTTGAACATCGGCTTCTGTTCATGTTCAGTTCATGTTCATTTCAGATTGAAATCTTCTGTTCATGTTCGTTCACGTTCAGTTCAGCTCGTTCAGAACGAGAAATGTGTGTTCATGTTCAGTTCAGTTCAACTCAAAACGTGAACGAACGTGAACGAACGTGAACCGTTCAGTTCACTGTGCAGCTCTGGTTAGTACTGGTGATAATCTAGAGAATAATTAACCTATTTTTCATGGTAAATGTAGTCAAAATTCATTCATTTGAATGGATATAAAATGAGTAGTTACGCAATTTAAACTGAATTGTGTTGTTATGCAAAATCCATTGCGCCGTTGATGAAATGGAATGAAACTCTAATGCAATGATTTCACAATCTTGAATTAAACTTGCGAAAAAGTAATCAACACTTTCAGATGAGTGTGTTTGGTTTCAAAACCATACAAAAATATCTATTATTCGGAAAAAATATCATATTTTACTATTTTTCCGAAAAAATAGAAGATTTTATACATTTTTCAGGAAAAATATGCCAAATTCTTCGTTATTGTGAAACAACTTTGAATGTCTGGGCTGTCATCGGTACTGAAAAGTGACTGTGTTTAATTTCAATGTATTGAAATTCACCATCCTTCCAACGTCCAAAATTTGAACGATTTTTATGTTGAGAACGAGATTTATGAAGAGAACTCTAAAAAGAACTAACCTTCACCGCGTTTCTCATTATCGTTGACAACAACCTTAGGGTTTAATTGTTTGGGCGGATTCGGGTTATCATGGCCGTCAAGACCGTCGACGAGGTTATCTGTTCGAATTGAAACAAAATCTATAAGAAACGTGCAATTTACCAATTGGAATCAAGTTCCTTACCTTCATTATCCTCTTCATCATCTGCTACAACTAGCTTTGCTCGAATATTGTTCACCAAATGTCTCATCTGATGCTTGAATTCATCATACACAGGAATATTCTTGAACTTCTCACGCACAGTTTTGTATATCTGTAATGGTTCGAGCGTACATTTCGAGTCATTTGCCATGCGTTTGACCTCTTTTTTGAATAAAATGTAGCCAATGCAATGCTTTCGCTCCAGTTCGGTGTGTGCGTGATGGCCCAAACGTTTAATTTTTTTTGTCTGAAGATTGTAGTTAGATCGAACAGAACAACCTTCCACCGCACAATCCAACAAAGGTACTTATCTTCTTTTTGGTGACCTTTGTAAACAAAATTTGAGCTGAGCTCGCAGTACATGTTTTCATCTGAGAAAAAAAAATGTATGTTCAGTAAACAAAAAAATGTATGTAACAAATCAGATTAAGTCATTACCTATCAATTTAATGTTGACTTTATCCATTGTTCTTAAATTCACAGCAGCCAACGATGAATATCCGACGAACCGCACTTTATTTTTTGTTTGTTTACAAAACTATGCAAATTTTAGTAAAGTTGATGAAACTATCTAGTTAGCCATAAACAAAACAAGTGAAATTCACCTGACGTTTGTTCCTTCAACTTGTAAATATGATTCAACATCGGGCAATACTTTTAAGTAGTCAACGCATGTCACAGTCCATATATTTTCAAAGCTATCAATAGATGGCACTATGTTCAAAGCAACAAAAGTCTTCTCAAAAGTCTGGGTACGTTTTCAAGGTGCCTTGTGGTGAATAAACCAACTCAAAATTCGTTTTCTGTCAACCGACTTGACGAAACCACTCGGTAGATCAAACATTTGTGCGTAGATTAAGCGTAGAAAATGAAACGGTCCACGCTCGAGGCGGAAAAAGTTTGCTCTGCTACAATGTGTAATAAGATGCTCAATGTCGTTATTAATATTTGGCCAAAATACCAGCCCTTTTCTCGATTTCGCGTTTTCGTTATGCCAAAATGCGGATCATGTAATTTATCTAATATTGATTTACTGCCCTTTGGAATTATTATCCTTTCACCGAAATACAGCATGTCGTCTTCAAGCTAAATTTTATTTTTTTAATTTATAATAGTATCGAAGTGGCACTGGACATTTAGACTTATGGTTTGGCAAGCCACTCATGCAAAATTTCCAGACCCATGCACTGACGTAGTTTAGCCGTCAAAACTACGCGCCCACCGCTGTTAAGTACTTTTGTGAAGTGGTTCTTTTAGCAATTCATCGGGTTATCAGTTGCATTTCGAATTCACAAACGATTTAATAGAATACAATTTTCGAGTGATGCTCAAGAGTTGAAATAATTTTATTATTAGAATGCATCAAAATTTGAGCATTTTCTATTTAATTTTCTATCATATTTATTTTTCAATCACGGAGAATCATCCAGGAGTCAAAAAGAACTCTCCCGTATTGGAATGTCGATATATTCATATATGACTCGAATTTCATGAAAACTACATAAAAATAAATTGAATTACATTCGTAATCCTGACTTTTCGAAAAGATTCGGATCCGCATTGATATGAAATTTGATTTTTCTCTTGAACAATAAAAGAATCGACTAGTCAAGAGACAAAGTACTGGTTTTGTCACGAAAACTACACACAAGCAATTCCATGCACAAGTATTAAAGATATTATACCAACTGTGTATAATAGATGGTATTGAAGCACATTGGTATAAAGATGTATTGGACATTTACACCAAATGTAAAACTTACTTTATGTAGTGTTCTGAACCGCCAAAAACTTTGCGGTTTCTCGCAAAATTGCAAACAAACTGTTCGTGATTAGATTTTCGGCCAAAATGGAGGTTCGCGAACATTTTTCTAAGTATTTCTTCGCCTCAAATGAATTCTCGGGTTCATTCCAATCGATATCATGCCACTTCAAAATTCAGAAATTGCGAAAAATCATTCAATTTTTTTACATTTTTTCTCGTTGTTCGTGGATCTTGGTTTTTGTTCGTTGACAACACTAATTTTGTGCATTATTCGAATAATTAGTACATCAAGCGGACTTGGATACCTTTCAAATGAAGCAAACTGTATGAATTTTGATTGAAAAATACGGCCAGCAGAGTCAAAAATGTGAAAATCAGTTTTTGTGTAAAAATTTACTGAAAACATATCTCTGGAACGGCTAGACCAATATGGCTCAAATTCAATAGGAATAGTGATGTGCCGTGGGTTTTTTCCCTGGGAAAAGAAAATATTTTCCCGGGTATATTCCCGGAATTTTTCCACGAGCACAATAGTCTACCCAAACCGGAATTTATTTCAATTTACTTACAAATGTTGCCATCTCAGATTTTTTGTCAACACTTGCCCAAATGTCATAATGAAACATCAAACATGCACGTCAGCTGTCAAACAGAATGAATCAAATTGAGTTCAACATCGAATAAAGCACACACAACACGCGAAGCACCAAGGCACTATGATGAGCAATCGTACTTGTGGCGCCCCTTGCGGTCGCCCGCTCAAACTTGCCATTTTTCGAACGAAATGGAACAACATTGTTCCACTCTGAATAATACGTGAATCCAAATATTTGTGTTAGCATTTTTCGTATTCCGATTAAACATCTCACATAAATATTTTTTCCAAAAGCTATAAATAATAATTCAGAAACGATGAATGATTTTTGAAATCGGAAACCTAATTGTTATCGATTTATTTTAAGTTGTTCTTGTGGTTCGATTGCTCAAAGGTGAGTATTGTTCAGAAAATTTGTTTTACTAAACATTTTTCATGCAATATAATAATAAACTATAACAATTAAATACATAAAATTGTTAAATGTTTTTATAGCAATGGGTCGAAAATCCATCAATTTGATTTGTACACTCTCAACTATTTTTGCATAGCAGTTCAATACCAAAAATCGGATTTCCATCGTTCTTTTAATCTGTGCTATGGATAAGTCAGTTTTGAATGCTGAATTTAGTATTACAGTAAATCAAAATAATTGAGAGTGCAAGATGATCTCCCATCAAACGAAGAAAGCCAATTCGATTCAAATGAGCATGAAATTAATGAAAGTGAAAGTGATGATATTTCAAGTGATAGCTCTGATAATTTGAGCGACTGAATTAGTTTTCATATTGAATAAAGTTGATTTCATGCAAAATTATTCTATGTATTCTATTTGAAACGTGGAAAATTACAGCAGTGTTCTAATTTGCGAAAATAAGAACTCTGGTGGCTTAAATTTTATTATGACACTCTAAAAACCAAAGCGGTGAAGCGACATACAAATGCGCTAGGGCACAAAGTAAGCTACGCCATATGATTTGCATAGCGTAGCTGGGGCACAGAGTCTCATCGTTGCACCGCTTTGCTGAAAACTGACAAGAAAAGTTCGGAAATTTATTGGAAATCTATCGGGAATCTATGGGAAAATATGAATTTTTCTACCCGACGAAATAAATTCCCAGTTTGGCACATCACTAAATAGGAAACATCCCGGAATAATACTGAACAAATTTGCTTTTGTCACTTTGGGATTTAAGACTCGGTTCGAGAGTTATCGTTTTAACGTACATACAACGAAGACGACGACGACAACGACGACGCCATTTTGCACCGGAGGTACCAGATCCGAGTATCCAAATCAAAAAGTGCTAAAGCAAGATTTGTTCCCATGGTGAACAGAGACTCTGGTCAAAATTTGAGCTCAATCGGTGAACATTTACTCAAGATATATGGAGTTGAATTTTTGAGGCAAAACCAATACTTTTCCTGAGCACATTTCATGTGCGGAAAAGTAATACTACATAAAATTTAAATAGCTTTTGTCATATATTTTCCATAATTTATGAACTCATGAACTCTAATTTCAAAGTCAAACGAATTCTTAACGAAAATTTGAGAACATAACCTTAATTGGTATAATCCAGGAGTCAAAACCATTTTTTATGCTACCCATGGCACAATTTCGCATTGACGTAGCTGAAGCGTTTGCAACTGTATGTGTGTGGCGGTATTTCACTTAGTTGATTTCTCGCATTTGCTAGTGCATCTACAAAGAAATACTACGTAATACTACGTTTTTTTACTCTTACGTTTGTTGGTTTTGACATTATTTCATTTTTGGGTAAAATTATAGAATTTTGGAATGAAATTTGTATGGATTCACATGCGTTTACGGTTCAAAATTGACGTGAATGTTGACAGTTCTTAAATACTTGAGCAACACTTAATCCCAAATCCAGGAGTTCGATCCATGTGTTTCAATAATATTTATTTGGCATAGATAATATAAAATATAAATTTAAAAATAATAAAAATATATGAAATTTGGTTCTTGAAATGAAAATCGCCGAAAAATATTATAAATTTTGTATTAAATGTTCAACCACCGTTCCACCTGTTAAGTATAACATTCACCATACTAAGTAGGGAACTGTCATCTGGGCACGAAGTTTTGCGCTGCATAGCTATGAAAATTTCTTTATCTCTTTCAAAAGTACATCTTCTTCTATCTCACGCTATATTTCATTCTTTCGTTCGTCACCAACGTTTATTGTCAAAATAGCTTCAGTTATAGTAAAGTCTTCACCACTCTCTGTATTATTTGCCATGTATCGAGACCTAGGGGTAAAGTACTAGAATTCTCAATCCCATCTAGTACTTAAAAAATCCCAAAAAATCCTCTCTATTACTATACAGTCCGCTAAAATCAACATCAAAACATAGTGAATATGTAAGCTGTTAACTCAAATTTGATTTTTTAAAACCATTTACACAACAGAATTAGATCATGTAAATAATAAAAACTTCAAAATAATTATTACGGTGGATTGAATGTAAATTTTACTAAAACTATGAGTGATGTGGTATGAGCGAAACTAGCAAACGGTGACATACCATTCATATTTTTAATGAAAATTAGATCAAAAATTCAGTAATGATAATTTTGAAGTTTTTATTATTTACAATGGTTTTAAAACATCAAATTTGAGTTGACAGCTTACATATATACTATGTTTGAATGTGGATTATAGCGGACGGCATAGTATTAGAGTCAAGGGGCGAATCACTGAAAAGTAATAGGTAATCGAACAAAAAAAACTAATCGGAGAAAAATAAAAAGTAATTCCGAACAAAAGTAATCGAATGCGCACAATGAATCAACAAATGAGAATGTTTGACATTCTGTATGTTGTTTGCCGCATTCGATTACTTTTGTTCGGAATTACTTTTTATTTTTCTCCGATTATTTTTTTTTTGTTCGATTAGTTTTTTCTCTCCGATTACTTGGATTTTTTGGGATTTTTAAACTACTAGATGGGATTGAAAGTTCTAGTACTTTACCCCTGGATCGAGACAAATAGTCCGCCAACTGGATTGTTTTTCCAGGAGCGTGTTCTAATGTTATGTCATAGTTCAAGAGTTTGAGACGCATTCTCTGCAATTTTGCTGAGGCTATCCTATGAATCTGTTTGTTCATTATTTGTGATCGTTAATTACTCTGATTGGTCTCCCATGTGTATAAAAGGAAAACTTATTGCATGCCCATACAATCGACAATATTTCCTCTTCTATCTGAGAGTAGTTGCACTCCGCGTTTGTTAAACTTCGCGATGCAAACGAAATTGGTTTGTTTTCCTGAAATAAACCAGCCCCCAGTCCACCCTGTGACGCATCACACTGTACGACCAATTCCTTCTTTGGATCGAACGGAATCAACACATTTGATTTTAGTATGTGTTGTTTTATATCATCAAATACCCTGTCATGCAACTCCGTCCATTGATATATTACGTTCTTTTTTATCAACTCTCTTAATGTAGCAGTTGCATCAGATAGATTCAGAATAAATTGTGTTAAAAAGCTTATCACACCCAAAAATGTCTGTAAGTCTTTCTTATTTTTCGGTCTTGTCATTTGCTCAATCGCTTCAAGTCTTTCTAGTTTCGTTATTAATTGTGCTGCATTAGACTGGCCAAAATTTCATCGAAGTGATCGGATCAAACTCTCCAACCTCTCATTTTGTTCCTTTTCACTAAAAAAAACGATTGGCAAAGTTTGAACGCAGAAAATTTTTTTTTAGAGGTAGCACAGACCGTCAGAAGGTCAACGACTCTTAATTCATGCAAATTTTTAAAATTTCACCAAAAATGTCATATTTGTCGATCGAAAACTCATGTCAAACTTATTTATTCTCAATTTTTTACATTTTAAAGTTCAAATACACGTTTTTGGAGTAATTGGTACACTTTTTCGTGTTCTTCTAGTGCAAAAAAGCTCAAAAATAGGCGTTCTGAGGCGAAACTTCTCGTTTTTTGACTCAAAGTGAAGAAAAAAGCACATTTCATATCTTTCGATGACATTTCCTGTTGATTTGTTGCAAATTAATCCGATTTGATGTACATATGATGTTTCTACGATGAATATTTCGGTAGTTATGGGCGCCCAAAGTTGTGTTTCTTTCGAATATGCGCGACTGGTCGTCTTAATGTCATATAGTCCATTGCAAGAGATACTAAACCAATCTAGAAAGACTTGCATTTGACCTTAACTGACCAATTTTTGCCAAGGAATCGATTGCCGAGCGATTTGGAACGATACAAGTTTGTTTTGTAGTCGAAAAACGCACAAGTTCCGAACAAGCTTCCCAACTCGCCATTGTAGTAGTAAATTCATGTTATTTTGCATGAAAAGTGCGAACAATTCTCAATTGTTCGTAATCGTATCATTTGTAGATACATATTCGACATCATAAGTGAAAATAATCTGAAATAAATGCGTATTTTCTTCACTTTTCTTGCAAAATAACCTGTAAAATGATGAATTTACTACTATAATGGCGAGTTGGGAAGCTTGTTCCGAACTTGTGCCCATCTCGACTACAAAACGGACGTTTATCGTTCTAAATCGCTCGGCAATCGATTCCTTGGCAAAAATTGGTCAGATAAGGTCAAATGCAAGTCTTTCTACGTTATGTCGGTCATTCGCGCATATTCGAAAGAAACACAACTTTGGGCGCCTATAACTACTGAAATATTCATCGTAGAAATATCATTTGTACATCAAATCGGATTAATTTGCACCAAATCAACAGGAAATGTCATCCAAATATATGAAATGTGCTTTTTTCTTCACTTTGAGTCAAAAAACGAGAAGTTTCGCCTCAGAACGCCTATTTTTGAGCTTTTTTACACCAGAAGTACACGAAAAAGTGTACCAATCACTCCAAAACGTGTATTTGAACTTTAAAATGTAAAAAATTGAGAATAAATAAGTTTGACATGAGTTTTCGATCGACAAATATGACATTTTTGGTGAAATTTTAAAAATTTGCATGAATTAAGAGTCGTTGACCTTCTGACGGTCTGCGCTACCTCTAAAAAAATTTTTTCTGCGTTCAAACTTTGCCAGTCGTTTTTTTTAATGAAAAGGAAAAAAATGAGAGGTTGGAGAGTTTGATTCGATCACTTCGATGAAATTTTGGCCAGTCTAGTGCTGCATCCATGAATATATTGAAATTACGCTTGAACCGCCTCCAGTTTTCAGCGATGTTTCCGGATAATTTCAGACTCTCGACTTACTTGACGTGGCTAAGTTGACTCATCGCGAATTCTTCAATCAGTCCCACTTCATCAAATATCAATATTTCCGGATCATTTTCTGGCCCAAAAACTGTGCCTTCTTGTTCTGCCTCTTATTGATTATTTTGTCGCCCTAGGCTCATTCGATTTGATTTATTTTTTGTCAATTTGACTTGTGTGTGATTTTTGTGAATGTGATTTTTCCATCCAATTTTTAATTTTTCTTTTCTTTAAATATTTCCTACAATTACTTTTCGATTTCAACACCTTGAGCAATATTTGCACATTTAGCGATTTTATCGTATACGTCGTTCAAAACTTCTTTGCAAGCGTATGTTTTGATTTGGTCGATATACGATAACACATCAAAATGAGAGATTTCAGATTCAGTAGCATCGTTTTCACTATCGTCATCATTTTCGATCGTGTCTAAATCAAATCAAATTTGAAGAATATTTTTATTGTTTATTTGGCTGCATTGTTTGCATACACCTCTAGGGGTGTAAACGAACCGAATCGTTTCGTGTTCGTTCGGGTTCGTTCGGTTCGTAAGACCGAACCGAATACGAATTCCAAAAACAATTTAACGAACGAACCGAACGAACTTGACGATATTATAAACGAACCGAACCGAAAACGAACCCATAGACAACTTAACGAACGAACACGAACACGATTTTCCTGGTTCGTTTACACCTCTAATCGAGACTTAATCAGAGGGCCCATTTAATCTGTTGCAACTTTTCAATTTTCTATTCAGCTTGCAATTTTTATTGAGAATTTCTATAAATTCATAATTTATATATTTTTGTTTTGTTTCTTTTTTAATTTAAATTCAAATACTCTATGTACTCAGCTGCTAAACTATTTGCAATTAACTTCTAATTTACGAATTTTTCTGAACTTCAACTATTCTTTATTACGCGCTGCTTCATGGCAGTTAACTGTGATTTGTAAAATCTATTCTAAAACTATTGACTAAGGAAAAGATATTGGTTTTTAACGAGGGTCATAGACCACTCTTTTCCAAGCTACTGTACGGTCGGATAAAAGGTTCTATGAAGTAGACTTTAAAACATAAATAAATAAAATAAAAATAAATAAATACGCAAACGCATATTTTTTGGGGAATTACCAGAGTATAGAAAAAAACGCAAACGCATATTCGGGAAATTTCTCAAAAGAAATTGTTGTACGCATTCTAAGAACGCTTGTTGTAGCGGTCATATTGAAACTCAAACGCAATAATAAAATCATAAACGCTAGTTTGTAAGGCACAATTTGTGCCGCACAAACGAACAAACAAACGAAATTCGGGAATTTCTCCCGAACATTCGATGCAAGAATGTACAGTTTGTTTGAACACACAAGCAAAAGGACGCCAGTTTATAAAGCATAAACAAACATAAGTTCGGGAATATATCAGTATAGAGTTGGTGTTTACAATATAACACTAACTTGTTCACCTCCCCTTTTTTTAGGTGTGAAATCTTACAATTTTCTTCGTTTTGCTTTTATTTTCTTTTACATTTTTTTTTTATTTTCTAAAATGAATTTAAGAAAAGTACATCTCAGTTGATCATTCTGTTTAATTTACTTTTGATAAATGCGTTTTTCTTACTGATTTTCTAATGGTTATTTTTTTTCTTTGTTTTCAATATAATTTTTTTGTTTTTGTTTTTCTTTGATTTATTACATTTATGTCGTTCTATGCTTTAACTGTTCTATTTTTATGAATTTTATGTTCTCTGTTGTTTATTTCAATTATTAAGTTTTCATTTTCTATTTTTCTTACTCTGTGTGGACCCGAATATACTTGTTGATGTTTATTATAGGGTTCCTTCTTTACTAAAATTAGTTAATTGTTTTGTCATATTGTTGTTTGTTTCTTAATTTTAATCTGTCTATGAATTCTATGGATTTCTGATGTGCTAATTGCAATGTATTTTTTAGGATTTTAACGTAATTTGCAATGTTGTATATTGGTTCTATTGGATATTTCAGAAACTCAACTTAATTTGCTCTGTGGCCAAAGACCAATTCAAATGTAGTGAATTCTAAATTAAGTGTACTATGGAATGAAGTGTTATAGCAATAAGTAAAATATTTAAGTCTAATGTCCCAATCGTCTCCAATTGAGTACGCTCTTATGTATTCATTAAAAACGCGATGATTTCGTTCAATCGCTCCGAGCGTTTGATGGTGATAAGCAGTGCTAAAATTATGCTCGATGTTCAACAAACTGCACAATTCTCTTAAAATTTCGATCTTATATTCCGTTCCTAAATCCGTTCGAATTGATTTAGGTATGCCATAAATGAGAACAAGTTCTTCAAAAAGCACTTTTGCGATTGTTTTTGCTTCTTTGTTTGGTACAGCGCACGTTATAAAATATTTTGATAAATCGCATATAATGGTAACTGCGTATAAATTATTATTAATTGACTTGGGAAGCGGACCAATTGTATCAATTATCACTAGATCAAACGGTTTTTGAGCCGTTGAGCTAATATTCATCGCCTCTTTCGTTGCGACTTTTGGCTTTGTGAGTTTGCACGTTGTGCACTTTCGCACAAACTCTGTCACACAGGGGTGTAAGTGGAGTGAGTCGACTCAACTCGGCAAGGAAATTTCTTGGAGGTCGACTGCTGTTCGCGAGTCGACTCGGAAAAGTTGAGTGAAGTCGAGTGAAAACTCAACTCAACTCCACTCAAAGTTCATTTATATGTAGTTTCTGAGTGAACTCAAGTTAAGTTCACTCCGAGTCGACTCGGTTTCAGAATTTATTCAATATTATTTATAAAAATTTTAGTCGTCATTATTTTACCGTTTCACTTTGTTTGGATTTGATATTCTATTTAAAACTCAAATAATTGTGCAATGAATAGAAAAATCGCACATTTTTTTACCAATTTTTTTACTAATTCTAAAGGCCCATCATATCATCAGAACACACTCAATTCATTTATTAGATGAAAACAGAACAAATAAACACATTCATTCCTCAATTGAAATCTTTTTGTTCAAAAGAAAGATTTTTTGATATTTTAATAATTTGAATGAATTCAAAAAAATGCATTGGTACCACACAAACTGATTCCGATCATTAAAAAGCCTCGGAATAATGGATTCTAAATTCTCATATGAAAAAAATCGAATGTTTCAGCCCACCCTATTCCATACAAATTCCGATTTTTCTTCGTTTTGATATTTTAATGGCTCTAATGGTTGTATTCGAATCATCAATATACCAGAAAATAAAAAAAAAGTTCCTCAGAAGTCCACTGTGGAATGAAAAATTCGATTTTTTTCATATGAAAATTTGGAATTCATTATTCCGAGGCTTTTTAATGATCGGAATTAGTTTGTGTGGTGTCACTGAACACTTTGAATTTATTTGGACCATTAAAATATGCAAAATGAAAAAAAAAACTTCTCAAGAATCGTTTCAAAACATTCTATTTCAAAGAAATCGAAAAAAATTTGCACGAAAATTTGAAATTGGACAATTTGATTCATTTCAATGACTACATTTCGCTCATTCAAAAGATATTATAACATTCAGGGCTTCATTTTAAACTCACACAATTCATCGATATATGGGAAATGAATTTATTTTGATTTTTTTACTGAATTTTTTTTTCAAATCTTCACAATTCACACATTCAAATACGTCTGGCTTATATGGAATAGGGTGGGATAAAACGTTTTATTTTTTTCATATGAAAATTTGGAATTCATTATTTCGAGGCTTTTTAATAATGGAAACAGTTTGTGTTGTGCTACTGAACTCTGTGAATCTATTTGAACCACCAAAATATCAATGGCACAATATGTCCTATACCATTGCATGTAAATTAGTCCAAAGTTTTAGTTTTGCCCAAAAACTACACCACGCGGCGCCACTGAAAGCAACAACAATTTCAAAGGCAAAGTCAATACATTCAAAAGTCAATACATGCATTTGACATTAGCTAACGTTTATTGATGGTCGACTTGTTATGTGTTAGTGACGCTTTCTTTGACTAATACCTTGCATACACCGTATTACCGTATTGCAAAATATAGGAAAATAAAAAAAATCCTCAAAAGTCCATTGAAAGTAATTTATTTCTAACAATTTATAAATGACAACAAATGTCGATCAGACATATAGTGGAGTCGGGTGGAGTCGAGTGGAGTATTCGCTTCCTATCTTCGAGTTGAGTTGAGTTTGGAGTGAGTGAGCGGTTCGGGAGTGAGCTGAAAGTCGACTTGACTCAACTCACTGGCAAAGGGTCGACTGCTCACTCAAGTCGACTCAAATTCGACTCCGCTTACACCCCTGCTGTCACATGCTTGCTCATGTTTTTCCAAAAATATAGCGATCTCAATTTCGCATATAATTTTTTAGAGCCGCAATGACCTCCTCTCAGCATACTTTCGTGATATTGTTTCATCAACGACTGCTGTTTTTCTTTGTCAGTTACTGTTATTACCGGATTTGTGATAATTATTTCGAATTCTTTTATTTTTTTTATGCATGCTTCTTTGAATGATTCCGCGTTTATATATTTAAAAATTAAATCATCACTGGGCCTCACTTGATGCATTGAATTTTCTTTAAATTATTTTCTACCATGGCTCGTTTTAAAGCTGACAAGATTGACTCGAAGTTCAATTTGTCACTCATGGCTGCCCTTACTTCAAAAATTGTTTTGTGTTTTAAATTTGCGCATATAATTATTTCATTCTCATTTTCAAATGTTCTTATTCGCGGTATTTTCTTGTTATAGCCGTTCTCACTGATTGAAACCGGCACATTTTTAAATGCATTTTATTTGTTCCTATCATTTTTCTTTTCATTTTCTGTTTCTCTGATTTTCCGCAAATCACTAGTCATCGAACGAGTTTAATAAAGTCTAGTGATGGGCAATTTACCCGATTTTGAAGATTCGGGAAGAAACATTGGGTAAAAACCCGGAAAATTGGGGAATTTACGGGTATTTATGGGAATTTATCAAAAATTTGAAAATCAAACTGCTAAACAATATACTCAGTGTTTATTTTATGTTTTTTGAACTGTATAAAAGATAAGAAAAAAACAGATATTGAATAATTGTTTAAGAAATGAATATTAAAACTGATGAGTGCGGGGTGCTAAGTCGGGGAATAACCCGGGGCCAAATCAATATTCCAGAGGGGGGTTAAAATCCAGCTCAGAGATGCTCAGGGGGGGGGGGGTTAAACCACTCACACCCCCCCCCCCCGTTGGCCATGTATGTACACAACCGAACGCCTGAATATATGGAAACTTGCTTGTACCAATTTTCAAGCCCAATTGCATATTGGCCGCATCGCCACCAATACAAGAATAGAATTTTTCACTGCCGTATTTTTCCAGTATCTTCTCAATCTGTTCGCCATAGTATGCACCAGTGTGTTTTTTCTCTTCAGTCGCGATGAAATCAACAAAATATGGTTTTGGTTGATTGATTACGAAGTTCACGATGGATTCGTTTCGAATGTTAGACCAACCATCGCATTGAAGGTGAAGCACACTCGCACCTTTCAACTCGTTATCCACAACGCATTTTGTTGATTCGAATTGTGCATCTAATAATGCAGTTGACAATTTCTTGCGGCTTGGTAGACTGTATGATGATCTCAATCGCTTGAACAATTGTTTCCAAAGTGGATGTTCAACCATAGACAATGGAGCACCCGAAACATAAATTGCATTTGCCAGCATTGTATCCAGTTCTTCGTTTTCTTGATCAGACATTCGATCAAAGAATGACGCCATTGATTTGGAGAAACCTGGTGTGGACGATCGTGACTGTACTCTTGAATGCGATGATCTAGGGGCGAGACACCTCACGAATACAAGTGGATTCGTAGAATACTGCGAATCCAGAAATCCACGAATACACGAATCCATTTGACAAAAATAATGTCAAATGTCATCTGCCAAATCAGCTGATTGAAATGTCGATAATACCGCATGACCGAAACTCAACGAATCGATTTCGAATTTTACCGAATTATTATTTATCGAAAAAAGTGTCACGCAATAAGTTTTAAATAAATTAAATTACCATGAAACGAAATTCTTTTTTTATTTGGCTTTTTAATTGATTCGGATTCCGTTTACATTCGGACAATTTTTGAGCGATTTTTCCATATCATTTAAATAGAAATTCAATCTGCTTTAAAGTGTATAAACAACAATAAATTCGATTGCGGATTCTTTAAGCAAAACTCCGTTAATTTATTCAAGAAGCATAAATGAACTTTAAAATCAATAGATAATTGTTATCGTTGTTTTTACACTTTAAAGCAGATTGAATCTTTATTTAAATGGTATGGAAAAATCGAGTAGAAAATCGCTCAAAGATTTTCCGGATGTAAGCAATTTTAACGAGTCAAAGACATCGAGTCCACCTGACCACAAAATCAAATCTCTTGAATGTCACATTTCGAATCAATCAAAAAGCCAAATAAAAAAAGAATTTCGTTTATTGGTAATTTAATTTATTTAAAACTTATTTCGTGACACTTTTTTTGATAAATAATAATTCGATAAAATTCGAAATCGATTCGTTGAGTGGTCATGCGGTATTATCGATATTTTAATCAGCTGATTTGGCAGCTGACATTTGACATTATTTTTGACGAATGGATTCGTGTATTCGTAGAATACTACGAATACAGAATCCATGTGTCTCGCCCCTAGGCGATGATGTCATTGATGCAGGAGATATCGCTCTAGATGAAACAGAGCTGGTGCTTTCATTTAGGTTCGCAAACCTCGTTTTGATGTGCTCGTCTCGTTTTGTGTAGATTGTTCACCAATTCGCGATCTGACGTTGTCGGGAGCGTGCAAGCAAGAAGACAAATGATTTCGCATTTTCTGAACGTTTGCCACTTTATAATGTTGTTTGCAAAATTTGCAAACAACGCCGCCATCTTTTTTTGTGAAATGCTGCCAAACAGCTCCGTCTTTCGGTCTACCCATTGTTCCTTTAAAAATATGCACATCATACACATTAAATTTAATTTGAAAAACAAATTAAGTTTTGTTTATTTTCATAAATTATATATTGTTGAATTGTGTAAATGAATACTTACACGTACAAAGTTTTCCAATTGGATTTTATTAAAAAATCTGACTGTACACTTGAACAGCATGCAAACATTTGAAAGAACTGAGTCGAAACATTGGATGGACGACACACATTAAATATCAAATTAAAATTCATTTTGTAGCATGAACGTGTGAACGAGACGCGTTGTTTGAGTTCATTTTGAGACTTGCTCGTTCACACGGCATGTGGAAATCGGAACAAAGATTTGAATTGAAATGAAATGTTGAAAAATTTGAATTTAGAATAAATTCCCGTAAATTCCCAATTTTACACAGGGAATTTATTTTGAGCCTCGGGAAAAAACCCAGTAAATTTCCATTATTTTTCTTCCCATCTACCCGGGTGGAAATTTACTGCCCATCACTAATAAAGTCACCTTTTATTTCTAAATGATGTTCTTTATTTGATTCGATTTTTTAGACTGACTACATATATTTTGATCGCTTCATTTTATACTAAATTAGTGCTGATTGTGCGATTAAATTAATCATTGAGATGTGCAGACAAAACGTGCACAAAAGATAAATTTTAGAATTGACATTCATATATACAAAATATAATAAACATAAAATGTGCTTATTTAGAAACCCAAGCAAATTTATATTAAACATAACCATGAGTTATGTTTACTCAAAAGAAAACTATTGTTGATCCGTCAACAACGAGTGATTGCTAAAATTTGTTTGCTATCTTTTTCTAATTCCTTTATTTCACTAAACGGTATGCGTGATAGAGCGTCAGCTAAAATATTGTCTTTCCCCTTTATGTACACTATATCGAAGTCGTACTCTTCCAATTCAAATCTAATTCTCAATAATTTGGAAGCGGGATTTTTCATCGTAAATAAATGGCTTGTGATCGGAAAAGACAGTGAAATGTCTACCATAAATGTATGGTCTAAATGCCAAAATTGAGTGGTATATTGCCAATAATTCTTTTTCTATAATCGCCTTATTTTTCTCGCCCTTTTGGAAAGTTTTTGAAAAATAAGCGACTGGCAACTTTTGGTTATCATGCTCTTGCAGTAATACTCCACCGCAACGCAGTGTGCTAATATCGTAAAGTCTGGGTATTGAAGAATTTGTGGCGAAATTAGTGCCTCTTTTAATTTGTCAAATGCCATTTGATGCT
This sequence comes from Aphidoletes aphidimyza, assembly GCA_030463065.1. Lineage (NCBI taxonomy): Eukaryota > Metazoa > Arthropoda > Insecta > Diptera > Cecidomyiidae > Aphidoletes > Aphidoletes aphidimyza. The sequence goes on along the minus strand of CM059997.1, from coordinate 24,310,405 downwards.
TCGCTTCCCAAATAAATTCCACTCTTTTTCTAGTTAAATTTGACAATGTCCGCGTGATTAATGCAAAATTGCGAATAAACCTGCGGTAGTAATTAGCAAAAGCTACAAAGCGTCTTACCGAATCTTTGTCGTGTGGTACTGGGTTGTAAGCATATCGGCTGTGTATTCTCATGAACATAACCTGACTCTACATGCGTAGACAGGTTCAGACAGGAATACACAGGCTCTCAATGCTTCACATTTAGTTATTTTATAAAAACCTATTAATTATTAGAATTGACAAGTAACCGGAAATTCTTAAATATTTGAATTGACATATTGGTTAAATTCATTATTTCCAATCGACAATTGTTTTGGGATCAAACACAAAGCATGTCAATAAATAACAATTTAAAAACCATTTATCATTATAATTGACTAGTAACCGGAAGTCAATAACCAATAAGGTAAATATAAAAGGACAATGGAATTCATGGGCTATTGTCCAAACCAGACAAAGAAGAGGAAATAAAAGAATAAATCCTTTTCTTCTTTGATCTTAAAATATCCTTTCGGTTACGTAGATCTACAGATTTATAGATTTATACTTTTTAATTTTAACTAAAATTAATCCAGACTTGACATAATTTATTGCTCATAAATAATGTTATTTATGATCAATAATTGTCATCTCTGGAATTCGGGAATAAGTTTCCCACAATAAGCTACTAGATTTTAGTATAAAAGGGCTGAGCTCACTAGCCAGATCGTTCAGTCTCTATTTGAAGTTCTTACCGTTAAGATCAAGTAAATAAAATCGTTGAAAATTATAAAATTGTGTTTTTCATCAAAGTAACAAGCTTACATTTGGCGCTGCGAACAAAAGTTAAATAATTTAGAAAAATCGTGATCAACCAGTTTAAAGACTTAGAAAAATCCAGTAAAAGTTAAATAACTTAGAAAAATTGTGATTAAATGACTTAGTAAAATTCAAACAAAATTGAAATAACTTTATAAAAACACAGACAAAATTAAAAGAATTTGAAAAAATTCATAAAAGTACTTTAAAACTTGGTAAAATTGGAACGAATTGTTAAATAACTTATAAAAATCACCAAAAAACTGAGGAAAATTAAAACAGTTTGATAATCGCCAAAAAATAAGAAAAATAAAAGTTCTAGAACTTAGAAGAATTCATACATTTTTTCTATGAGAAACCTTTGCTTCTAACAAAATAAGTCAACAAAATTGAAGACTTAAGAAAATCAAACACATTTTTAACACAATTGTGAAGTTTCAACATAAATTGAGAAAAATAAACTCAGCATTTTACAAATTTCAACGATACGATACATCGGAAAATTGAAAAGGAAAATATTTGAACAAATCACCAATAAACCGAAACCTTTTTTGACTTGAACTGAACCACATCTAATAAACAAAGAAGAATACACTGAGGCTACAACACGACAATACACAAAACAGGGCATAATTGAGATTCACAACTCTATTTTTTGGAACCAACGGAAATCAATTCAACAGGACAACAACTGGATTCAATCTAAAACTTATATTAAATCAATAAGTGAGTAGAATTTTTATTCATTTAATAAATTGGATCAAACGACGATAGTTTAAATTATGTGAATAAAGGGACTACCATATGTCTCTGTTAAACACTACAGTAAACCTTTCACAATTACGAATTGAGAGAACCGGTTTGATTAAAAAAGTCACTAAACTCTTAGAAATATCGGAATCACGTCATTTAACAAGACAAAGAGAATCACAAGTGTTACAACAATTAGATAAACATCAAAAACGAATTTACAAAATCGACGTTATACTAGGAATAGAAAAGAAAAAACTAAACGACATAATAAATACCTCACTTGAATCGGAGGCAATGATTCAAACAGAGAATATAACAAAAGAGATTGAATCAAAGGGAAAAAATAAAGAAAATATGTTTGTAGCAAGAACTCCTCCCAGGGGTGAAAATAACCCTTCTGAATCAGATCAAACTGAGATTTTACAAGCAGATTCATCCAAATCATTGGATGAAGCGACCAACATTGTAATTGACAATGAACCAAAATCAATGAAAACTTCTACACTCGCTCCAATGCGTACTGAAAACTCAAAAGCATTTTTTGTACCACTTGAAAACAAAAAACCAATTGATACTGCAGAAGAGAAATTGAAACGTTTGGAACAAGAAATGAAAAACATGCAACAACATTACAAAAAACAAACAGATGAATTACAACAAAAATTAAATCAGTCTCATACGGGAACTATACCTAAGAAGCAGAACCAATCTTATCTGCCAGGTGTTCAGACACTTTCGTTAGAACCACCAAAAATAATAGACACACAAATCACTCAAACACAGCGGGATAATGAAAATGTTCAGACCAAACCTCAGGTCAAATATCAAGAAACAATAAAAATTGACTCGCACGAACAAACACCTTTCCAAAAACTACAAATAACGAAACCAGTTCAACAAACACAAAATCTCGAAACTAACTATTATCCCTTGCACACATTTGATTTAATTGAACAAAAAGCTATACAACAATCACAAATTACAAAACCACATCGACAAGTCAAAAACCCTGAAGTAAATTACAATTTACCAAGTGCAAATGATACGCAAGAGTATAATTTTTTACAAAACCCACAAGTGTCAAGACCACTTCAACAAACACAAAATCCGGAGATGAATTATCACTCATCACGTGAACAAAATTATGGAAATCAAAATCAATATTTTGAGGACCAAAACAATTTTGTAACACGACCAAGAACTACCTTTTTGCGTCGATTAAAATTAATTCCAATCTTTAACGGAGAAATCTTTAAAGATTTAAAAGAATTCATCGAAATAGCAGACACTCTCTACAATTCATGTACAAATGATGCTGAAGAAAATGAATTCTATGACCAAATGGTCTTACAATTAAGAGGTGAAGCAAAAGATGTCATAATTAAAATTGAAAATCCAGATTGGCAGACAATAAAAGACAAATTGTCGAAACATTTCACATTTCTGGCCAACAGAGATGTAATTACAAGTCAACTCGAAAACCTTCAACAGGAAAAGAATGAATCTATTTCAGAATATGCAAATAGAGCAAGGAAATTGTTACAAGAAAAAAATCGCATATACAGTCACCTCACAGAAGATCAAAAGGCAGAACACAATCGTACGGCCAGAAAATCTTTTGCTAGAGGCATAAATAACCCGAAACTTCGGGATAGACTCTTAATTCGGGGTGCCAGTACATTGGAAGATGCTATAGCATATACCATTGAGGCAGAGCACGATTCAATTAATCAGATCACAAATAATGAAATTATTTGCAAATTCTGTAAAATTGTTGGTCACAGAGAACGTGACTGTAGAAAAAAGAATCAAGGTGGAGTAAATCAATTATTAACGGCGTTACGATCGTTAAGCACTATTAACCCGAATACAGATGCTGGTACTTCATTTACTCGTAACAACCAACAAAACAATCAGGCCAGATCTAACCCGAGATTTAATAATAACAATAACAATAATAATAGAAACTGGAACAATAACAGTAACGGAAATAATAGAAACTGGGACAGGAATAATTCCAACAGAAATTGGAATAATAACAACAATAATAATAACAGAAATAACAACAATTTTGGTAATAATAACACTCCAAATCGAACTAATCAAAATTATAATAATGAAAATAACAACAACAATAACAACAACAACAACAACAGAAATAATCAAAATAGAAATACGCAACAAAATTCGCGTCCATACAATAATAATAATAACAATTATAATAATGGAAATAACAACAACCGATCCAATCAAAACGCATTTCATTTCCAAAATCAAGATTCCAACAGACAAATGGAATTTAATTCACGAAATCAGATGAACTATCAAACGGAAAACTAGAATGGATGGAACATGAGGGCCAACTTGTTTCATCCGATTTAAAAAACTTATTCATAAATTTTCGAACTTCAGAAAACGATGAATATACATTAAATTTAATCAAAAGATTTCAACATCCAATCCTTAATAACATGAATGAAAATCATATAATAGAGCAAAAGATATTTCATGAAAATGGAGCACCATTTATTGTTCTGAACACAAATTTATGTAATAGGCCATTGAAATTACTTGTCGATACTGGAGCAAGCCTAAGCTTAGTAGCTAGCGACATTGTCATGAATGATGTTAGTAGAAATGAATATAAGATCAACTTATACGGAATTGTAGGGAAAGACGTTTCAGTACAAACTGAAGGTCTAGTTTATTCGTTACTATCAATGGGAAATAGATTATTAGCAACCAATTTACATTTAATTAATCGAAAATATGCTGGACCCGCAGATGGGTACCTGGGCTACGATTTTTTATCACTCTATAGGGCAATTATAAACATGAAAGAGATGCATATACAAATAAAATTAAGGGAAGTAACTTATACACCGTCAAATGAAAATGAAATCCCTATTGGATCCCACGACGGATTCTCAATTACACAAAACAAACACTTATACCCTCAAATTAATAAAGTCCCAAATTGGATCCCACGACGGATCCCCAATTATACAAAATGAGCATCATAAAGTCCCCATTGGATCCCACGACGGATCCCCAATTATACAAAATGAGCATCTTAAAGTCCCCATTGGATCCCACGACGGATCCCCAATTATACAAAATGAGCATCTTAAAGTCCCTATTGGATCCCACGACGGATCCCCAATTATACAAAATGAGCATCTTAAAGTCCCTATTGGATCCCACGACGGATCCCCAGTCGAAAAAACTATTGAATCAAAGAATGATCAAAAACTATCCAATGAATTATACATACTAAATGAACACATATACAATGAATATTTAGAAGCATCGCATTTTTATAAGCAACAATTTGAAATGTTCGATAAAATTAAATTTAAACCGGTCGAAAATGAAATTATGGCGAAATTTAAAGCAAACTATGAATATCAGGGGCAACAAAACTTTGATCGAAAAGATATGATATTTGAATCACTTAAATTGAATCATTGCAATGAAGAAGAAACACAATATATCCGCACAATTTGCGAGAAATTTCCATTTCAATTTTACATAGAGGGGGACATATTAGCATCGACGGATGTTATAAAACATACTATTAAATTAATTCCAAATGCGCCAGTGGTGAATATCCGCCAATATAGAATACCTGAAACACACAGGAGAGTTTTAGAAGAAATCATTGAAGATTATGAAAAACAGGGGTTAATCGAAAAATGCCAGTCACATTTTAATTCGCCAGCAATTTTAGTAGGCAAAAAAGATGAATCGGGGAATAAAAACGAATACAGATTCGTAATTGATTATAGAAAATTGAATCAAATAACTGAAATACAAAATTTTCCCATCCCATTGATAGATGATATTTTAAACGGATTAAATGGTTGCAAATATTTTACTACACTCGATATAAAAGGGGCATTTCACCAAATTGTTTTAGATGAAGCTTCACGGGACTATACTGCATTTACAGCAGGGAATTTTAAATACAGATGGATACGTATGCCAATGGGCTTATCGTCGGCCCCATTAACATGGCAAAGAGCCATAAATACAATTTTAGTAAATTTAATCGGAAAGGGTGTATATGTCTATCTGGACGACATACTAATATATGCAAAAACAAAACAAGAACATGATCGATTATTGAGGGAAATAATGTACTTATTACGTGAAAACAATTTACAATTGAAAATTTCAAAATGTCTATTTTATGCTCGAAAATTTGAATATTTGGGACATGTTATAACAGAATATGGGATAAATGCTAATCCAAAGAAAATTGAAGTTATTAAAAATTATCCAAGGCCTTCGGATCAAAAAGAAATACAATGTTTTATGGGACTATGCTCATATTTTAGACGATACGTACGTAATTTTTCAAAGATTTCCAGACCCTTAACCCTGCTTTTGAAAAAGGAACAACCTTTTATATGGACTGAAGCACAACAGAATGCATTTGACAAATTGAAAGGGGCACTAGCGGAAGAAGTTACCTTAGCTTTTCCGGATTTTAACGAATTATTTTATGTAACAACCGATGCGTCAAATATTGCAATCGGAGCGATGTTATCTCAGGGCGAACTGCCGAATGACAGACCAATTTATTTTTTCAGTCGAACTTTAAACGATGCTCAAAAACGATATTCAACAATTCAAAAAGAATTACTGGCGATAGTGGAAGCAATTAAAGCCTTCAGAGTTTATCTATATGGCAGATTTTTTGTCCTTATTACGGACCACAAAGCCTTATGCTACTTATTCAATATGAAAGACTGCGGATCGAGATTATTCAGACAAAAATTGGAATTAATGGATTACAACTTTAAAATACTTTATAGACCGGGAGCACAGAACCATGTGGCTGATGCACTATCCAGAATTGAACCACTTTCAATCTCTGAACTATTGGAAATAGACAAAAAACAAACATGTTACGCTCTGACGAGAGCACAAGCGAGAAAAGAAATCGAACATAAATCAAACAATTTACATTATTCTATTGAAGAAAGAAATGGTACACTCTTAAATAAACGGGGTTTTGATTTAATATTTCATATGATTCCCACAGAAAATGACACATTGAAGAATAAAATTATTAACAAGTTTGGCATAACAATATCAAACGAAAAATGGCATAAATTCAATCAATTTCATATTATTATGGTCGTATCGAATCAATATGCAAACAAACAGAATATGAATAATACACAAAAGTATGTTGAACTCATATTAAATATAGCAAAACAAGAGGGCGCTGAGCACATAGCGATTAATCTTGAGTTTGATAATATTCGTCATTACTTATTTTTCAAGAATTTATATGAAGATAAGTTCAAAGATTCATCTATTTCAACGACCTTTTTTCTGAATAACATTGTTGAACTAAAAGAAAAAGAAGACATAGATACAATTCTTGATTTATATCACAAATCACTATTAGGAGGACATATTGGCGCAGATAAAATGTACAAGACCATTTCAAAATTTTATAAATGGGAAAATATGATAGAAAAAATCTACGTTAAAAAATGTTCTACATGCGAAAAAACTAAAATATCAACGAATACGAAAGTTCCGATGCAAATCTCAAGCTTAGGAGAATTATTATTTGATCACACATTCATTGATTTTGTAGGACCCATACCACAAAGTAATAGCGGAAATAAATATATTTTTACGGCCATTTGTGACTTAACAAAATTTTTGGTGGCAGTTCCAACTCAAAACTGTAATGCTCTAACGGCGGCTGAATGCATTTTGGAAAATATAATATGCAGATATAATTTTCCAACACGCCTTATATCAGACAATGCTTCAAATTTCACATCACAAATTATTAAGGAGTTAACACACTTATTTACAATTAAGAAAATTTTTTCAACGGCTTATCACCCTCAGGCTAATATAGTGGAAAGAACACATAGAACTTTAAATGCATATTTAAGGGCATTTACGAATAAAAATAAAGATTTTTGGGATGATTTATTAAAATACGCGACATTCGCTTATAATAATACTATCCACACAATTACTGGATATACACCTCATGAGTTGGCTCATGGTTTTCGAATTCAAATTCCTAATCACTTGCATAAACAAAAACTAACATATAATTATGATAATTTCGCTGACTTAACACGAAACAATATAGCTAGGGCATTGGAAATAGCTAAAGAACATCTTCAAAACAAAAAATTACAAAATAAAAAATATTATGATAGGAACACTTCAGAGCTAGAAATAAATATAGACGATCTAGTTTTGGTGAAAAACCAAAATAAGACACACAAATTTCAAGATATATATGACGGACCATTTCGAGTAATAGATGTTTCGGACTCATATGTTGAGATAATGAGGGGGAAAAAACGAGTTAAACTACATAAAAATTTAATTAAAAAGACTCATGCAGAATATGACGATGAACCGCCAATTACTACACAGATTGTATCATTAGACGATAATTCAGTAATAAATCAGATTGAATTGATTTATAACATAAAACCTGTTCATTTTAGATAACATGGGCTGTTATCAGGCAAAAAATGTCCACTTTGCAACGATGAATGTATCGAGTCTAATTAAGCATCCAACTGGACGAAAATTATTTCTGGATTTCATACAAATTAATCATCTTTTCGAAATATTACAAATATTAAAATGCTACGACAAATGTGAATTCTTTTTGGAAAATCCACATTTGGTTACGAATCACGAATCTATTGAAAGATTATTGGAATTATGTCCATCTTATGGATGGGAACAGGAAATATTAAACACTTACGAAACTCGAAACGAATTAATACAAACATTGGTGGAATTAAAAATGGAGTGCATAAGGAACATGGAATGTCACAACCATTATAATCAATTTCGCAGGGAAATATTAAATAAAAAGAAAACAAATTTATTTTAAATTATACTCATAAAAAAAAAAAAAAAAAAAGTATATATATACATATATATAGTTGACTCTGTGTCGCACAGGACACAGTGTCGTTTTGGTTGACTCTGTGTCACAGAGGACACAGTGTCGTTTTAGTTGACTCTGTGTCGCACAGGACTCAGTGTCGTTTTAGTTGACTCTGTGTCGCAGAGGACTCAGTACCGTTTTAGCTGACTCTGTGTCGTAGAGGACTCAGTGTCGTTTTGATTGACTCTGTGTCGCAGAGGACTCAGCGTCGTTTTGGTTGACTCTGTGTCGCAGAGGACACAGTTGGTTTTACATCACAATTCTACGGCATAGCAAAATTTGAATATTCAACTCTAAAATCTTTAATAAAAAATCTCAACGTCATTGAAATGCATTCATTCCTATTGTAGGTTCGATTTTCTATCTTTGTTCAATAATATATTACATGTTATTGTTCATATTGAGCAGTAGCATTGATATATTAAAAGACTAACGAACATCCGAAAGGAACAGCTACCCGGATTATCGAATTTGTAATGGGAGTAATAATGGAATTTTTCAGTGTTAAAGGATACATTGATTGAATAAGTAAATTTGATATCTTTCGGTAAAATCCGGTCCAATTGAAATTGGAAAAAAAAAAAAATGGCGATATATTAAAAGTACATAGAATCGTTATTTATCTGTTTTACTTAAGCTACAAATAATGACTATAATCTTTAAAACCAACGGAGGCCAACAAAAAACCGCGATGAATAGCCAAACACTTACGGATTTATTTCTTAGGAAAAATCGCGAAATAGAATATTTAAATACGGGATTTTTTGAAAAGATATACAATGACAAAATAAAAGGAAAATATATAAGTCCAGAGGAAAAAAATTAATTAATGATTGATTGGGGAACAAATATTGCTGAAAATTCAATAATCAAATTAAAACACATATTTTTTTTTTTTTATTTTTCTTTGCTTTATTCATATAATTAAATATGTTCAATCCAATACAATAATGTTTACATTGGGATTTAAAATACGGAAATTATCCAAATTATTTACACGAAAATTGAGGTTCTCATTAAAATTATTAATGGCCAATGAAATTTTAAGTAAAATTAACTTATCAAATGACTTCTCAATGCATTGACGATTAAAAATGTGATTCCAATTTTCAAATTCACATTGTTCCACATTTTTAAACAAATCAAGAACATGTTCATCAATTTCACACCAAATAAATTTAATATGAATGACATTGTTCAAGGGCATTGAAAACCCGTTAAACGAATACCTTGGTGCATTATAAAATGCATTTCGGTCACAGACTCAGCACAATATTTCCCGATCACTTTCTCTATAAAAAAACGATCTTGCTGATTGGTCTCTTCGCCTAAACTTATCAAAAGCCGCTTCATCTCACGTCCATACATCGAAAACATGGTAACAACGGATTTCAAACCATAAATATTTACCATCTCGGTATCATCGTTAATGGAGATACGTTCACTTCCGGAAGACACATCAGAAATGGATACGAGATAGTTATGAAAGCGATGATAATATTCAGCGCGTACAGCGGACCACATGTGATTATTGGATTGAGCCAAACGAATTGAGCCAAAATCCAGATACTTCAATACGTGATGAAGAGTAAAAACGTCAATATCAATTATTAATGACATATTTTTTTTTTTAAAACCGATGTAGTCAATCAGAAAAATTACTCAAAAACAAAAAAAAAAAAAACAAAAAAATTTTTGAATTTGTATGAAATATTTGTTAAACTCGTCGGCACTTTTACGAAACGACTTGCCAATGAACACAACACGAATGGTTCAAAATCTCTAATACAGGACCTTTTATACACATTTTTTCCACAAGAATCGGTATGTTTTAAATGACACATATGTATTCACTTCTAAGTCCACTAACAAAAATGTTCAACACATATCACTTTGACTCAAATATTGAATCGAACAAATATATTTCTTTTCATATATGGAATTTGTCAGTAAAAAATCATAAAACCCTGGACAGGTGACATTTAATCTTTTCTTCTTTCTATAATCTAAAATATGCCTAATAACGTCGACGTGGATTATTTCTTATAATCTTTGTTGGCTTGAGTTTATATTATACCTGGCGACTGATGGTAATCCAAATCTTGACATTTTACATGTTTGGATTTACCTGGATTAAAAAACCCAAAACTAGAATGCACCTCATAAAGATCATGTCTGGAACAATCATTTACTTCCATCGGAGGTAAATTTAATACCTTTATGACAATCATTTGAAAAACCTAAACTTAATACCTGCAATAGGTATTTTGCATACCGTAATTTAAAACTATAATATCCTACATTTATTGGGAGCACAATTGATACATTATGTCAGACGGTACTAAAATACTCACATTACCTACTCTAATGAATTCAGATCCACACGGGTAAAACTATTTAAGTTGTGTCTTAAAAGATAAAAACCAAATAACAACGACATCCTAAAAAGCTTAAAATAATGAGTCTTCTTGTTTTATATTCGGTCTACGCATTGGGATCAACAAACATTATTGGATAAAAAACAATAGCAATATTGTTATTATCTCAAAATAATAACAATATTGGCCCAAAGCAATTGGGGCTTATGTACTTCATTGGGCTTAAAAATTTAATACATGTTCATGTTCATGGTCTCTTGGCTCAGAACAATTTTATGTGTACTATAAAATATTCAAAATACATATCTTTCATGACACGTTACAATTCAAAAATCAAAAACAAAACTTGAAATTCCTGACTTAAATATTAAATTTTGGCTTGAAACACGAATTCTTTTACCGATTTATGTTTTTTTTTCCTCTATAACGTACAAAACATAAAATCAATTTGTGCACTTAATCCAAAATAAACTACAATAACAAAGCCGAAACCCGAGAAACTGGGAAAATATTAATGTTGAGTTAATCTTCAAATTATAATCTCAAACATGGTATATGACATTTGCATGAAGTTAATTATTTATACCTTTTAAAACAACGATCAAATAATCCCTGGATCATAAAATGCTATATGGTATAACAGCTTAAATATTCCTAATGGCAAAATGATCATTTCAGTAATACCAATACGTTGTCTCAATACGAAATTACCTGTAAACGACTCATAAAACATAAATTCGTTTATTCTAGACATTTATATGTCATTAGACTAACACCCGAGAGTCAATCTTCAATCTATTCGATTTCAAGACATTAGAGGGGATTATCTCAATATGGTACCATGTTGGAAGTTATTGGTGTGCCAGATTAATATTGTCATATTTTTCAGACTACGGTCAGAAATTTCGTACCAATATAAATTTACCTGTATTAACGGACGGGATTAAACATTTCAATAATGTTCGGGTATTAACGACCTAATTGATTTGTGAATGCTAACCGATGTTCAACAATTTTCGAACAATTACCGATCCTTTTCAAAAACCATGCATAATGGATTTTTCCATATTTGCACTAATTGCTCTCAATGCATTTCATGCGCTTTTCTGTACGAAAAAAAAACATATATATTCGGTACATTCTCGAAGATTTGAATATTATTGTTTTAACGTTTCACAAATAAACATCTCCGACGACATTTCATGAACATTTAATTTTTTCAACGTGAAAAATTTCATCTGCAAAATGGAAAATATAATAAATCCAACGCGAGTAACGGGAAATAAAACGGGTGAAACCTTTATATATAGTGGAAAATATTTGTTCACATTCCATTCAAAAAATAAGACCAACGAAATTTGGCGATGCAAGAATCGCAAATGCCCGTCACGCATTTTTAATACGAATGCCGCATTTTTCAAAAAAAAATGATTATAAAGAACATAATCATGTTGACAATGATGAAGAATTATTCACATCATTGAAAATCAAAGAAGAAATTCGTGCTCTCTTAATGAATACGGACACGAAAATTTCGGATATTTTCAATGAAATGAAAATTAAATATCCAAATGAAAACCTCAAATCATTTCGGCGCACCATGGAACGTATACGAAAACGATCACGAAACGACATGGATGGAGATGGCGAAATTCCAGCTGAAGCGAATGGGGTTGTTGGACCGAACGAGGTAGTCGAAGAGAACGAGGTAGCCGGAGAGAATGAAATTGTTGAAGCGAACGAGATTTTTGGAGCGAACGGGGTTGTCGGAGCAGACGAAATTGTTGGGGCAAATGCTGATCGGAATGATGAAATCAACAATGGCAATTTAAGCCCGAATCCGCACGCCCAATTGGTAATCGAAATAGTAGAAAATGAAGACGATAGGGGCCTTTGCAAGATTTGTTTTTTGAACGAGCTGAATCTTTTTCTTGAGCCATGCGGTCATATGTGTTGCTCTGAGTGTTGGGAACGAATGAAAATACATAAGACTGAAAAGCTAAGGGAAGCGGGAAAAACAAATAGGGAAATAAAAAATATATTAAAAAGAATGCCATGTATAAATTGTCGCAATGAAGTCATTCGGACCAAAAGGGCTTTTATTTAAAATCAATTTTTTTTATATATCATACAAAATAAATTTAATATGACATTTTTACTTTCACAATAAAATAAAAATATAAAATAAATGTCTTTTCCTTTCATTCATCGTCTTCAAAACGATACACAGAGGGTGTATGCCATGGCAAATTTGCCATATCTAGAAATGAACAGACGCATTTTCGGCGTCATTTAATAACCCACGTAAATTTGATGATAACCAAGCAGTGTCTTCAGTGTTTAAAAGGCTGTCGATACTAAATTTTCTCGCTTTATAAGAGAAAATTGGACTCTTTCTCTTTTTCTCATTTGATGGACCGGGCAAATTCTCGTTGGGAATTATGATTTCATTCTCAGAATCATTCGGTTGGTAAATAAACTCAACGGTATTCTCTGCCGAAGAAATCTCATGTATTTTTTCGACATTACCTTGAATTTGAACTTTATTTATGGTCAAATCGAGAGCAACATCATTCGATTTCAACAAATTTGGTGATTGAGTTTTAGAAGACGTACTTGTTTCACGATCGTTTGATTCCTCAACGGAATATTTTGCCACAACATAGTCAATAATGTCATCAATTGAATTTTTTGGCATTAATTTTTGAATGGGCACGAGGCTAATGTCGCTTAAAATTTTAATCGGACTTTTCAATGAAATTCGCAATTTTTGAATTTTTCCTTTACCCTTGCCTTTGCCAATATTTTCCTTATCTTGATCATTAGATTCGATCACTTTTTCATTTTTTTTATTCTTTTTTTGACTTTGATTTTTCTTTTTTCCAATTTTCTTAACATTCAAAACCTTATTACCACTATCAGATGGATTTTCACTTGTTACAGTTTCAGCTGGTACATTTTCAACAGTAACATTTTCAATGGGCACATCTTCAAACACGATATCGGGAAATTCCTCTTGACTTGTTGGATTCGCGACACTGGAAATTTCACTCGCATTTTTTTCCTGGAATTGCATGAAGACCACTTGATTCGGCACGCCAGGATAAACTTCGAAATTCCCAAGATATTGCATAATGGGCCTTAAATGTCCCTTCCCGAATGTTGACAAATGACACAATATCCTTATTTTCAATCTTGACCACAGAACCCAAAATAGCTTCACAGTAAGGTTTAACGCATTTCACTAAACCGTCCGCCATTGTCACATTCAAGCACCTTGCAAAATCAGCAGTAACCACTAATACAAACAGAAACAAAATTAAAGGACAATTTGAAAAGAAAGGAAAATAAACTTCACTTCTGTGACACATTCACTACACAAAAGATTACAATTGTTCTTTAGAAAATTGAGGTTTGTTAATTGCTTTCTCTTACCTTCTGGGGTGCAATTATAAACCGCTTTTCTTTGAATAATGGGAGCTTCGCATCCATTTTTCACATTGCGACCACAAACAAAAATTGAATAAGGAAAAGTAGCAGCAACTAAAACATTCATGATGAAATTTTAACGTAACACTTTGACAGCAAATATGTTTACTCAAAATAAGTCAAAAATAGACTGACATCGAAGTTTATAAAAATTATCCTTATATAGCAAACTGCTCTTTTGATTTTGGAAAATACAAAATACGAATCCTTAAGGGAAACAATGACCATCTTCATGAATTGTTCCGTGCTATACTATTCAAATTGCTTTTCTTACGCAATTCTATCATATCACCCACTGTGAATTAACGACTTAGATTAACCAATTTCACTCCAATTATTTTTCAAACATTTGTATTTTTTATGGCAATTTTGGTTTCTTTTTTCAGCCAAAATGCAATCAAAAACAATAATGTATGTCCTTTTCATCTTGATCATTCACATCTCAGCACAAAAAATACAGGAAATTATGATAAAGGATAATGGGAAGTTGTATTTTTATGACAATACCTTGACTTTAACATTTAACATAAATTTACAACCTTATGAAGACAATGCTGATACATTTCTCAGAACAACAGACAAAATAACAAGTATATGTTCAAAAAATGTAACTATAACGAATTGCGCGAACTTCTTACCGAATCTTTTCAATGATGCACAATTGGTGAAAAAAGACATAAACAATATACAATTAAATAATAATAGAACAAAACGTGGTTCGGGAATAGTCAAACAAATATTTTCATCCACAAATACAAAGACTATGCTTTTTCTACTAACAGCGGGTTCAATAGCATACGAAGTAACGACAGATGAAAGAGTAATAAATGCATTATCGAAAAAAGCTAGAGAAAATGCTCTTTTACTCAAACACCACCTGAATATGACAGAAAACTCAGTTAAATCTCAAAAATCTATTGTCAAGGATACCTCTATAGAATTGCAAAATTTAAAGAAGAATATTTCAATAATGGATGAAAGGGAAAAACAAACTCATATTCTGAATGAATTATTGCATATTGCCACACTTTCATTGACAAAACACAACAAAGAAACATTTAAAATTACAAATCTTTTGAGCAACAAAACAAGGTCACACTTCTTTGACATAATTGATTTCAAAACATTCATTGATACGATACACAATATAAGCCTTCAACTTCAACCCAATTTGCACTTACCATCAATGGATCCATTCACCTTAATCGATTTAGCTAACATATACACTTTTAACAATAGAACACACATCAATATTCATGTTCTAGTTCCATTAATACAAAACACAAATATTAGCCTTTTTGAAATCACTCCACTTCCTTTTTCACAAGATAATACAACTCGCATTTTAAATTTGAATGCTCAACGTATTATTCACTATAACAATAAATATTTGAAAACTATTTCACCACATGACGTAGATCAATGCATTTTCTTAAATACCACCATTTTATGCAACTCATTGATCGAACAAACCTTAACAAAACTAGACAATTGCCTAAATACATTTTTCTTCAATGAAACCAATAGCACCTGTGAATATCACTCACTTGATACACGCGACTATATTCTTTACACTTCACAAACGTCAATCTTTTGTTACATCACACAACCTCTTCTCTTACGAATTAAATGTGAGGATAAACAGGAAATATATACTATTACATCAAACAAAGAAATAAATTTACCAAAATATTGCGAAATTTACCAATTAAATCACAATTCCAACAATGATTCAATAAGTAAATCACTTGAATTGAAGCAAACATATCACAAAGTCAATTTTTCAGTATATAATCAAGCTTCATCTACATGGAATACAAATATTACACTACTCGACAGATATCAATTAGAATTGCTTAATTTGACAGACAACTTAGTTAAATTACAAATTAAGGCACAAACAAATGTTGAAGAAATTGAAAAAATTCCGCAAGTAAAGGGTATTTTTACGCGAATACGAAATTTTTTCACAGATACTTTTGGGGCGATTGGACTATCCATCCAAATTCTCATATATGGATCAATAATTTTGGTTTTTTGCATTTTCATACTGATTTCATATCGTATTCTAAAATGTTTGAATTGTCGATCCTCTTCTTCTTTGCAGAAATGAACTGGAAATATATATTTCTAATTACGGTTATCCTCTTTCACATCTCACAAGCATCACAACTTAAACTGACCGAGGATTCTGTACCGAATGGACTGATTCTCGAATCTTATAAAAACATCAATATGCAGATTACAACACTTAATTTGACATATGCATTCGACTTTACTTCTGTAAGATTTATGATTGATAACCTTTCGTATATCGAACTCGAATGTAAAAACGATGAAACTCTCATCGAACCTTTAAAAAATGAAATAAAATCTATATCTTTACTTTGGAGAGAAAACTTTGTAGAACATTTATCTACAAAACGGTTCACTGGAAGATTTAAAGATATTGACTCTATTATATCAAACTTCCGATCATTTAATACCATTCACACTAATGATAAATGCAATATACTACCCAAATTAACACAAAATATTAGAAATGTCTAGCGATTGATGAATAATATTCAGAACAGAAATCTAACAGTTATAACAAACATTTTGACCTCGGAACAATTAACAATCGATATTAAAACCTTAATACAAAATCAATCAGATCAATTAACCTCACCTTTTATTGCATCATCAAATACATTTTTCAAAGATTTTTCAGAAAATGTTAAAATTTCGGTTGATTCAACTAAAAACACCATGTTTGTAACATTCCAAATACCAGCATATAAAAATTATACACTTTACTCTGTTAAATTGAAACCTATTAAAATTAATTCAATGATTTATCTCTATAGAACTAATGTTCAATATCTAATGGATGATACTCAACAAATATTGTTTATTATATATTAATATTATTATTTTTAATTATATACAAATCAAACATACAAAACTCATTGCCGTTGGTATAAAAATATTCAAAAAATATTTTGTCATCAACCAAAATATCTTTCTTACTGCGACAAACAATTGGCATCATTTAATATTTCGTCAAAAGAAGCTATATGCTTTCAACCTCTACTAAGACGAAATTATATTACTCAATATAAAAACGACATATATTTCACAATTTTATCTCCAATCTCAGTCGAAGCCATTTGCCCGAATAAAATATTTTCATTCGAAATAAAAAAATCGTCAAAAATTATAAATAATACCAATTGCAAATTAAATACAACATTTTTCTTTTTTAACCCTAACGAATCAAACTCTTATCAAATTGGCCATTCTTCACAATTAAACTCAATCGAATGGCCTCTATATTTGAATTGGTCGGAAGAAAACATCACTAACGTTTATTGTCTTGCCGTATTTCTATTTTTCTATTTTCTATTCTTTATGATAGCAATTGTACTTGTGTTTTTCTACAGAAATTAATCAGATCTAATTTAACTTCAAAAAAAAAAAAAAAAAAAAAAAGATAAAAATCATAAATTATCTAAAATCGCTCAACAAAAAAAAAAATATGATCCAATTCAATTAAATGAATAAGAATTTTACCAACCTTTTTTTTTATTATACTTTATATTTTTTCTCATTTTAACATTTAAATTAACATTTTCTTCTCTAAGTGGGGGGAAGTGTAAGCATATCGGCTGTGTATTCTCATGAACATAACCTGACTCTACATGCGTAGACAGGTTCAGACAGGAATACACATGCTCTCAATGCTTCACATTTAGTTATTTTATAAAAACCTATTAATTATTAGAATTGACAAGTAACCGGAAATTCTTAAATATTTGAATTGACATATTGGTTAAATTCATTATTTCCAATTGACAATTGTTTTGGGATCAAACACAAAGCATGTCAATAGATAACAATTTAAAATCCATTTATCATTATAATTGACTAGTAACCGGAAGTCAATAGTCAATAAGGTAGATATAAAAGGACAATGGAATTCATGGGCTATTGTCAAAACCAGACAAAGAAGAGGAAATAAAAGAATAAATCCTTTTCTTCTTTGATCTTGAAATATCCTTTCGTTTACGTAGATCTACAGATTTAAAGATTTATACTTTTTAATTTTAACTAAATTAATCCAGATTTGACATAATTTATTGCTCATAAATAATGTTATTTATGATCAATGATTGTCACCTCTGGAATTCGGGAATAAGTTTCCCACGATAAGCTACTAGATTTTAGTATAAAAGGACTGAGCTCACTAGCCAGATCGTTCAGTCTCTATTTGAAGTTCTTACCGTTAAGATCAAGTAAATAAAATCGTTGAAAATTATAAAATTGTGTTTTTCACAACCCGATGGCGCTTGCATGGCGGTATTAGATTTTTTTTGCGATGAATTCTTGTCAGCGCCATCGTATTTCACATCCACCAACTAAATTTAGTTCCAGTTCAACAAACAGAATTTTGACAACGACGCCAAAGTGAACACTTACACACAGTTACACTATTCACACGAATAGTGTACAAAGAGATACACAACAGTTGTGTATTCATGAGTGTGTGCGTATCGGTTTGTTTTTCGCTCTCTTTGTACACCATTCGTATAACGTATATTGATCGCTGTTGTCTTCATACAAGCACCATCCGGTTGGTTTTTCATCAAAGTAACAAGCTTACAGGGTAACCTTGCATTGTCTTTAATTTACTCTGGTCAGGTAAAATGCCCTTGTCGGTACATTCATGACCCAAAAATATTACATTTGTTTCGAAAAATTTGCACTTTTCTGGGTTAATTTTCAAATTAAGTGCTCCTAAAATGTCAAATACGGATTTTAAATTCTTTAAATGATCAAATACTGACTTTCCTATGATAATTATTTCGTCAATATACAAAAATGCACGTTCTGGTGGTAGACCAGAGAAAGCGATTTTCATCATTCTACTGAAAGAGGTCGGTGCCACATTTAAACCGAATGGCAAGACTTTCCACTGGAAACTGCACTCTTCCGTCGAAAAAGTTGTTATTTCTCTACTGTCTGTATGAAGTGGTATCTGATGGAATCCAGAAAATAAATCAACTACACTGAAAAACTTAGCTCTACCTAGATTGTCCAAAATTTCGTCTATTCTCGGAAGCGGAAATTTATCCGGAATTAGTTTTTGATTTACCTTCCTATAGTCTATACACATTCTCCATTTTTTGTTTTGTCCTGAGCCCTTCTTCGGTACTAAAATTACTGCGCTATTATAGTTTGACGTACTAGGTTCTATCAATCCATTTTTTAACAGTTTTTACACCTGTCGCTCTATTTCTTCTTTCTGAGAGTGTGGCTGTCTGTAAATTTTTGTATACACTGGCTCGTCGTCTTTTATTCTCAACTTTTGTTCATAAAAATTATTGACTGTTAATGAATCAGTTTCAAGTGCGAAAACATCAGCATATTCCCTGCATAAATCATCTAATTTCTGTCTTAATTTGATTGATTTTTTCTCAATATTTTCATTAGCTTTTCTGTTCTCTCTTCATCGGGTTTTGTTCTGGTCATCTCATAAACTTTAAATTTTTCCAACTCAACTATATCCAATTCTGGCATTTTTATGACATTCATGTCATCATTCGTGTTGACAATATGTATTTTTATGTCACCTGATTCATTTACTAACGTGTTTGTACTAAAAATACCCTGTTCTATTTCTTTTCCACAAATTAACGACGGTTGTGAAACGCTAAACTTGAAAATTCGAGATACTTCGCTTCGTGCTGGCAATGCAATCTCGTTCTTTTTGGCGTGAACACCCATCGGTATGTGCAATTCACCCAATTTAGTCCTGATAGTGAAAGTGTGACTACCATAATCTAATACACATGAATAAAGTCTCAAAAAATCTTTGCCTATAATACCGTTACTTGGAATATTGAAATTGTTCGACATTACGTGCAATTTGTGCGTTATTTCTAAATTTTGGATGTATAACTTTAACTGAATAAAACCTAACGAATAAATTGGTGTCTTAACTACCCCGGTTACTTCGATAATGCTAGATTTATCGATGTTAAAATTTCCCCTTAAACTATTCAATTTAATAATGCAAATGTCAGAATTTGATGAATTTTTATTGTCATTTATTTGCTGTATTCCACCTAATTGACATTCACGTTTTGGGTCTCTGCCCCCGGCGGCGGGGCTTGATTGTTTTCCGCATAGAAAACACGGTTTTGACCCCCACGATTGTTACGATAATTATTGTTATAATTATTATAATTTTGACCACGGCCACGATAATTGCCACCACGGCCACGACCTCTAAAGTTGCCGTTGCCATTACCGCCGTTGTTATTTTGGAAATTATTGAAATTTCTGTTTTGTTGGTAACCCCGGCCATTGTTCTTATGGTTACCACGGAAACCACGATTATTCTGAAATTTATTTGTCTTAAATGAGAGCACTTGTTGCTCAGTCGTTTCTGTACGACATTCAATGACATACTTTGCAATTACCTCCTTCGGACTTTCGAACTTTGATGAGGCAAGGACGGATTTAACCATTGATGAGTCTGTGTTGGCGCGGCACAGCTCAATCGTTTTATCAATGGCCATTTCAGTGGTTTTACCCAAAGGTATGCCCTCTAAAATTAAAGATCTTTTGAAACTGTCAGCAAATTGTTCGGCCCGTTTCAAGTAATCCGAGATAATTACACTTATCGGCCTTGATTGCCATCATACGACTGCAAATAACCTTGCTATTTTCAGGCTTAATTTTCGATCTGAGCGTCGTTTTGATCATTGCAACATTTTCAATATCGGTTGGCATCAGAGTTAGGGACCGGACCACATTTGAGGTCCAGTTCCACTTGACGTTGTGGAACTAACGAATTGAACCGGTACGGAACGTTTCGATATACTACGTTTATATGCTACACATTAATAGGTGTAATGAATGCAGTTGTATTGGTGAAGAGCCACAAGAGATTGCTAGCTGTCACCAAATGTCAAACATCAGCATTTATTATTCAATTTACGTTGTGTTATGTTAATGAATATATGGAATATCTCTTGAAAAAAAAAAGATTTTTTTGTTTATTGTGTTTATGTGTTTGAAACATTTATTGCGAATTCAACTTAATTAACAAAATTTTCTCTAATTCATGATCAGTCAACCGATTTCTGAAACGATTTAATATAAATTTAAGTATTGAAAAATTACTTTCACATTTGGTTTCAGTTCCAGCAACACTATGAACTATTTGCGATAATGTAAATAGTTCTGGTAAAGTTTCTTTGTTTTCGTTCCAATACAAAAACAAATCTTTGTCCGTACTCTCTCTCTCTCTCTCTATTCTATCGAAATTTTCAATTTTAGTTTTTATGTCAATAACTGGACGTGGCCGAGAAGCGACAGATGATTCTTTTTCGCGCATGAAACGCTCTAGTGAACTAAGTGTTGATTCTATTGATGTTTGAAAATTTTCTGTTGCTGCTGACAAGTTTTTGTTTCCATACACCAGATGTAATTTAAACAAATAGTCTTTGGTTGTTTTTTTTTTTTGAATATCATCAAGCAAAAGCTGGAATCGTGGATCCATATACACGCTTGCCAACACGATTTCATTGGTGGAAATAGGCTGAAATCGTCGGTACAAATTATCAATAAGACATCCAATAAAATTGTTCTCCGGATTTTGTTGTTGCATTTCTTCGATGCACATTAACAGCTCTCTCCAATATGCAAATATCTCACTGAGTGTGATGTTTTCTCTTTGAAAACGCTTCATTGCAATAGAACACGGTTTCAAAATTTCAATCAACTCATGAATTTGTAGCCAATCCTGTTCACTCAATTTACAGCCAAACTTAATAGGAAGATCATCACAAAACGGCTTCAGTTCCACCAAACGAACCATCATATTGTATTCAGAAAGCCACCGTGTGTCATTGTCAATGAGTGGCTTATTTTCACCCGATTTCTTCAACAGGTTCATAACATTCTGATTGCGCAGAAGTTTAACCAATTCTCTGGCAGAATCAACTGTTCTTGCTTCATCACTGTTCTTAAAAGAATCCCCAGGTTTAAATTGTGGCATGAACATGAAATGTGTTTCAAAATATCCTGACAATTATGTTCAATCCGAATCGCAATGGCTTCAATCATATTTTGAAAGTCTTCCGCATTAATCTCTGTTGCATCATCATCTTCGAAAAATAAATCGAGAGAATTAATTTGTACTGCACGCAAAATTTTTGCGACTGCTTTCACATTCGAACCATTGTCAGTCGTAATTGCAACTAAATTTTCAATTTTAAGATTGTACTCTTTCATCAAAACGAGAATGTGTTGAGCAATATTTACAGCAGTGGCTTGTTCGGCGAGGACCTTCATACCCAACGTTCTCAGATGAAACTGCCCGTTTTGAATGGTTTGTACCGTAACGCAGAGCACATTCCGATGGTCACATTTGCATAAATCTATCTGTATCGAGAATGGCTTATCCATGAACAATTCCCGTATTTCGTCTTTTAATTCTTTCAGCAAAATATCACCTCTACTTTTAATGAAATCAATATTGAAGCTAACTGGTTGATTGGCGAGTTCGAAGGCTGTCTCACATTTTTCCAATAAAATTCGTAGACCACTGTCTTTCAATATGCTATATGGCCGGCCGTTTACCGTCGTGAGAGTCACCAGAGCATCACGCACTTCTTCAGGGCTCAAGTACACAGCAATTGCATTTGAATCTTCTGTAACATTTTTTGCTTTAATTTCTTAGACAATATCCGCTTCTCGCTGATGATGTCTACGCAAATGCTTCATAAGATTGCCTGCGTTGTTTTTCAACCTTGTTTTCAGCTGGATCATATCTAAAATATTGTCTGACTGGGTGCACATCCCCACGAGAATTGCTTTCTGACATGTTGCTGGTGAACTATGAAATGATAATGATACATTTTTAATAATTTTAGAAACAAAATCATCAATAAATTAAATATAATTGAATTTATGATTATACCAACCGTGTGATTTTGAATTTAGTACAGAAACAAAGTACACCAATGCTGTAATACCATTCGACTAAAACAAAGCAACACGCCAAATGTGGTGCTCAGTGCTTACTCTAATCATAAATCACTACAATCGCATCAAACTGTATATTGACACAACCATTATTTTACTCTTGTCTGTGTAATGCAATGGTTAAGCATTGTAAGATGAACATTTTGAAATACAGTTAAATCTCACACCATTTAAATGCGCGCCAATCCAAGAATCATTTCGCTTGAACTGTCAAACAATTATTCGAAGCTACCACACACAAAATTGCATTCCGAGTGTGAACAAGTTAATTTATTCTACTGTGTAATTTTGAGGAATAATTTGCATAAGCAAAGTCCAAAAGCATAGAGTTTGATAAACGAAATTATTTTTAATCAACAATTTTTGATAGCATTCAATTATGGTGAAGATTTTTTGTTGCTAAAAAGTAAATCAAAATGGTCTACATCGTTTGCAGAATCACAGTTGATGGTACAAGATTAGTGATACCAATTTCTTGGTGTTCATATTTGGATATTAAACGTTGTATCAATGGTTTTGGAGTAAATCGTAACATTGGACGCCGCATATTTTATTCGCCAGACGCCAACGTAACTCCTAACTTCAAATTGCCACTTGCAAATGATTTTAGTGAATATCATGACGGCAACTATATCGCAAAAGTCCTAAAGGCATTCGAATCGATTGATGAAGCAAAAAAATACATTGAAAAAAGCCGAAATATTGATCCTCCTGTGTACAATCCACGTAACTTGCTTGATGTCGCACCCGCCACATTTGAGCCGATCCCACATAACAAAAGATGACGATGACGAGTACGAAGACATGTTTTTGGATATTACTGGTGAACTCGATCCAGCCAATGCCATAGACGATAGCTCTGACGAGTCAAATTTTATTGATGATGACGATGATATCGACTATATTATCGAAAATGCATAGGCGTAGCTAGGGGGGGCAGGTAGCGGCGTATGCCGCTACCTAAATACATTGTCCTCGATTTTTGCCAATTGTTCTCGATGTATTCAATCGGTCGGCAACACAAAATCCGAAAATTCACGTATTCATAGTGTTTCGATCAAAAAGTGTATTAAAAGTCATGCAAAAATCGAGGACAATAAGAAATGAGAAGTTTCTAAAATCGAATATAATTTTACATTACTCATTGTCCTCGATTTTGAATTAGAGATTTTTGAAAATCTATCGATGACGGATCACAAATCCAATAAAAATCGAGGACAACCAAGGATTACTATGGGCTCAGTTTTTGTGTAAAATGTACTGAAGACCCAACTCATGTGCACTTGAATGCACGTTTCTGGAACGGCCATACCAATATGGCTCAAATAAAATAGGGAAAATTCGGTAATAAAACTGAATAAAATTTGTTTTTGTCACTTTGGGATTTGAGGCTCCGTTCGAGAGTTATCATGCTGACATACAGACTACGAAGACGATGACGACGGCGCCATTTTGCACCGGAGGTACCAGAACCGAGTATCCAAATCAACAAAGTGCTAAGACAGATTTGTTCCCATGGTGAACAGAGACTCTGGTCAAAATTTGAGCCTGATCGGAGGTCATTTACTCAAGCACGGTCGAGTTGAGTTTTCAAGGCAAAACCAATACTTTTCTTGAGCACATTTCAAGTGCGGAAAAGTAATATAAAAAGTAGGTCCTCGATTCATAACAGCAATGTCCTCGATTTTTAGCAGAAATGTCCTCGATTTTGAACAGAAATTTTGTTTTGCCGCTACCTAAAAAAAAGCTGGCTACGCCCATGCGAAAATGTACAAGATATTCATGATGACGTGAATGTTCAAATCGTTGGTTCGTCGAGCGGTGGCTCAAAACGTGACAGGCCCGTAGCCAGGATCGAATATTCGGGGGGGCGTTGGAAGTTTCAGGGGGGGCGGAGAAAAAAGTCTTTATTTGTTCATTTATATTTTCGCAGGTTTTTATAACATTTTACAGCATTTAGTTTGGGAAATAAAGTATGTTGTTCGCTTCTACAATGGCTTTTAAGATTTCGCCATTTTCCTGAAATCGAGATTCGATTTTATGCAAAACACGATCAAATATTTCGAAACTGATTTTTTTAGCGACAAAAAACTTTTGAACGATCACGTTGGTGTTAATTTGGCCTGTTAAATTTATGTCTGTCGACTTTGGATCTCCATTTCCCACATTTTCTTCACAATTGCGAGTGTTCTCACTTTGTGAATGAATCTATCTTTACTTATTAGAGCTCGCTCATAAATGCATGTTCATACATGTATGCACACAAAGAAGAAATTGAGTGACAGTTCTCATAAGGTTAGAGTAATCGGCTTGTTTATTCCGATTTCAGTGTAATAAAACACAATTTCCCCTTTTTTATTGATAACTTTGTGAAACACAAATTTTCACCTACATACGTTTGATAGGAGACGATGAATGAATCAAAATGCCATTCACAAAAGGCCCAAAGAAAATTTTTCACCTGAAAATTTCGGTTCAAGGGAAAAAATTGAATTTCTGCATATTGTTTTTTCGACTGATATTAATGAAAAATATCATAATGAGTCGAAAAAAATCAAATTTGCGATTTGTTGTATTTTTTCAAGAAAAAAAGATAATTTTTGAAAAATATGACTTGAATTAATACAACTATATTCCGTGAACCGTACTGATTTCGATCTGGGTATCTTCGGAAATTGTTAGATAATGTCAACTTTCGAGACTTTATTAGAAGGGTTAAACTCCTTTTCTAGGGGTAAAAGATGCTCACAAAATGAGGCTATATTTCACCCTTAAGAGGTAATTTTTTGCAGACAGTAATCTCAAAATCCTTACCAATGCGGGTATGCAACATATGATGATACATGTAAACAAATTCAGTCCGATTTCGTGATAGACAGCGCCACTGATCATACAAAAATATTAGCGGAAAAAATATGAACTGACAGGCAGTAATGCCAGTTGCTTTGTTTCATTTATTTCATCCGCCAGAGCCGTACGCAACGTAATCTGACAGTTTAGCCGTTTGTATACTCTCATTGATCCTTACCATTTCAAAAGTATCACAAATTGCAAATCTCTTGGAGGGCCGTAAATTGGGAACAATATGCAATTTTCAGATCGTTATACCTATAAAATGGTAGGGATTTTGAATTTACATTAACGTATCAATTTTCAAGTTCTCTTGCGATGGCAACATTAACAGAAATCGATATACAAAACAAAAATACAATTTTTTGCTGTCCTCAGTTCCATTATGAGATTTAGTTGAAATTTTGTGCGCGTGTAGAAGTCGGGGGGGGGCGCAGAAGGTGCCAGGGGGGGCTGCGCATAAGACTGTTGCCAAGGTAATTTCATTGGTTTCATTTTATTCTTCGCATTTTAATTGGTGACTTGTCCATTAAATCTTAGGAAAATGTTACACAGTCAACCAGTGGCCAAAATGATGGTTCGGAAAGTGTTTTGCGTAAGACACTATCACATTCGACTCAAGAAAAAGGAAACGAAGGAAGCGCTTCATCATGTGTTGTTGATAAGGCGTTTGGCTCATCGATTGGTGGCTCAAAACGTGTTTCAGCTTCGAAAAATAGACAATCGTCTAATGAAATGCAGCATAAGACTGATGCCAAGGTAATTTCAATGGTTTTGGTTTATTTTTCGGATTCAAATTCATGAATTGTTTATTAACTCTTAGAAAAATGTTTCACAGTCACCCAGAGGCCAAAATGATGGTTCGGAAAGTGTTTTGCGTAAGACACTATCACATTCGACTCAAGAAGAAGGAAATGAAGCAAGCACTTCATCATCTGATGTTGATGAGGTGATTGGATCATCGATTGGTAGCTCAAAACGTGTTTCAGCTTCGAAAAATGGACAATCGTCTAATGAAATGCAGCATAAGACTGATGCCAAGGTAATTTCAATGGTTTTGGTTTATTTTTCGGATTCAAATTCATGAATTGTTTATTAACTCTTAGGAAAACGTTTTACAGTCGTCCGTGGGCAATCAGTTCAAGCGCGAAAAAACATCATCGCACGTGCCAATTTGTGCGAGAATTGTTTCGCCCCACATGAGACAAGCACCTGTCGAAAGGGTGCGTGCAAGAAGTGCGGCCAGAAGCATAATAGCTTGTTGGCTTGTCCTCCAACCGGTGCTGAAGGTGGATGTTGACTCACCGCTGCAATTGTGAGAAATCTAGTCAATTTCTCACCGGGGAGTGTATCGAACACTTCGATGTGTTTGTGTTCATGCGCTGCCGCATCCAAAAAGAGCACGATCCGAGCAAGTGACTTGTGCGTCGCGAGTTCAGTTGAATTAAAACCAACGGCTCGACAACACCACGAGCCGAGAGCATGGGCGAATGGTTTTTTCTCCAGCAAGTGCTGCTGGTTTTCCATTCAAATACCAGATCAACAAATTCGTGTCTCTAAATAAAGCATCAAGTCAATATCGTTTATAGTCAAAACAAGTGCGTTTTTATTTGCATTAGATGTAAGTTTCAGATGAGCGATGACTGGGCACATCCATTGGGCGATGTGCAGTTCAAAATTCGTAAGTATGGCAGACGCAGCAACTTATTTAATTCTCCCCTCGAACAGTAACTTTTTCGTTGTCGAGGCCAAATTTCAATTCGAAGATTTTTTTGTGCTTTTGGAATGCGCATAAGTTGATACTGAAGGGAATTCCATTTTCATTCAATTTGCAATTCGTGATACGCACGCGTGGATTTGTTCTTTGTTGTGAAAAACTTTCATAAACTTGTTGGTTATTTAAAAAGCTCTTTATGGTGTCTAATTCAGATGGTTCGTTTTGAATTGGATGACTATTTTTCGATCTGGCCATTGATCGTGTGAACGCCAAAATATGATTTGGATCACGCATCCGTTCGGGTTTTGTTTTTGTTACTTTTTTGTGTTTATTTTGCATTGTTGATTCAATACTGATTTTAAAAACATGATTCTGTTCGTAAATATTAAATAAGTCTTTAATTGCGATACGGGAAAGCGCGTCCGCCACCACGTTATCTTGACCTTTTATGTATTCAATTACAAAATCAAACTCTTCTAAATCCATTTTGATTCGCATTAGCTTGGATGAGGGGTTTTTCAATTTAAATAAGTAGACTAAAGGGCGATGATCGGAAAATACAATGAATTGTTGACCATACAAATATGGTCGAAATGTTTTCAAAGCGAAGTGAATTGCAAGCAATTCTTTTTCGATGATCGCTTTATTTTTTTCCCCTTTTTTAAATGTTCGTGAAATATATGAAATTGGTCTGTCGCAGCCGTCAATTTCTTGGCTTAAAACCGCGCCACTGCCCAATTCACTAGAGTCTACCGTCACTTTAAATGGTTTGGTGAAATCGGGATAGGACAAGATCGGTGTTGACATTAATTTTGTTTTAAGTTCTTGGAAAGCATTCTCACAATTTTCATCCCAAATGAATGAAATTCTTTTTTTCAATAGTCTTGTCAATGGATGTGTGATTAATGAAAAGTTTCGAATGAAACGACGATAGTAATTCGCGAAAGCGGTGAATCTTCGCACTTCGTCTTTGTTTTGTGGTCGTGGATATTCGATAACTGTCGCAATTTTTTTTGGATCTGGTTTTAATCCTTCTGCGGTACAATTATGACCAAGAAAAGTTACCTCAGGCTTGAAAAATTCGCATTTTTCAGGGTTTAATTTCAGGTTTGCTTTTCTACACATTTCAAATACTCGCTTTAAATTATTTAAATGTTGATTCTCAGAAAATCCAATTACGATCAAGTCATCCATGTATATGAATGCTTGCTGTGCTGATAAGCCACTAAACGCAATTGCCATCATTCGACTGAATGATGCTGGAGCTACATTTATACCGAAAGGTAAGACCTTCCACTGGTAGAAACCTGTATTCGTTGAAAAACTTGTTACTGGATTCTAGATTCTTTTTCAATTGGGATTTGATGATAGCCAGAAAATAGGTCTAAAACTGAAAAGAATTTTGCCCGTCCCAGTCCTTCTAAAATTTCTTCTATTCGTGGCAAAGGAAATTTGTCAGGTATTATCTTTTTGTTTAATTTACGATAGTCAATACACATGCGGTATTTAGGCTTTCCATCCTGACTTTTTTTTGGTACGATTATTAGTGGCGAATTGTACGGCGATTTACTCAATTCGATTATTTCATTTTCTAATATAATTTTTACTTGTTTCTCTATCTCACTTTTTTGCGCGTGTGGGAGCCTATAGTTCTTTGTAAAAACTGGCTCATTGTCAGTCAATATAATTTTTTGTTCATAGAAATTATTTGTGGTAAATGTGTCACCATCGACGTGAAAAATATCAGCGAAATCCATACAAAGATCGAATACTTTGTTTCGAATATATGCTGGTGCTTTTTTTCTCAAATTTTCTTGTAATTTTATTTGTCTATCAGTGATAGGCAATGCTGATTTTTGTGTCTCTAAGATGTGAAAATCTTCAATTGGACTCACTTGTAATTGTTCAGTATTAAGTACTTTAATATGGTCGGTTACATTGAGGACTCTTATCCATGATTTTTGTTCGTGTACTACTGTTGTAGGGATAATGACGTCATTTTCAATTTGTTGACTTTCAATTAAATTACACATGGAAATTTATCGGATTTAATGTGGAAAATTCTAAATGTCTCACACCTTGGTGGAATAACAGAAACACCATGTAATAATTCAGATTTAATTGGAATTACAACGACTGGTGCATTTTGTTTTCTAATTGTGAGTGTCATATCGTCGTAATTAATTAAGCATTTGAAGCGTTTTAGAAAATCTTTCCCAATGATGCCATTTGATGGAATTAGAAAATCATCGGAAACTACATGAAATTTATGCTCATACTCGACGTTTTGTTCAATAAATTTCAGATTGAATGAACCCAATGAAAATATAGGATTTTTAGCGATACCGATTAGTTTAATAATGTCTGTTTTATCGTACTTAATTTCTTTTGAAATGGAGCTAATTTTTATCAGCGATACCGTTGCTTCGGTGTCTACAAGCAATATTAAATTTGAGTTTGATACATTGGTTTTTATTGAAATAAAATCGGATAAATTGTCTTTAATGTGATAAATTCTATGTTCGGTCTTTTCACTCGGAACTGATACACTTTCTAGTGATTCATTTGCAACCCGCCGTTCCCCGGGTTCGTTTCGTTTCCCGAAATAACACGAATATTTTGATCATTGTTCGAACGATTAAAATTTGTACCATTATTTCCACGATAATTCTGATTGCCATAATTATTTTGACCATTTCTATCATTACGTTGATAATTTGATCGGTTGCCATTATTGTTATTGTTGAACCGATTATTGTTAGAATTATTTCGATTTCCGTTCGATCTACCATTATTCTGATTGCCATTACTCTGATAACCATTGCCATTTCGGCTGTTGTTCGAACGATTATTGTTGTTGCCAGAAAATTTATTTGAATTTCCATACTTGTGAGAATACGACGTTTGCACCCTATCTTGCTTAAGATTGTTTATTTCAATAATCATTTTCGCGATAGCTTCCTTTGGCTCAGAGAATTTCGTTGCTGCAAGTATGGCTTTGACTGTATCATTCTTCGCAGATTTACGACACATTTCAACTGTTTTTTCAATGGAAATTTCTTTTGCTTTCTCTCTTGAGAAACCCTCAAGACACAAACTTCTTTTGAAATCATCAGCAAGCTTTTCAGCTTGCTCGGCAAACTTTGTGAGACTTGAGCGATCAGCTCTTAACGCGAGAATTCTACCTTCGATCACTTTCGATGACTCAGGTTTAATGCCATCTTTTAATTGTTCAATTATATCGTCGACTGTTTCTGGAGGAGTAATGATCGCTTCTCTAGCACGACCTTCAAGTTTTGTCATTACAAATTTTCGAAAAATTTCCCTATTTGCTGCCTCGCATAGTTCTTTTAACAAATCGACCGCGTCGACGAAACTATCAAGTACCAATGGGTCACCATCATATTTATAATTTATCATTCTGTGTGCTATAGCAATAAATTCGGCTGATGTTTGTGCCATTGTAGCTTGAATATTCAGATTATTATTATTAGTATTGTTTTGTCCAGAAAGATTACTCAAATTTGCACTAGTATCTGTTATTGATTCGTCAGTACTGTGAATTTCAGTGATCAATTTAATGTCAATTTGATTAAAAAGTCCCTTTTCGAAATTGTATTTTAAATTCAATGTCTTAAGTGCTTCTTTGAATTTTGATAAGTAGCCAGCAAATTTTTGAAGAGAATCCAATTTTTCCTCTTCTGGAATAGAATGATGATCGACTGTGGCAATTAAATCATTATAAGTTGATACCAAACACTGTTTATATTCTTTTCTCAAATTTAAATCCGATGTGAGAGGTCTTCGAGATTTATATGGTTCAATACGTTTGTATTCTCTTTCGAAAAGCGAATATTTCTCTACAATTTTTTCGTTATCAACCATGACATCGTTTACAACAAAAGTCTTTGAATCGCGTTTGCTTATGTATTGTTTTTTTTTTGTATATGTTTTTTTTTGCCAATAATTTCACGCAATAATCAATATCTATCGATATATGTCTTACATATTTGAAGTGAGACTCAATTTATTTTGTGAATGAAAGAAAAAAAAATAAAAAAAAACATGTATTGCGCGTATATTCAAGATTAAAAGTAATAAGTGAATGGAGAATGATTGTATTTGATGGGAATGTTTAGGATTTTGTTTCTATTGTTTGTAATGATGGTCCTGTACAATCAGGAAAAATATTAACTTAATATATTTAGATCTGTATTCTATTCAAAGAAATGGGATGCTAAATTTATTTGAAGTGATTTAAGCCTACGAATTTAATTAGATTTAATTTCTATTGACGATTTAAATTTGAAATTTTAGTACAAATGTACGCGCTTAAACTCTTCTATCCAAATTGTAAAGAAACTCACTCTTCATATACGTAACATGCTGTTGTGTTTTGCCGTTTGTGCTTTGTCTCCGTCCATTCGTGTGCTCTTCGCTGCTTGCTATCAATTTTCGACCGGATCTCCTCTACGTCACTTCTCGCTTGTCTCTTTTCTCTCATCTGTATTTGTCTTCTCTTGTCCATGTTCGTCTTCTCTCGTCTTCTTTCGTCTTCTTCGAGCCCGTTTCTCGACTGTGTGTACGCTGCTGTGTGTATCATACGATTGTCAACTTTGATGACGTTGTTGTTGAATTCACAAATAACCACGTGGCGTTTTCATTACCAAAAATACTAATTTTACCGTATTTCGTCTAGACTGTATTTTTGTTGTTACTATTTACTCACACTTCCGATTCACATTGCACTCGAATTCGATGATGTTTTATGCATTTATGTTTCCGATTTTTATGTACTGTAATTTATTTCTCAAATTTTCTACTTCAATGTGTCTTTTTCTTGTCGATTTCAATTTGATTTTGTGTTTTAATTTCGATGCGTGTATATATTTTGTGTGTGTTTTTTTTTTATTATTTTATTTTATGTTGCGTTTTAATCATTTAGAGTAGAACTGTGCCATGTTACAATTCTAAGTAAAATATGTCTTTAATTTCACTCTTTTTTCAAATATTTTGTGATGATTATTTTTATTATGTCAGTTTGATTCGGTTATCATTGTAAATTTAATTTAATATTTGCTGATTATCGATGATTATTCGGGATTTTTTTTTTTTTTGATTTCACTATTTTTCATGCAACATGCGGTTTCTTCATTTACTTTATGATTTCTGCTTCTTCTTTCTTCTTTCTTTTTAACTTTCAATAACTTTTTAACTTCAATTATGATTTATTTTATGTTTCTATTGGTTTTTAGTTTAGTTTGTTTAATTTGACTTGATGTTTCATTTGAATAATTTTTTTTTTGTGATTCTTTTGGCAAGTTCGCCATGTGATAAATGAATGATGATATTATTCTTAGAGTTGCAATGGAAATGACTGTACCGTGTGAGTGCTAGATGCTAACTGATTGATTTATTGTATCTTCTTATAACTAATACATTGGTCTTACACTACCAGTGCATGTATTGGTACACTACAGCTTCGAAAAATGGACAATCGTCTAATGAAATGCAGCATAAGACTGATGCTGAGGTAATTTCAATGGTTTTGGTTTATTTTTCGTATTCAAATTGATGAGTTGTCTATTAACTCTTAGGAAAACGTTTTACAGTCGTCCAGTGGCCAAAATGATGGTGGCTTGCCGAAGGCATCACCTATTTCAGACGCAGAATGTTCTATTGGTTTGGTGCGACATGCTCAAGACAAAGTGAGTTTTATTACTTGTTTATTTTAGCCGATTCATTTAACAGTGTTAACACAAATTTACAATTTCAGCCCCCTGTCTCGATGATTGCTGCAAATCAGTCGAAAACTGAATCGGTTGGTCAATGTTTGAAACGACCTCTTGTTGAATCTCAAAATCAGGTGGCAAAAAAGGCAAATACTCTGAATGAAAGTGAAATGCCAAATACATCGTGTGGCACAGGACATGATTACGTTTTGCCAAATGTTCCATTTCAAGTGATAGTAAGTTCAATTCACTTTTGTGTTTTGTATTTTGAAAACTTATTTATCATGTAATTTCAGGAAAACTCTGCCCGTTCGTATACAGAATATGATGTCATTTTGAGGAATACAGTTTGTATTTTTATACAAATGTACAACACCGCCCAAAGTTTCAAAAGTGAAAAGTTTGACGATCAATTTTTACGATGCATTTTGTTGGAGATATTTCGTAAGACAAACATAAAGTTGGGAAAGATCGATTCAAAAAACTTGGATTTTGCGTCGATGCTCTTTTCATTCCATGTCGGACAACAACGTGCTCATGAATTTACAAGGAAATCAAAGAAAATTTTAAAAGAACTATACGACAAGTACAAGCTCGAAGCTGAAAATGAGATGTTTTCTAACTATTAAAAAACTAAGCTGTCGAAGCATATAATTATCACGTGTTCATCAGCCAATGGTTTAATCCATTTTCATAAAATAAAGATTTAAAACTAAGAAAAATAATCTCATGTTATTTCCGGTGTGTGTCCATTTTATCTTATCTCGAATGAGATACCAGATAAGATAAGATAAGATACTATCTTTTATCTTATCTAGATACATTTCTCGAAAAACGAAAATATCTTATCTTTTATCTTATCTTTCAAATTTTTCATTATCTTATCTTAAGATACATGCAAGATACCATAAAAATGTTAGGTACAATTGTTTTGGTATTTTTTTTTAACTAAACAGTCTCCAAAATTAGTAAAGTGATCTCCGAATTTAGTGAAATCAGTAAAAAATAATTCCCAAAATTATTGAAATTAAATTGATCTCCGAATTGACGGAGATATTTATTTTTTACTATTTTTTAAAAATGTTGTTGTTGTTTTTTGTGTGTTGAAATTGCTCAATTTTTCGACATGTATCTTGAAAAATGTATCTCAAGATATGCGATAAAATCTTATCTTTTTTAATATCTAGATAAATTTCGAAAAATTGGGCGAGTATCTAAATCTTATCTAGATACTTTTCAGGTATCTTTGTTTTACACTGGTTATTTCAACAACTTGAATAAAAAATGAAGATTCTGAACTAAGAACAATATTCTATTGTCATCAAACAACTCATGTGTGTGACGTTTTGTCGTGCGCTGCATATGTATTGGTGCACAAAATTGAACGGATCATTTCAAACCGATCCAACCGTTACAATACGTTTCGTATGTAAATAGAACAATGGAGGCGGACCGGTATGTTTTCGGTTTCAATGGAGACGGCTGGAACGTTCCGCTTCTCTGGTTGGCATTTGTGAACTGTGCGGTGCACGTCTGATTCGCACATTGTTTCTGCCAGTTCGATAGAATTTATGAATGGATTCAGTGACAGTGGATCTCCAGAATAGTATTCTGTGAAAGTTCTGGCACATAAATTGTAAAATTCTAATTTAGAAGTCATTTTTGTATGTTGTGTGGATACAGAGGCTGAGTGCGAAACAAAATTTTCAAAAATTAAATTATCACCCGTTTCAACGTCGTTTGTTAAATCATCATCTGTTTCAGTGTCTTCTACATAGTGCGACACGAAATTTCCTGGGCGTTTGTAACTGATATATTTTGGATGTACACCTCGAGTCTACCAAAACCCCCAAAGGGTTTTGCAAAGTTAGCTCGATTTGATTTTTTACACTCTCATGAAATTTCGCGATTTTTCGATTTTTCAGAATTTCACTATTTTCACATTTACTAAGAACCATATCTTCCAATCGAGCTAACTTTGCAAAACCCTTTGGGGGGGAATTTATCACGATTCTGATAGATTGTGGTGACATCTGTTGAATAATGGTAAATACATGATTCAGTATGACATTTGGTGAAACTCAAATTTGACGTTTCTTCTGTGTATTTGTCGAGTAAACAGTTTTAACACACTTAATATAACATTGCAATTCGTTGTTTTTTTTTGTCTTCAGTTCATTCGAATTTTGAACTCACATATTTGTCGATTAAACAGTTTTGACACACTCAGTGTAATATTGCAATTCGTTGTTTTTTTTTCAGTTCAAGTGCATGAATAATTGTACGAATTATTTTGTATTTTCAACTCAAATATTTGTCAATGGAGCACTTTTTGTCACTCTATGTAACGTTTCAATTCACTGTTTTTTTGTGTGTTATTCATCGTTCAGATTGGAATTTTTAGATTCTGTCAATTTGCGCTCATTTAATGTCTTTTGCTATTTTCTCAAGCATTTGTGATCACGTTACGCGCACTATAATGATTTAATGTATTTTATACCACATAGCGAAGACATATGCTGATTACCTTAATAAAATGAAATACTTGTCAATGCTACTACGCCGAGACCAATTCCCTACGTAACTGGATCCATTTTGTCACTCTCAAAGTCGAAGTTTTTTTTTTAAACAAATATCTCACAATTTATCATTTAATTTCCGTCGATTTATTATTTCGTGCCAAATATCTCACATTCCTATTTATTATTTCATTTACGTCATATTATTATTATTTCACTTTCGTCGATTTACAATTCACTTTGTTTTTTTTTTAATTTCTCTTTATTCACTCTTCCTGGTCGCCATATATCAGTATAGAGTAAAGGTAGTAATTAAAAGGCGTGTGTGTTGTCGTAAGACTCAAACAAGAGTGTCAGTCATGATTTATTAATTTACCTTGCGGCGACGCATATGCATACGCACGCGCTACAGGAACGCTTCTCAATCATTCGAACTGTACATTTTGTTTGAACGCACAAGCAAAATGATTATGCGCAGTTCCAAG
The DNA here is from genome assembly GCA_030463065.1 of Aphidoletes aphidimyza. Classification (NCBI taxonomy): domain Eukaryota; kingdom Metazoa; phylum Arthropoda; class Insecta; order Diptera; family Cecidomyiidae; genus Aphidoletes; species Aphidoletes aphidimyza. The sequence goes on along the minus strand of CM059997.1, from coordinate 24,273,650 downwards.
AAATAAGCAAGCGCAATAAAAGTGTTGAGTGATGAAATTCAGGCAGAGTGTAGCACACAGCACCACGCATAAGAACAATGCATACCATTTGTTAAGGCGACAAATGACAAAATCATGTTGAAACATGAAACCAACCGACGCTCAATCAAGCACGCCGATTGGTTGATGAGATAACTAGGGGGAAAGAACGCTGTAAATAGCCTGCAAATAGCGCAAATAAATGTATGTATTTACATAGAATATTATATGGCATATTCGCAGCCTATAGGTGGCGCTCGTGTATGCTAGGTAAATACTATGCGAACACGCTTGCAAATGAACGCAAATGAAATGCAAATACACACAGTTATGCCAATAGTTCTTTCCCCCTAGTGAGATAACGTTCGATCTCTAACGCTGACCCCACGCAAGTGTAACCGATTCGGCATTGCATACAGATGAAACACATTCTGTGATGCAATTGCGCTCATCGATTCACATTGCTTTATACTGTATATGTGTATATAATATATTTGACGTTTACATTCTAACATGCGTGAAATCAAACTCATTTAAAAAATAGCACACAGGTACGAACGGCACATAAGCAATGTGCGACCCTTCGTATAACACACAATGCGCAATGCAACCCTCCGATTGCATTCGTTCCGTATGTGACGCATGCGCATGCATATGGCATAACGCACATGCGCATTACGACCCTCTTTTAGCTTGCGTATTGCGATTGACCATTACCTTATTTGTATCATATTCTTCGTATACATCTTCAACTCGAGAATAAGAAAGTTTTGACAAGAAAGACAATTGTCTCAAGACTTAGGTTAATTATCGACCATTCCATACCAAATCGATCAAAATTCACATGGACCATCTCGGATTTGAAAAATTTATATATGGTTCGATAAGTTTAGGTCCAACTAAGAAAAATCCGGGGTCGGTTGGTCGAAATTTTCAACTTTTGCAAAAGTAAGGGTAAATTTTGACTATCGACCATTTCGAAAGGTAAAAAAACCGCACACATCTCGTTTGAAAGGTATTGAGGCCTACTTCATTTTGTATTTTTAATATTTTTGAAAAAAGTTATTTTTGACATAGAAATCGACTTTTGAATCTTTAAACGCGATTATCTCGAAAACACGTATACAATTTTTTTTTGAGTTAGAATTGGTTTCGGATAGCTGACCTCAAGCCCTTTTATCTGGCTGTATCAAAAATATGGACACTTAATAAGACGTTAATGTAAATACTTTGCTGATAATTATAACTTTAAAATTACTTGAAATTTATAGGGCAAAAATAAAATATTGTCCATTTTGGCCGGCAAGAAAAGTCGATCCACCACCTGAATTGGCCAGCAAAGCACGCAAGGATACAGTTTGTGTATTATTTTTCGGCTCGAATAATTTGTGAGTAAAACTTATCAAAATGTGACATTCAACAACAAATTCAAATTCATTTTCTAAATTTCGTGTTTCTAGTGGTTTTGTTAATAGAGATAATATCATTGACTATGCTGCAAACCTCGAAAAGTATGTAAGCAAAGGCCGTGGCAAAGACTTTAAAAATGCAGTAGCACGTATCGAAGAATACATTTCAGATCCGATTGTAAGACTTTTGATGTAAACATGATTTGTTTTCCCATTCTTCTACAGGAATTTGCTAAGAATTCTCGTGTGAAGCCGATGAAAAAAATTAAAAAACCAGCAAAAATCGATTGATCAACTGACACGTGAGAAAACGGTTTGCAAGGAAGAATAAAACAATTGATGGCAACCGTCAGTTCAGATGTTTCAAAAGGGGAGCAAAACAATCAAAGCTATCAGCATGAAGAAACAGACGAGTACGAGGTAGAAGTGATTCTGAACCATAACATACACAAAGGACAAGGTACATTTTTGATTCGCTGGAAGAACTTTTCTTCCAGTCACGACACTTGGGAAAAAGAAGCAAATCTGAACTGTCCTCAGATTCTTCAAAAGTATTTGAAAAGTTCTGGTTTAGCAGCACACAAAAAAAAGAAATAGCCAAAGAGCTCTGGAAATCTGATTTAATTCAGTCAATTCACATTTTCCCAGTTTATTTTTTTAGTACAGATACATTATACTCATATTCTCACAAGAGAATATAAATATATATTTTTGCTTTCAAATTCATTTGTTTCATACATGTATATGTAAATGTTTCAATCTTTCGAATGCAAAACGAAAATGGTAAATACAAATTTTGACACAGGTGATTTTGATCCTAATCAACAATGTGAATCCACCCTTAAAAAAAAACCAACGAATCTTAAGTCTTATATACACACCAAGTGTGATCAAACGTCACTCATTTGACAGCATGTCAGCATATCAAAGTATAAATTCAACAATCAAGTGGTTTATTTTAACACCAAACAATTTAAAATTACACAAAACACAGGAACAGATAAACTATGGAATTAACAAGAGATGCTCAGCTATTTTGGCACAAACTTGAATTGGATATGAAAACAGCAATTCCTAGTTTCATAAAAAATTCTTTTCAGTTAGTTGCTCATTATTTAATTCGGTTGAATTTTATTATCGGAAAAATGAATTCGGGCGACGAAAAAATAAAATGGGCGACTAAAATATAGTAGAATTGGCGACTAAAAATGTTAAACCGGGCGACTATTTAATGTGAAAATTAGCGCCAAAATATTTAAATATTTCGGAAATTAAAATAATCTGGGCTGTAATAAATTCAATTTGTGGCGACTGAAAGAATACTGTTCAATTTTTAGCCGGAATTGGAATCATTTGACAGTTTATGTATAAACACTATGTAAAAACAGTGGCAACACTTATGTATTTCTCATACATTTGTAAAATGATTCCAAAGTGTTCATCATTCTTTGATAAAAAGCGCCAAAAAAATGCAATTTTGGCGATCATAAATTCAATTTAATTCCCCGAAATAAATAAAATTGGCAACATTTTTTTGATTTGTTTAATTTTTTGTAGCCACCATTAATAACAAGGCCAGTCAAAGCGCGTTTGACGATAAAATTCTTCAGTTTGCTTGTTTTAGCAATGACAAAATGCAATTTGAATCGAGCAAACGATTGAGTGAATGAGGGAACGAAGTAAATAATTTTACTATAGTCGTCGACGAAGGAACAATAGAAATTACACCGATGATAACATTGGTGGCGCACAACGACTGCGGTTCACTCAATTCCATTTGAAAATTCAAAGTTAATGGTGTTCGTTAAGGATTTTCTTTTCGAATGCAAATGCATATAGCCGCAATCTAACTTGTTCGAATTTTGCACGTAATATTTATTGTGTGGCGGTTTCTAGCCGAGAATGTTGAATTACGCATAAATCCATGTAATTTGTTCAATTATTTTTTTTGTCCGAATTTTTTTTTTCGCAGAAAAAAACGTTTTTTGTGTCTGAAGCCTTCCAAAGGCGATAAACGATGTAACATTCATAAGCGAAATTATTTGTATCCGCAAGTGGAACATTTTATTGTTGACATCAGACTGATTCGACTAACTACTGAGCCGAATATTGATTTTGAAATTTTTAATTTTTTTTCCGGAAAACTGTAAACTAGGCTTTACACTAGATAGAATCGATTTTTTTGGGACCCCTGTCGCATTTTCGGCCATGACCCCCCCCCCCCCCCCTATATTTTATATAAAACACTATTTTCGATCTCATATATAGAGTCATAGTGTTGTCGATTGCTATTGTGTGTCATTGAACCTGAGTTGCCTGCTGTGATGCGATGAGCTATTAGAACTGTACGATTGTATTCTTTTTTTAAAATCGACAGCAAAATAACAATCACCTTCTTCTGTTATTGTGACAATGTTGGCTCTCTTAATTTCTTAAATTGCTTTGACGGATTCAAAGCCGGCGACATTCTGCATCAATGCGATCTGGTTCAATTCTTGTTTTTGCATGCTCAAAAACTCGTCCCTTCAATTCATGCGTGAATCTGTCAAAATTCTGTTGAATGTGCATCACAACTTCAGCACGAAGTTCGGCAGTCAATTGATGTGCCATCGATCCAAAGAAACACGACCCATCCATTGCAATTTGAACAATCTTCACTGTTTGTTTACTTCCATCAAATGTGAAAGTCATAGTTTGATTTCTTTCGCTGTTCTTCAATGTGGCGGTGATATTGCTTAAATTTTTTACTAAAATTTGTTTCCACAGTTCATCATGTTGAATGTCAGCAACTGTCGTAACTGAATCGGCACTATCACATTTTTTTTCTTATTTGAGAAATGCAATTAGTTTTGGCTTCTTTTCATTGATTTCAGCCTTCGATTTAAACCGCTGCCTGCGTTTTTTTTCCTTTCCATCCTCTTTGAGCGCTGCATTACAGGTGGGTATTCTTAAATCATGGTGTATTTCCATTATCATCTTGGAAAGTGTCTTCACCCACTTGCTCAGCTACGTGCTCTTTGAGCCATTTTGTGTGTAATTTGAGGTGCTTTTTGAAGTTCGATGTGTTCCAATAAAAAACGGCTGAGTTATAATGTGAATTACACTGCACACTCACAATGCGTTCCTTTTTGCCAGAACAAAAGATGCATGTCACATCAGCACGCACTTTATTGTCTTTGCTGACAATTTTGACAGCTTTTGAGCATTTCTCATAGTTCTGAAATAACAAATGTCCAGTCTTAATTTAAAGAGTACTAAATTCTTTGTAAATTGACAGCATTCATAAAACAATGTGAGTGCGATCCACACTTCCCGAAGCAAAACATGAAAAAAAAATCTCATGATCTCAATATTTAAATATAATGGCCACTGGAGATTTTTTTTTAAAGGAAAAAATTACAGGAATGCCTACAATTGAATTCCTCGCAGATTATCGCCGAATCGGTTACACTACTAACAGTAATTCTCAAAATTGAATTTCCCACTTTTATAATTTGTGAACAACTTCATTGCATTCGATCGATAAGTTCAATGTTGTGCATACAAAAAAGACTGAAATTCAGTAGAAAAGTGCACATACAAAAAGTATGCTCTTACAGAATTTGTGTACGAGCATACTTTTTGTATGTGCACTTTTTTACTGAATTTCAGTCTTTTTTGTATGCACATTAGGGTGTTCATTTTTTCTTAAATTTAAGCGAACATAAGATTTTTGGATAGATAAGCGCGCGGATGTGTCGGACAAATATTTTTTTTACCTCGGATGGTCTCTGTTCCGGACAATCACCGAAACATAACCGATATTTCTAAATGATGTTTTTTGCACAGAGAACCAATTCATAGGCAAACAACTTGATCTTGACAAACTTATATCGAACCGATTTACAGTTCAAATTTCGGTTTTATTTCAATGAAAATCAGTTTTATTTCGATTGTAAATCGGTTTGATATCAGTTTGTCAATATCAAGTTGTTAACAGCCTCAACGACCAAGCTGGAAAAACTATGAATGATGAATAAAAAAAACTGTCAAATGTCGGTTTAGCTATAAATTTTATTTAAACGTCATAGTTTTGTTACACTTTTCCCTAATTAATTTAATAAAAAGGAACCGAAAAATGAAATTTATGCAGAATATTGAATGATGAAAGTTAATAAAAGTGATCGAAAGAATGTTAAAAAAAAAGTATTGTAAATGTGAATATAAAAAAGATATGATGGAAAAAGCATGATGGAAAAAGTAAAAAAAAAACTAATTCTAGCGAAGGGGTTTCTTGTTTGTGATATTACATAGCGGATCAGGGTTATGGCGCTTCAATGCTTTGGTCGAAGTCACAATATCCTTGATGTATTCCAAACCCTTCTTCGAATCACTGTTGTTGAGATGGTACAAGATGATAGTCTTATTTGGTTGTTTCAAAAATGCCTTCAAATATGTTACCATTTTGTTCGATTTGTTCGAATGCAGGTTTCGAGCATGGTTTTGTGTCACGTTGATCAGCATACTGTTAAGCTCCGACAGCGATGAGTTAATGTGTTGGCTTTCAACGCTATCCACCTTGCCTTTTGGGCTTTCAAACCCAGCCAAGTCGACAAAAGCCATTTTCGAATTGGAATTTTCGAGAGATACAATAACGAACAAAAGGGATCGTGAAGATGTTTCGTTTTGGTTTGTTGGTTTCTGAGTTTGAGTGGTTTTTACATGTTCAACCAGAAGTTTGAAATCATCGAATGAGCTTATGGCCTTCTCTTTAGGTTGCTTGTTTTCACCTAAGAGATCTCTCTTTTGGCACAAATCAAAACATTCGCTTCCGATGATTTCAAACGCTGACACGGACACTTTTACAGAACATAAATTCAAAATGTATTCGCCCGATTGGCAAAGTAACCCGTTGGAACCATTTATCCCAAACATTGTGCACGTCTTACCACTTCTTGTTGTGCCATGGTTCAAAACGCAAGAAATTCCACCGGCAATGAATGAGTCCAAATATGGTTTGACGTCATTAAATTTTTCATCAGAGGCAGATCCGTGATAGACACGGCTGAATTCCAGTTTTATTTTCGAATTGGTGCAATCTATAATTAATAACAAAGAGTAGCCATTTCCACATTGTATTAATTTCATTCGATCAAAAAAATTCAATTTAAAGCAAGGAAAACTGTAATAAATATGGAGCATTCAAAGTGGAAGCATCGGACAAAAAAAGTGGTGCATTCAAAAAAACTTTCTAATTTGTTTAACGATTTTTTTTTAAATCAATGTTTTTTTTCGGAAACACATTTTTCAACTTTAAATGCCCCACGAATGCGGTGTTATGTTGCAAAAAATGCGATGTTGTATATTGGTCACGCAAGAGAGTGTGTTTTTCGTCAATAAAAAATTATCTATGAATTCAACCGTATTTGAATTAAAACTGATACTTGGATCATTGACGTTTTCGAAGCAGCACAGATTCACAGTGTACAGCAATTGTTCCACTCTCTTTTCGGGTTGAATCTTTCCTGCAATTTGAGGAATGGATTGAGTTTTGCCTGTTGCCAAACGAATATTAAGTTCTTTGATTATTCCATCTTTGTTGACAACTTGTTCGCGCAATTCATTCAGTTGAACTTCCATGGCTTCTAGGTTGTTTCGAAGTGTAGTCAACGAAGTTTGAGTAACATTGATTTGATTATCGGCTTTTTTCATTTCCTCTTGATGCTTTTCGTTCAAAACCTTTAGCTCTTGTTCGAGTTCGACTATTGAAACATTTTTCGATTCAACGCTTTCTTGTGCTTCCTTCAATTTTCTTTTAAGCTGTTCGATTTGTGCTGTAAAATAGTTTCGATTGAAGACCACTCGACAACAAATCATTAACTTAAACTTACTCTGCTTCGAACTTTCACCATCATTATTTTGGTTTTCGGAAGAATCATCAGAATGTTCTTTACAATGCCGTCCAAAATTGTACATCGTAAAAGTGCACTTTCCAGTGACTTTATTCACATACGATGACAATTTGTGCATGGAACCACAATCTGGGCAGCGAATTTTGCATGCGTACGCCGAGCTTCCAAATAAAATATCACCTTCGGTCAGCTTTTCACACACCTTCATCGAGAATATAACAGTTCGATAAGCTCAAGAATGTTTAATGCTAATAAATTTATCCAAACCTTTAGTTCCTGTTCGAGAACAGTTTTCTTATTTATTTCGAGCATTTTTTCTTCATCAATTGGTTCATTTTTCTTTGGATTCAAATGCATGATAACATCCATCATTGTCGCTAATATTCCAGATGTGAATGAGTCAATGTCGTTAAGCGCTGGAAATTTCATACACAATGCTTCAAAGGATTTCGTGTTAGAGCGAATTTTCATGTATTCACTTTCCAGGGCACTCAATTTTTTTTGCGTCTTGATTGCAGCAATCGATGATAATGTCATGAATCCAAGAGCGCTGAAGATAGACTTGAGTCAAGTCGTTTTCGTAGGCGTCAAGCTCTTCTTGGAGCCATTGAACTCGTTGAATTCATTAGAGCCATCAAAATATAAAAGAAATCGAAAGTGCGTAAAATTTTCGGATGATCTTAAATTTTTCGAATATATGAACCTGCGAAATTTTACGATGATTTCGCTTAATCAGAACTTATCGAATAAGTTTCGCACGAACGAATGAAATTTTTGTTGTTCGTTGACAACTCTAGATGAGACTAAAAATTAAATGATAGATGTCTTATATGAGAACATAAAATCATGTTTAGAATTTTCAATAACTGATTTTATCACTACATGAAATGTAAAAATACAAAAAAATCGCTTTTAATTTTTCTGCTTCTTATCCAATAACAACAGAGAATTTTCGTATTTTTGTATAAATACACCGAGATAATTGAAAAACATATCACGAACATTCAAGAACATATTTGTTTGTTCGTATGTTCTCCTTGTTCGTTCGCGTTTGTTCGTGGTTGCAAATATAGTGTTCGTGTTTTATTCGTGTTCGTGTCTTCGAGAACGAACGCGAACGAACACGAACAGTTCGTGTTCGTGAGCAGCCTTAATGCACAGACATGTTCAAACATGTTCAAACATTTACAAAACATGTACAAACATTTTTTCGTATGAAAATAGCTATTTAAAATAGCAAAATTTTGCTATTAAAATAGCAAAATTTTGCTATTAATATAGCTTTTTTTTCGCAAAAAATAGCTATTCTTCGTGAATATTGTAAAAAATAGCTATTTTAATAGCAAAATTTTGCTATTTTAAATAGCTATTTTTGAAAAAACTAGCGAATAGCTATTCGGCATAAAAATAGCTATTTTCAAAAATAGCTATTCCGAAAAAAATGCGGAATAGTAAAGCTATACTATATATATAGTATAGCGCGCCCATCCCTACATCATTGAATCATATATGGATGCAACGTTGAAGCCGTTGGAACGTTTATATAAAATTTGGTTCTCGACTTTTTTCATTCGGCTCTGGCGACAATTTACATGCTCAAACAAAAAACTGACACTGAAAGAAAATTTTATCACATCAAACACATACAACTGTATAGAGCTGAATGCGCATAGCATGATTCTTTGCATTGGAAAAAACAAATGGGGAATGTTGACTTTGTATGCAAGTTAATGCCGTACACAACACTACGCATACAAAACAAAAAAAAACGATTCAAACACAGCAAACAATTCCGTACCAAAAAACATACGATTAGATTCACTGGCGCTGCAAAATTATGCTAACAGTTTTGATGGGAAGGACGTTGACGAGCACTCACCGTACGTAGAAGTGTTTCGAGACGATCAAATAAACAAAAGGATTATCGTCAAAAAGACTTCGTTTTGTTGGTTGTTACGTAGTGACTATGCCCGAGTCAGCAGCGATCGTTTAGAGCGCGTGAAAGCAAATGTCCCAAAAAAATCGATAAACAAGTCCATAATACAAAAAAAGTCGACAAAAAAAATCCTCGCATGAAATACAAAATAACCAAATGAATTTTATTTAAGTAAATAAACCGAAAAAATGTTTACATTTGAATTGTTTTCTTTTGTTTAGTCTGAAATATTCACTTGTTCGTTCTGTGCCAAGCCTTTGTATGGGTGCGATGTGATCTGTTTCGATATTTCGAATATATCGTTTTGTTCGATGTGAATAACGCTATTGTAGTGGTTTGGTTTTGATTTGGATTCATTTTGTACAGTTGCCGTTTGGAGGCCAGTTTGTACGGTACAGTATGCCATAATGATAGTTGTTTTAAAATTCTGATCAAAACCATTTGCAAAGTAAAAAGTGTCTTCACAGATAATTAAAATGTTCACTGAGAAAATTCGTGCTATAGCTTTGAGTGATTCTGATCCACCTCAGCAATTGCGTTTTGGAAGATCTCGATAGAGAAACTCATCACATGCTTTTTTCATGTTTTCGACTTTTATACCTCTTTGCTCAAATTTGTCGTAGACTGCTCCTCTTAATTCTGCGTCAAATAATTTCCTGTGCTCTTTAATGTATGCGACGACTTGATCACGTAGTTTTGAGGTTGCAGTGTTTTGTGCTCGTGAGTTCAATTTCGATTTATTTATTTGATGCTCTGCTGCTCGGAAGGCGCACCACATTTATTTATAGTGAAAATATTTCTAGCGTTCATTCCTGTATTTGTTTCTATTCCTAGGAACAAATTCCAAAATTGTTCCTAGGAATAATTATGCATATTACTGAATTTATTTCTAGACTGAATTTGTGTAAACATATTACGAATTATTTCTAGAATATATTTCTAGAAGAGATTTAAAAGTATTTTTGAATTCAAAATCCACGGTGAAGTTGTTCAAAGTCCACGGTGAAGTTGTTCACAGTTCAATAATTTATGTGTGAATGTGTGAATGTCAAAATATCATCTGTTGTTTGTCAACAATCTGTTGGACGTTTTCAAAGCATCAACATGACGGACAAAGGTAAGTTGATAAGTTTTTCTGCTCATTAAAAAAATTGATCATTTTTATACATTTTATTTCTTTTTTCAGTAAAGTGCCCCCGTTGCAACAGAACGATCTCCCGCAAAAACCTGTCGCGACATATGAAAACCATCCATGAAAAAAAAAATGTTCGAATGTGATATTTGCGGACAGGAATTCACCACAAAGACAAATGTACAAAAACACCGGCAAACACACAGCCGGTATCTTGATCGTCAAAGCCACCATTCCAGCCGCTCTCGCCATCACCATTACCATCACCATCGACGAAGCCCAAGCTATTACGGCAGCGATTCGGAAGATCGTTTGATGCGCTTCCGAAGCCGCCCCCGAAGCACCTCGCAAAGTCCGATTCGACGCCGATCTCGTAAGCATCGAAGCCGATCTCAGAGCCGATCACGAGACTACACTCGTCGGAGCTGCTCGCAACGAAGCCGCTCTCATGATCGTCAGAGCCACCATCGTAGATAAATTCGTGATAATGTCCCTGCCAGCCAGCTAGGCAAAAAGAAAGGAAATGACGAAAGTCTAACGACTGAAATAGAGTCACCTCGATTCGAACCATTAGGTATGCAATTTTGTTGAAATTATCATTCAATAATACAATAATTATATACAAGAAAGACGACAAGAAAGACGACAAGAAAGACGACAAGGAAGACGAAGAAGAGGACGAGGTAGAGGACGAGGTAGAGGACGAGGGCGAGGAAGAGGAAGACGAAGAAGATAAAGACGGGGATGGAAAGAGCCGCGAAGAAGACATGGAACAATACGGTTATGAACATGAAGAGATAGTGCAGGACGAAAGTCTGAAGAAATTATCAGAAAAGAAAAAAAAATTGGTCGAAGTTGCTCAAAGATTGAAAAATGTTTTGAAGACAGTCTTCGAACTAATCGAAGATATTGAAGAGATAGAGGAAACGATGTAACAAAAAAATGAAACTTTCTTGAATCAATCTTGAACTTAGTGAGGATCGTCGTCTTTTCTATTTTCTGAAAATCTAAACATGTATTAAAAAACAATAAAACTTTGTTGAATCAATCTTCATAATATAAAATTTATTCCTTCCACATTTATTGTTATTATTTATTATTAATCAATTGTGAAAATTCCAGTGACTGTTCCTCAGAGGAGGAATGATTTTAATTCATTTTGTTTTAAAAGTGTTATTTTCTCCTCAACTGAGAAGTATGAACTTCCTCAGTACTCTCCTCTTGCTCAATTGCCTCATCAGCTCAACTCCTTCTGTGAGGAACAGTCCATGGAAAATGTTCAAAATTCGTTTAAATTTATTTTTATTGACGCGAACATTTCATATGAAGCATTTTGCAGATTTAACAGCAGTCTGACTGTTCGTCGAATAAAAATATTTGCGACTCCCGTACAGCTTTATGGAGCAAAACATTCGGGTTACCAAGTTTTGAATAGCGGGTGAAGCCTTCTAAGAAATGCATAATTTTATTCTTTGATACGTCACACTTTGTATAGTCCCCGAAGAAGTGGATCGTATATTTTCCATTTTGACATTCCTTTTCGATGATACCAGGCCATAAAGGGTAGCCACGAATGTGCGCCCATACCATCTCAAATTGTTTCAAAGATGGAGGTAAAGCTAAAATGTTTGTAACAACTTTACGCTCTCGTCTACGTATCTTCCGAGCCGGCGATTTATGTGAGTGAATTGTTGCTACTACCTGATCAATGCGACGAACTTTTGAAAGCGATCCTTTGAGAGCCTCAGCACTTGGCCGTTTGGATGATGTTGACGCTATTTGTGTTTGATCAGAATTCTGTTGGAGTCCATTTCTGTTCAATCGCAATACATGTAATTCATCTTTTGATGTTGATTGCTTCTGTGCTCGAAGAGTAGTGGTTGACGGTCTTTCTGGTGACGATGATGCCATTTGTGTCCTGGGGGGTATTGCACCAGAGACTACAAAATTTGTAAACTTGTAAACTTGTAAAACTGATTTACAGGTTTACATATTTTGTAAAGCTGATTTACAGATTTACAAATTTTGTAAAGCCGATTTACAGGTTTACAAATTTTGTAAAGTTGGTTTACAAGTTTACAGGCTCACTAAATATGTAATGTAAGATCGCCAGATGGCAATTCGTGGAGTTTTATTAGAATTTCGATCATATTTTAGTAGAAAACTCAAATACAGAGAACGAAATAATTATGGTCGCACTTACATGTTTTTAAATATTTCTTAAATAAATCAAGGATTTCTTTGCTTTTTTGTCTTATTTTAATAAAAACTATTAATAGAAATATCACAAAAATTCATTCATTCAAAATAATTTCAAATCTCGGAATTTTTTTAATTATTTTTGGTTTGTTGAGGATGCGAAATAATTATGGGCACGTTCGTGGTTTTTCATGTGAAAATGTGATTTTTCTGAAATGTTTTGTTCAGTATTTTGTGGGTTTGCCTTTTGCATAATGTAACGCAAGGATTTAACACATTTGGTCGACAAAATATGATTGAATTATGGCCTGGCCGGCCTATTACCAAAGTGCTACCATGACTTTCTTTAAAACCGCAATCTTAGCCCAATTTTTGCTCAAATTGTAAACTTTTTGGAACTAAATCGGTCAATTATTTTTAATAACGTTCATATCTTGTGATATCAATTTCTGACACTCAGCGATTTCAAAGAAGCCAAAATGTCGTTTTCCTTGTAAATCCAGGTTGATTTATTTAATATAATCCAGGTTTTCCAGGTTGATTTATTTCTTAACTATTCGTCAGAATATTAACACTCCAAGAATTTCAATGAAATCGCACAACAATATCATAGAAAATTCCTTCATCGAAATAGCGTCAAATTGACACCAGGGACGGACGCGGGTTATTAAAGCTCATTTCATGTCTATATTTGCAAATTGACCAACACAGAATCGATAGAGTTCTTAGAATTTAATCGAATGATTGATTGGTATACACATTGTTGGTTGATGACGGACCACGCTGTGATGTGAGCTGTGTCGGCAAGTGATTTAGCCGATGCATTTTTCGATTCCATTTTTAAATTCGAAATTTCCTCAGTTATAAATTTTTGCGCGTTCTAAGTTTTTGAATTACAAATTTTGGCATTCCAAATCTTTGCGCAGTCTAAATTTTTTCTTATAAATTTTTGTATTATAAATTTTGTGTTTCGAAATTTTTATCGGGTACCTTAAATCCTTGCGTAACATTATGCAAAAGGCAAACCCACAAAATACTGAACAAAACATTTCAGAAAAATCACATTTTCACATGAAAAACCACGAACGTGCCCATAATTATTTCGCATCCTCAACAAACCAAAAATAATTAAAAAAATTCCGAGATTTGAAATTATTTTGAATGAATGAATTTTTGTGATATTTCTATTAATAGTTTTTATTAAAATAAGACAAAAAAGCAAAGAAATCCTTGATTTATTTAAGAAATATTTAAAAACATGTAAGTGCGACCATAATTATTTCGTTCTCTGTATTTGAGTTTTCTACTAAAATATGATCGAAATTCTAATAAAACTCCACGAATTGCCATCTGGCGATCTTACATTACATATTTAGTGAGCCTGTAAACTTGTAAACCAACTTTACAAAATTTGTAAACCTGTAAATCGGCTTTACAAAATTTGTAAATCTGTAAATCAGCTTTACAAAATATGTAAACCTGTAAATCAGTTTTACAAGTTTACAAGTTTACAAATTTTGTAGTCTCTGGTGCAATACCCCCCTGTTTGAATTCGACCGCAATACACGCACTACATTTTGTTGTGGTAACTGCTTTTGTACTTGTAGAGATTTGGATGACGCCTTATCTATTCTTTCTTCATTTCCAGTAGACGTTTGTGGTTTTATTGATGATAAATTAATGGGATGCAATACTATTTTAACCTCTTTGTCAATACCATATGCCTGTAATAATGACAATCTTTGCACCAGTCTGTTGATGAGCTCAAACTTTCGTCCATTAGTGGACAACCCGTATTTTTTTAGTTCTACTCGCAAACGAACCACCTAAATTAGTGATAAATTTGATTGGAAACAATTTATTTCAAGAAGACAGATGAGCGACAAATGATCCACTTACAGTTAGTTTTGTGTAATCCATGCTTGCAACCGAAAAAGTAAAAATATAGAATGGTCGTCTAGAAACTACGGAATGACAAAACTACTCAATAAAGAAATTGGTATTGTTTGTCGAAAAAACAGTGTTTCATCGTTTACTCAATATTTGACAGATACTGTCTTTTATCTTTGACGGTGAAATCGAAGAAGTAGAGAAATCGAAAGAAGAAGAAGAAGAATAGAATATCCCTATGAAGAACTTTGTGGAGACCGTCGTCTTTTCAAATTTTGAAAAATTTAAACGCCATTTTTCGGTAAATTTTGGTTTCACAATAAAATTTAATTGTTTTGGGTTTAAATTTTAACTAAAATACAAGTTGAGAGTTGTTACTCTGTTTCTCCATGTACAATAGAGCGGCGTCCCTATCGAAGAAGAGGAAATCTCTATTTATAAGGGTCCGTTCGTAACAGAGATAACAAGTAAATGAAGACGGAGAGGAAGAAAAAAATAAAATTTCTATGATGAACTTTTCTATTTTCTGAAAATCTAAATATTATTTTTACGATAAATTATGGTTTCACCATAATATATATTTTAACAATTAAAATGTTTGCATTTTATCAAAAATACACGTTTAGAGTTATTTATTACTCCTGCGAGAAACAGACGCCCCTACTGGAGAGCTCTCAATAAGCCTCTGTAAATGACTCGTGTGCCTGTCGAATGCAATCAGTTTTCTAATGTACACTGTGTTTGACGTCTGTGA
Source organism: Aphidoletes aphidimyza (assembly GCA_030463065.1). Taxonomy (NCBI): domain Eukaryota; kingdom Metazoa; phylum Arthropoda; class Insecta; order Diptera; family Cecidomyiidae; genus Aphidoletes; species Aphidoletes aphidimyza. Next base: position 24,258,421 of record CM059997.1, on the reverse strand, counting down.
TAATATTCCGTCTGTGTTAATAACTATATTTATACATAAAAATGAGTGATAAATTTTCCGAACTACTTTTAAGAGAAATGAATGACGCATTATCTTCAATTGACGAATCCGAAGAAGATGACGATATAATGGAGACGATTTCGATACAATTTGAATGGGTTGCAGGACTTAAAAAAGGCTCAATGCTCTTGTGGTCAGTAGACGAAGAGATTTTCTATTACAAAAATGCATATAGTGAAAGGAAGAAAGAGAGGGCATGCACATGCATAGTTCCTAACTGCACAGCTCGAGTGTTTGTAAAAGACGATGGAACGGCATATAGGCACGCCTCAGTTAAACATATGCTCCATGATTTGCATTACGAAAAATATATGCATGCATATTGTTTCAACAAAATGAAGGAAATGGCTTCAATGCCGGCTTCAACCACTACAAATGACATTTTCAACGAAGTTATTTTAAGCTGCTATTTCCTAGACGGCCGATTGCAATCGGTACCGATTACAATCGGCCAACAAATCGGTGGTGAATTTGAATCGTTGAACGATTCGAAATCTAATCGTTGAACGATTCGAAATCTAATCGTTGAACGATTCGAAATCTAATCGTTCAACGATTAAGTTTTAAATCGTCGGCCTGTCATGTTAAAAGTATGCATAAATCTTATTGATTTTTGTCTGAAATCTTTATTTTTTAAAGCGATTTGAATATATTTTAAACAATTACGAGTTTAGTTTAAACACTGTTTACTAAACATTAGACGACAATCAAAACCTTTTCTCATCACAAAACTCAAAACATTTTCTTGTTTGTACTATAGGTCTTTTTCTTGTTTGTTCAGAAATTGATATAAAAATACCAGAATATCACAAAAAATTTCTATTTTTAACACATTCGTCATTTTATACATTATTTCCTATAATTATATTTGCTGATTCAATGAGATTAATTTGATCTTCTAAATTTCGATCATATTTTGCCATTTGAATGTTGGAGACAAGAGTTGTGACGTCAATTTTCAATTGGGCCTGCTCACGTAAATTAAATGTTGCAGCAGTTTTGCTGATTGACTTGAAAAATAGATCCAATTCATTTTGTTCGACTGCGGACTTTAGCAATTGTAGCTTCTCTATACTGTTTTGTCTTAGTACTTCTGCACATTCATCGATTGAAGACGAATTGTTTTTGATTTTTTTTGCTGGTCTAAACACAGGGTCTTCAAAATCATCATAAACGTCGACATCAACCTCTTCGTACGTGTCCAAATTTGAGTCATCATTGTAGTTTGATACCGTTCTGCAAAAAATGGTAAAATTCAAGATGACATTTGACAGTAACAATAGAAAAAGCGACTTCATTCAACATTATTTCGTGATAATTCATATTCTTATGCAAATCAATTTTGATGTAATACAAATCTTATTGAATTAATTCATTGAAGTCCAAATGTAACAATGTTCGATCAAAAAATGTACTTACACTTTTCGTACAGTAGTTGCTGTTTCAAGAAAAGATAGCCTATCGAACTTGTTATCTTTCAAATCTGCTGAAGAGCCCGTTCCGAGTTTTTTGCCTTTCATTTGTTTTTGGTACATGTCACGCATGTTAGCCCATTTTTTTTGGCAGTCATTTGCTGGAATTACAAATTAAACTAATAAAGAAAAGAAATGTTTCCAATACACAAGCGATTTTACCAGTTTGTTTGAGTTGATTAGCAATATTTTGCCATAGTTGATTTTTACGATCTCTGTTTTTATCTAGGGGCTTCTGAGTTGCGCGATTCCCAAGAAAACTCGCAAAAAATCGTGGGAATCGTGCGAAATAGCTAAGGAATCGCTAAAGAATCGCGGGAATCGTACAAATTCGCTGAGGAATCGCAGGACTCGCAAATTTCAGTATATTTTATATGAAAGTCCACGCGAGTCCCTACGTTCAAATACTATGCAAAAAGTCACAAATATTGCGATTCCGTGCGAGTCCAAGCGAGACTTTTTGCCAACCAATTCATCATTTCACTAATACACGTTCGTTTGAAATTGTATACGATGCAAAACTACAAATGTATTTATACATTTTCGATTATTAAATAAGTCAAATAATAATATATAACAAAACAAAGAGAAAAAGTTTTAACGCAAATATTATTAAATAACAAATCTCTTCATTTGTTTTCAACCATTTGATTATCGATTATCGTTGCCATTATAAAAAAGTGTGACATTTCACTTGCAAAACAATGAACTATTAACAATTCTTGGAATTTCAATGCCCAAATTAGAATTCAATATTGAAAAAATATTCTCTTTCGCCTGAAAATTTCTCTGTATTTTCCTTTTTTTTAAAATGAAATGTTTTAACAAGTGGTACAATACACAAAACAAACAGTTGAAATGATGAACTATTTATGACTGAATTGAAAATACTTCAAAATCTGTTTTTGTCATTTTAAAATCTAATAAATGTCACTTGGACTCGTATGGACTCGTACAACATAGTATTAATATGCGTAAGACTCGCAGGGACTCGCAGGACTTGCGGGTCCCATTGTATAACATCATAGGAACTCGCAGGTCTCGCTTTAATACTAAGGGAATTGCAAAAGAATCGTGGGACTCGCTTGACACATAAGCCCCTAGGTTTTTATACAAGTTATTCTGCGGATTGTATAGCTCTTCATTTGCCTTCACAAATTCTATCAATGTTTCCTCATCCTCAGGTGAAAATTGAATACGTCGATATTCACGTTTGGTCTTCTTTTCAGCTGGTGGTTGGTTTTTTTCGCTCATGATGAAAGTGTGTTACTGAAGTTATAAAAATTTGACAAATAGTTATTGAAAAATGGCGTCTGTTTGCCATGGCACCGCTCCAATCGAATTGAAATATTCCTTGAGTTTGTCTCGAATATCTTTTGGAACTAAAATTGAATTATTTTCATTCAATAGATGTGCATCTTCTTCTGATGGCTCGTTTTGATTGCTAAATGAAGAGAAATTATCTCTCGATAGTGGCAATGGTTGTATTTCATTACGTATATTCATATGATTTTCAGTCGTTTTAGAATTATCAATACGTATATTGTGAAGTATGCAAGCACTAGTTATCAAATCATCTGTTGCATCCAACGTCAAATTAATAGGCGAATGAAAAACTCGAAATGTTTGAGTTAATATCCCAAAAGCGTTTTCAACAACGCGTCTTGCCCTAGAAAGCCGATAGTTATATATGGCTTTTGTGGTATCAATAGCTGATTGGTCACGTGGATAAGGTTTCATAAGGTGTGTTAAAAGTGGAATTTTAATATTTGTGTTTGATAAATTTGATGGCTCTGGAAATGCCATTCTACTTTCTTTTATCATTTTTCCCAACTCGCATTTACTAAAAATTCCTAGAATTGCAATTCAATATCAATTATTGCATAAGATGTATGTTAATTTAATAAGATGTAACAGTATCATTTGGCACCTGCGTCGCCTTCGCGTCCATAGCTTCCTACATCAATTCCAATGAATTTATATGACGCATCGACTAAAGCCAATAAAACCACCGAAAAAAAATCTTTGTAGTTGAAGAAAACAGAACCAGAATTTGGTGGGCACCTAATTCTCACGTGCTTTCCATCAATAGCACCAACAACATTCGGGAAATTCCATTTTCTTTCAAATTCCAAACTTATATCAAATAGCTCATTTTGAGTTTTTGGTTTTAGATAATGCATCATGTTCATTCGAATTGAATGAAAGACTTTTCGAATGATTGTAGAAACCCATGACTGTGAAATGCGAAACGAAAACTCAAGAGAAGTTTGAGCTTCACCAGTTGCCAAATACCTGTGAATTTGCATTAAATGAGAGACCAAAAATATTGTCATTTCAAAGGTAGGGCTTACCTTAAAGCAATACACAATTTTTGTTCAGCCGATATTGGGTTTTTGTTTCGATTGTAAGGTCTTGTTGCAATATCATCTCGAATAAAACCCAATACATGGAAAAACGTTGATGCATCAATTCGAAAGTAGCGAGAAAACAATTCCTTGTCTTCCATTAAATACTTTAAAATCAATATTTGAAATGACCCTTCTTTTTCCCGATTTAAATACATTGAATGTACTTTTCTTCTCTTTGGTTTGGATTGGAGGCGAATTAATTCTCCAATTTCATCTTCGTCATCATCAAATAATAAAAACAAATCAATCGCATCCATTGCAAATCTTATGAACAGGCGCAAATGAAAAAAAACCATCCACAATAATTAATTATCAAAGAATATTTCAATTCAATCTATCTTTATAATAAATAGCATTCACTGAGAATCGAGAAAACATTTAGATTAAATCAAAAATGAAACCAATCAAAAATAATATTTTGTTTGAGTTCAACGTGGAAATTAGCTTGGAAATTAATTGAATTGAATACTTACACTTTGTTACAGTAATAAAATTAATAAAAATTACACAATGAAAAACAAAATCCGATTTCACAAGAAATCAAAATTATAACAAACCGAATTTTCGGTTGCTTTGAAAAATCACTTGAATGTGCCAAATCACTGGCTGTCTACAGCTAACGCATACTTTTAAAGCGTCGCTAAATTTTTGTTTAGGTCAATGCAACATCTTTGTTACTTCGGCAATGTAAAAATGTCATGATTATTGGCGGCAAAAAAAATCTCCGACGACATTTGTGTGTTTGTGACGATGAGAATAGCAATGTATATGTTGAGCAACCATCTTATACGCCGCTCGCATAAGGCAATCAAACTAACTGTTTATTTATTCAAGATTTGTTGAAAATGTCCCCAGTAAAAAATGTGTTGTATTTTGTCTCAAGTAAAAGACTTTGTCAGTCAGTTTCTACTACGCAGATAAAATATATATTTGTTCAAATCATGAGTCTATTAAGTGAAGTAAAAAAAATGTACACTCAAAAGACGGTTTTCATACACGTCGGCTAACAACGTAAAACATTTTTTTCACTGGGGTCTCCAAAATTAAAATCGAACCGACTCAATTTCGATGTGTTGTTCTCAGTACAAAAACGACAGTCACATTTCATTGTTGCAACGTGAAAATTTTGGTGAACATCGAAACTAGTGTTTTTTGATGGCGAAAAAACAGCGAAAAGATAAAGTAAGTTTCAATACATTTCAATAGCAAAATGAATCTACTTCAACATTTATCGTTATTTCCAAAAAAGCGGAGCAAATTGGCTTTTTCAAGCCAAACAATTGAATCTGGAATTCGCTTGAGAAATTCAAAAGTGCTGCCTCGAGATAAATGTATTAAGAGTGAAAATGAACCAAACAAAGTAGTAAGTTTTTTTAATTTCTTGAGCAAAATAGCATTTGCTTCAACATTCTCTGATTTTTTCGATATTTTTTTACTAAAAAAATAGCAAGGTGGATTGGCAACTCCAAAGCAATCAGTTGCATCAGGAATTTTTTTGAAAAACTTGAAAGTTGTGTTGACTCGAGATAAGTACATTATGAGTGAAAATAAACAGCGTAAACCAAAAACGCCGAAGAAAAAAAAAATTCAACCAAAGAAACGAAAATCGAAGAAAAAAAATCAAGTTGTCCGTACTCATATGCTGTCAGAACAACAAATCGTTTGGGCTAAAATGCGTGGATATTCTTCATGGCCAGCACGGGTAAGTCGAAAAATTCGAACGAACTTTTTAATGACATATGATTTGCTGATAGAATATATTTTTTTCGATGTGAGTATTTTCAACTGCAAATAGAGTATTAAATGTGTTTCTGTTCGAAATAGTGTTGATGATACCGTATCGATACGTATGTACCGGCGTATGTTGAGCTAAAATTTAACTGCTGAGTTTCAACATTGAGTGAAAAATATGATGGAGAATCAATTTGAATTCACAACCAAATGAAGAATTGTGTCTTCTTTGAAACTCTGCCATGTTTTGTTCATTTAATGCCCATTTCATAACACATTTTTTGGCAACAATTGTGCCTCTGAAGTGCATTTTGTTCACAATTGTGTAATTTTAGTGGAAAAATGTTTAGATTCAATTCAAATGACTCGCAAAAAATTTAGAAAACAAATCCCAAGAAAACAATTTGTGTGTATTTATTCATATGACTCTTTTTGATTAATTGAAATTAATTAATAATTCCAGATTGTCCATATTCCACCGAATAGCAACACTGTTGATTTGATATTTTATGGAGACAACACAACAGCCCGGATCTACAAAACAGCAGTAATTCCTTTTGAGGAGGGTATCATATCATATAAATCCGAAGCGGGAAAGCGACCACTACTAGAAAAAGCAGTAAAGGAAGCATTGATCGAAAAACATCGCGAGAAATTTCAATAAACATGAGCAACATGCATAAGTGCATGCAGTTCTGATTTGTTTTTTCACTTCAAATTTTCAATTTGATGATGAAGTTTGTTAAATGAGATCAAAATAATGTTTTTTTTACGATTCCGATGTTCTGATATCAATTTCTGAAACGATCATTGTTTCCAACATTCAAATGGCAAAATATGATCGAAATTTAGAAGATCAAATTAATCTCATTGAATCAGCAAATATAATTATAGGAAATAATGTATAAAATGACGAATGTGTTAAAAATAGAAATTTTTTGTGATATTCTGGTATTTTTATATCAATTTCTGAACAAACAAGAAAAAGACCTATAGTACAAACAAGAAAATGTTTTGAGTTTTGTGATGAGAAAAGGTTTTGATTGTCGTCTAATGTTTAGTAAACAGTGTTTAAACTAAACTCGTAATTGTTTAAAATATATTCAAATCGCTTTAAAAAATAAAGATTTCAGACAAAAATCAATAAGATTTATGCATACTTTTAACATGACAGGCCGACGATTTAAAACTTAATCGTTGAACGATTTCGAATCGTTCAACGATTTACATTCACCAACGATTCATCACCGATTGGCTTCGACGATTTGTTGGCCGATTGTAATCGGTACCGATTGCAATCGGCCGTTTAGGAAATAGCAGCTTTAGAGTGAGTGATTTTAAATATGAGATGTTTTAAATTCGAAACATAATCAGACTACGCTTAGAGCTCCTCTACCAATGCATATTTTCCTCTATTCAAAATACATTAAATTTTCAGGTGGCAAACAGATCCACTTTGTCAAGGAAGGAAATATCCGCAAGAATACAAAGAAGTGAAGCGGACATTGGAAGATTGCCGAAGAAAAAAATACGGAAAAGCTCCAACCAACGGCGAGGAAATTCTTTTAGAGTTTCAAAAAGAGGAAGTCTTCAATGATCTGGGAATATCTCGGCATCGAGAGCGAGGGCAATTTTTTAATCATGTCCAGATAGGTGAAGACTACACAAATTGTATTTCTTCGTCTGCTAAATCAATCGCTTTAATTTTGGAGAATGTGAAAGAAGAACATTTTGGATGGAACATTTAGAATTACTCCACGTGGCATTTTCCAACAAGTGCTGATTTCACATGCTCAATTCGGTGTAAAGGTATAATATTCTCCAAACTGTCACTCACAATTCCTATTGAATAGGAATATTGAATATTCCTGAGGTCCTCAGGGACTGTTCCTCAGAGGAGGAGGAAAAATGAAGAGAGGAAGAGGAGAGGACTGAGGAAGTTAAAGGAAAATGTTTATTTGTGATATTTATTCATTTCATATTAAAAATATTAAATTCTCCTCAATTGAGGAATTGGGACTTCCTCAGTCCTCTCCTCTTCCTCAACGGCCTCTTCATATATCCTCCTCCTGTGAGGAACAGTATTCCTCCAAATTGAAATTAATATATCTTCATTCATCTGGAACATTACAGACGTTTCCTCTGGTATATATTTTAATGTCGCGACGAACCAAAGAGGCATACGTCGATGCTTTGAAATATGTGCACACAAATTTAATTCCTTTGGTGGGGAAAGGAATTATAATAGATTTTGAAAAAGCAATGCGTGCAGCACTATATGAGGTTATACCGGAGTCCATGAAAATTCTGGGCTGTTGGTTCCATTTTTGCCAGGCTCTTCGGCGTAAAATGGCCTCGATAAAGAATTTGTTTGATTTAATTCGGAAGAATCCCACTGCAAAAAAAATATTCCGAAGATTTCAGTGCTTAGCACTTCTTCCTGCCAAAGAGATCGAGCCCGCTTTCATCGCTTTAAGTCAGGAAGCGTTGAAACAATCCGTACATTTCAGCGATTTCATCGACTACTTCCATGAAGAATGGATCAAGCGTGTAAAATCACATAATTTCTCTGTATTTGAATGTGACACACGCACAACTGCTGCCGCCGAAGCCTTTAATGGTAAATCGAACAGAATGTTCAAAACACATGGAAATTCCTTCCATTTCTGTGAAGTGCTTCAGTCTGGTGTGAGCTGTCGAACCGAACGCACGCACAAAACAAGCAAAAAAATAACAACAATTACTATACAGTTCAATTCTATTACGCACGTGTTTATAATGGTTGCTCTGAATAACTAATTTATTTATAAGTGTATTATCGGCATGTCAACCAATATCAATCAAAATTCAATAGTAGAAAGTACAAGAATATCCAAAAGAATACGTGGACTTGATCCAGAGCATATCCAAGAACCAAATTCAAAAAAATCCAAACCATACAAAATGACCATCGAAGACATATCACAGCTGAAACAGCTCATTCAAGCATCATCAAATGGTATTGAACAAAAAATCAGTGATTCTCAAGCCAGTATCGAAACCAAAATTAATGAATTCACAAGTAAAGTGGAAAAAGATGTTAAAACATTGAAAGATTCAATCGATGAATTCAAATCAACGGTATGCACCGACATCAATGGAATTAAAAGGCACGTCGACGAACATACAAAAAGGCTTGATAACACTGAAGATGATATCAATAGGTTGAAATTAGCAGCAGATTTACGAATTACTGGTATACCATTTACACAAAACGAAAGGCTATACGAACATTTTTCAACAATTGCAACATTCATCGAATATGACTTCACACATAGTCTCAGCACACCATTAATGGAAAGAATACCGGTTCGAGACAGACTAACAAACACACTAACACCGTCTCCAACAGTCATATATCATTTCACATCAGTTCAATTGAAGAAGCATTTTTACTCGCTCTACTTGAACAAAATGCCATTAAAACCCGAATTGCTCGGCTTACCAAATGGAACGCGAATTGTCATCGGTGAGAATCTCACCCAAAAAAGCTCAATGTTATTCAAAAAGGCGCAAAACTTGAGAATCAATAAAAAAATTGCTCAAGTATTCACAAATGATAAGCTTGTAAAAATCAAATTTGCTCGTGGCACAAACGAGAGCACATACACAATTCGCAACACGTTGGAATTAGACTGCCTAGTAGCACAACACAGTCATCTAGCAATGGATGTTGAATCCGGAACCACCTCGCCGACTGCAACAGCGAACCAACAACAACAGCAACAAAGCCATTAGCATAGCACATCACATCTATCTATCACTCCGCTGCCAGCGGTAGCAAACATGCTAGCACCTGCGAATACATCAACAACTCCAATGGTCACTAATACACACACAAAACAATACAACTCAACATCGGCGCAACGCACACCAACCATTGAACGACACCGGCACAACGCACACCAACCACACGCACAGACTCAACAGATAAGCTGCCTTAATTCAGTATTTGTACATTTACACTTAATACACTCACTCCATTCAATTAATGCATGAATTACTCTAACCAAAAAAAAAAAAAAAAAAACACACACACAATTTTGAAACCACAGTCCGATTAATACACTTATACAACATACACGCAACATAAATATATTGAAACAGAATCGCACTTACTTATTCAATACAATCATAAGAACATTATTGAGTACAAACACAAAAACCCTACCATCATTATTCTCTGTCTTTCCTTTATCATCACTTCTCCCACATTACACATAACCAAATTAAATTTTCTCTAATTTTCAAATAAAATTCTAAAAATAGTTTTTTTTTTTCTTTCCCTTTTTCCAAACTACGCCTACACATATAAACTTTCTTAGTCTTAAGCATACATTTATTTCTCTTTCTACGTTCCTCAAACCCCAAACACAATTATTCTACATTGATTATATACGGAAGTTTAACATTTAAATACATCGAATACAACAACAGTAATACAAAATTCTGATATAAATACAATGTCGGGCAAATTAAAATGCTTTTACCAAAATACGCGGGGTTTGAGAACAAAAATCGCGCGTGGATTGAAGGATACGATATCATGTACTGATTATAATATAATTGCGCTGACTGAAACATGGCTTAACAATAAATTCGATTCAGAAAGCATATTTGACAAAGACATTTACACCGTGCATAGATCCGATCGAAACTCACGCACATTCAATAGACCAAATGGTCAACCAATAAATGAAAATGATGACTTGATGGGTGGGGGAAGTTTAATAGCAATTAATAAAAATATACCGGCATTGAGAAGAAGTGATTGGGAGATGGAAGCCCCATATGATAACGTGTGGCTCAAAATCAGTACAAAAAATAACACAAAACTATTTATCAATTGCATTTATATAAACGATAAAACAACATTCGATCGCCTCATCATTTACCTCGACTTACTTATTGACATAATGAACCGAAGAGAACCAGATGCACACTTTATCATACTGGGTGACTTCAATTTATCATGCATTGAGTGGCACCACACGGGTGATAGATGCATCGCAATAAATTACGAAGGAAGAATGGCTAATGAGCTCTTGAATACGATTTTATGCACTAATCTTGCACAGTTTAATCATATAAGAAATGCATACAATAGAACGCTAGATCTACTCCTCAGTAACAAAAACAAAATTAAATGCAAACGGGCAAATGGCATTGTAGACGAAGACCTCTACCATCCCGCCTTTTTTTTTCAAATTTGACTCGAGCAATATTAAATTCATGAAAATGAAAAACCAAACTAAACTAAATTTTTTCAAAGCCAATTACCAGGCAATAAATGATGAACTTGGTGTTGTAGACTGGGTTTCAGCTTTCGACAATTTACACGTCAATGACGCTGTTGACTTATTCTACAAAAAAATTAACACAATAATCCACAAACATACTCCAAAGATCGAATCCACACTTAACAAATATCCGGTTTGGTTCTCAAAAGAATTGATTCGTTTAATAAATGAAAAAGAAAAATATTTTCAACTAAAAAAAAGAGCACATAATCCCATTTACAACACACTATACAATGATAAACGGAAAGAGGTTAAACGCATGAGGAAAAAATGCATCACAGACTATGAATCAAACATCGAAGCCAAAATCGAACACAACTCCAAATGTTTCTTTGCATACACTAAGGCACTACAAAAATCGAATTGTCTACCTCTAATCATGAAATATAAAGACACAATATCTGAAAACATGAAAGATACCGCAGATCTATTCGCAAACTACTTCTCAAGCGTATACACAAACCCACACAATGCACCAAATTTCCAATGCACCCAAACAAACACAAACTATCTTGATCTAAGTGAAGAAGACATAAAATTGGTCATCAAAACTTTGGACCAAAACAAAGTTAATAGCCCAGACAAAATCCCCACATTATTTTATAGAAATACTGCGGAAAATATCGCCAAACCCCTTCTGTTGCTATTTAAACTGGTTGTGACCGAAATGGACTATCCACAAATATGGAAAACAAGCTTTATAACACCAATCCATAAAGCTGGTGACACATCAATTGTCGAAAATTACCGTCCAATTAGCGTACTTCCTGCAATTGCAAAAATATTCGATAAAATCCTATATAATCACATTCGTTCAAAAACTTGCAATCTCATCTCGAACCACCAACACGGTTTTTCAGTCGGAAAATCAACTCTATCCAATCTATTAGAGTATGTCGACTACATCACAAACAACATGACAAAGCGACAGCATAACGAATCCTTCAATCATGTGCAACTAAATGAACCGAATTTCATTACATTTAAGAGATCCGTTAAATATGAAATAGATCAAATCCAAGCAATAAGTCAAACACATTATTTTTAAACCACATGTACACAACATATTCACTAACATACATCTGACCAACCAAACTTGATCAACTCCCCTCAATAAAATATCACCATAAAGTCTCACCATATAAGATCAAGTTTGGTTACAGGTATGCATTTTACAAGGAATAAATTAAATCTAACATAACTCACACTAGACTCTTGCCTTACTAGTTTAAAATATTACATTTTGTAATTGGCCGAAAAGCCGTTAAATGTAATTGTAAAAAAAAAACCATTCATAATAAAAAAAAAAAAAAAAAAAGAAAAAAGAGAGAAGAAGTAACAAAATCGGAGCAATTGGAAAGTGATGTAGAAGGCTTAATTCAAAGAAGCGAGCAGAAAAAATATTACAAGGAGCGTTCACATGTCATAAAAGAGTACTCCAAACGTCTTCGTGAAGACAAAATATCTACTCATCTATTCCTGAAGATCATGGCTAATCCAAAAAACTCGGTACTCTATTCGGACGCACAAATCTCTATTTTGGACGCAGAGGTCGAATTATATGAAGGTGCTGATCTTGACGACTTAGACGAGTTGACATATCGGGTACATTCTTTAAGTAATGCATGTGACGAGGTCGTAGAAGAAATCGATATCCGTCTCACTTTTTTTCTGCATTTTTTTCACATCTGACTTCACATGTTTTTTATAGTTTGATAATGTCCAATATGGATCACCAGATGACGATAGCACACTTCCATTATGTTTGGACCTAATAACCAACAAATTTTCTTTGTTCCAATCACCACACAATGGACATGTAATCAGAGCTCGAATTTTTCCTTCACCATCTATTTCAATTACAATCGATTCTGTTGTCAATTTCGCAATGGTTTGGGCATCAATTTCTTTGTATTTTTTGTATATACTGTTGGTAATTTTCTTAATCAAGTTTTCTTTGCAGGTACCATTTTCCATTTCAACACAACTTGGTGATTGTTTTTGCACCGATGCACCGCCAAAATGACGTTTGAGCTTCTCTTTTTCGGATTTCTGTTTTGGTTTTTTAGACATGCTTGGAAGAAAATGTTTAGCACCTGAAAACTTGACTTCATTTTCATCGTACGTCACTTTAACATATTTGACCAGCTCTTCGATTTGCAAACGATCGCCAATTGAAAATTTGAATGTCTTGGATGAATTCACGTAAAATTCCCCGTAGAAGTCCTTTTCATCTATTTCGGTGCCGGCCGATTTCCACGATGCGAGAACATTTGCCAAATCATTTCGAACATATGCCTCCACTTTGTTTATTAAATCCTCATCTACTTGTTTAAACGTGATCGCGTCTCGAATACCACATAAGCTACGACGAGAAACAAATTAATTTGAGCAATCTCCTTCAAAAGCACAACGAAATTTATCGTTTAAATAACAAATATTTTGATTCAAAACAACTTACAAAAATGCATTTTTCACATAATTCGGAACGCTGGTAGCTAAATCAGTTTCTATTTTCTGCCAAAAAAATTCATGTACTTTTTCCATTTTAGATTATTTATTCATAACCAAATTTGCTGAATAAAATGTAATAATTAATACATTTGATGCGCATAAATGACAGACTGAATAATGACAACGATTAGTGAAAGTGACAGATTGGATTTATTGAAAATAACTGTAAAAATGTCTATGTATGTATGTGTGTTTGTGTCTGTGAAATCGGTAAATACTTTATTTTCAAGAACTTATGTATCAAAATGAGTTATTGTTGTATGTGGAGTTTGTAAGCAGATAACATTTTCGGACAATTCAGACTTGGATTTTTTGTTACAATGAGCCAATAGCTTCTTGACTTCATAATTATTGTTATGATCAGACTGATCCAAGTTTCGTTTGAAGTATCGCGTATTTTGACCAACTGCAGCTTGATTTTGCTTCATACGTGCTTGCAGTGTCTTCAGCTCTGTGTGCAATTGACGTATTTCTTTATCTTTTGCCTTGAAATTCTCGAGTGATGCCAATTTGTCATCCTCGAATGAACGAACCGACAGCTCCAAACGAATTTTTTGCTCTTCCCATCTTTTTTTTCATGTTGTAATGCATGCATGTTTTCCTCTACGATATTCATGCGTAAGTTAAGAGTTTCTTTTTGTGCTGTTACAGAGCCAACCAGTTGATTGGCTTGTTCGATCTTCTGAAGCAATTCTTTGTTTTCTTCGTTCAATGATACCGTCAATTCCATAGATTTTTGAAGCTGAAATATTGCTTCACTGTATTTTCGTCGAAGATCTGAAAGCTCCGATATTAATCGGTCGTTGTTGATATTTTGGCTCTGATTCACTGTGGCATTTGGCTCGATAGCACGATCATATTGCAGTACATCAATATCATTCGATTCGGCTTCAACTTTCACACGGATGGGACTGTCATTTTTCACTGGAAGTGTTGCCTAGAACAACAATAGAACTGCATTATTGTAGCATACAATGAAAAAAAAAATTACTTGTTTTCCTTTCCAGCGATTCTCGATAGCAGCCACTGCTTTTCTGAAATCAGCACCTTTTCCTGCATTGACATACAAAGCGCGATTTTCTGCATAATCTTGTATATTTTTTGGCTCGACAAAACCACTAGAATGGAGGAAAGCGATTGCATAAATGTATATACATTATTTATCTTTAATTAATGTATTAAAAATATTACTATGCAGTCTTACTAGTTTTCTGTCCCGAAGAATAGTACACAAACGCGATTTTTTGGAATTTTCGTTATTACAGATGGGACATCAACAATCTGATGTAAAAGAATATTTTGTTCAAAGGTATATTTTATTTTATAAAAATAAAAATGCATATTATACAAACCTCTGCTGGCCAATGAGCGGAGTACTTCAATTTCGCCCAAACTAGTTTATTTTGTTGTTGGTCCATAATTATTTTAATCGAAATTGTTTCCCAAATTACACATCAATATACGTGTGTAAAAACAGACGCTTTGAGACAAATGTCACTTTAGCTCTCTACAAATGGCTATGATTTTTCAATACCTATTACATTGATAATCTCAACCATTGAAAGGTATTGAATGGTATTGCATGGTATTGAATGGTATGGAAATAAGATTTTCAATACTGATTTGCCACTTGGTGCGAATACCATAAAAATGTGCACAAAAAGTACGCATTCGTGAGAGATAAATGCCCCTAGATTTGCATTCAAAATACGAATCAGAAAAAAATTTAACTATGGTTTTCAATTTCAACACTTCCAGTAAATCAAAATATTCACACACAATTTTTTTTAAATCTCTCGAATTTTTAATGAATTTCATCATCATTTCAATTATTCAACTTATTTTTCACTAGACTCGTTTTTTGGAATTGAAACAGTGGTTATAGACAAATCATCACTCAAAGTATCACGGAAAAAAGTTTAATGTCAACAAAAATATGTGCATTGGCATCGATGTTATTTTTGTACAAAGTTGAAAGTGCGTATGACAATGGAAATGTGGCGTTTTTTGGGAAGAACGGAGAGAGCGTCATCAAAGAGTGTTTTGAAGGTGTTCTCGAGCATAACATCATAAAGATATGTATTTGAGTGGCCCAATAACGTAAGTTTCGGAAATGGTTTGAAAGATTTAATGAAACCATACGTCAAAAGTGTCATCACAAATTTGAAAACGCATTGCAAACAACGGCTGGTGAATTACCTCAAATTAAAAGTGTTCGAGAAGAATACGCAGCCGAACGTGATTTTCAAATATTTTCCAGAAGATATTTCAAACGTAATCGACGCGACATGGGAACAACAACAATTTCGAACGTATGCGACGCGACGGTTTGCTTCAAATTTACGCATACATTATCGGTGGGGTGCTAATGATCATAGTATACTCAAATCCAATAAATTGAATTGATTCAAATCGATTCCGATATGGAGTGGCAGGCGCACCAAAGAAAAAACGTCGTCAATGGCGCCGTAAAAAACAAATGCTTGACAACGCAAAAGATCCACCAGAAATTCGTAATTTAGTCGTAATACCGCAATGCGATTCCAAACGCACACACTACACCATGGATAATTATACGTTGTTTTGCTTATTGAGACAACTCGGATCGCTTCCCAGAAAAGGTGAAGCGCAAATCAAGTTCAAACCATTCATGGAAAATAAGGACAATTTATGGAATCAGTTCTTTTACATGCGGAGAATAGAATGGTTTGTGCGACGTAAAAAGGAATTCGATTTTCGCATTTTTTCCGATGGTATATCAGTTTCGCTGCAATTCATATCGTCAAAATCGGAGTCCACACTACTCGATTTGGATAAAATCAGAGACGATTTCGAACAAAAGAAATTCAAAAAAGTACCAGGCCTGAACAAATGGAATTCAACTGTTCAACACGATTTTTATCTATTGTTCAATCTCAACCACATTCAAATACAATGATTTGATTTATTATTCTTTGTTTCATTTATTAGGTCGACTTCAAGATAAGCAGCAAAGATTACCATTGGTTGGCAGGGCAAAACAAGCGCAACAGTAAGGCGAAACGGTTTACGAAAGATTTTGTAGCTCAAGAACAAAATGACCGAAATAATCGCGGCCTGTACCCAGTAATGCCATCTCCACGTGTTTTAAAGTTTTTAGTTTTAAATATAGTGGGAAAACGTTGGAAGATCTGATGGTTTTCATACAAGAAAAAGAACACACAATTTGTCATTTTTCGGCTATATATTTCTTAAACCGAATTATAAAAACCCTTAATTATAAGGTAGAAAAAAATTGTTTCCGCGGGATTTATGAATTCTTAACAGAATATATTCGTTTTTCATGAAAAAAGACAAATTTTTCATAGAAATATGTGTTTTTTTGTCATGTTCAAAGACTTTTGAGCAGTACTGTACATCTCCAAACATGAGCTTGCGTTGATTGGTTGATTTGAAAAATTATGTTCATCGCCATCTGTTTTGCTTTTAACAAATTCGACTAGTCCTTTTATCAAACTCAAATCACCAGCTACGAATTGAAATTTATTTGGGTTCGTGTCGAAGATTCCAAAAAAATGCTGTTTATCGTTTTCATCTATTTCCAGATTGTGCTGCTCGAAAACTGTCAATAATTCATTTTTGATTGCATTTTCTACTGCCCGGATTTGTGTTTTTTCGATAGTTTTGAAAGAAAGTGCATTCGAAAAGCCACAAAAACTGTTTGGGAAGAAAAAAAACAGATATGTAAAACAAACGGGAATATACACTAGTGCATCAAAGGAAACTTACTGAAAACCATTTTTTATATTACAGTTTCTATTCCAAACTGAAAGACTATTCTCCAACTTATTCCAAAATGACTGGGCTGTTTTAGTTTCTTCCATTATTTCAAACCGAATCAAAAATGATTTCATTTCATTTCACAGATTGCTTGGTGTCAACCATTCAATCGGTGCGTACAAAGTGCTAAAGCAGCAAATTTATTGGTGAATTCATCACGATTTGATTTCATTAGCTAATGGTACATTTGTTGTATATTTCATTTCGTTCGTAATCGATTGATGTGTTTTATACTAGGCTTAACGACTACTGAATGACTCCAAACCACTCTACAATAATTCAGATGTACTTCAAAAGTACTCTGAGGTACACTGCGGTATTCCAAACGTATTGTGACGTTTCACAGATATAAATTCATCAAAAAATAAGACCCGAGTTCAATCCTTACTGCGTGAATTCTTTTTTTTTTAATTCACTCTACATAGTTTTTAAATACAAATGTAACAAAATTATTGATATCAATTGCTTATCGACAAACTAAAATGAGAAAAAATACTCATTTTTGAGCGTCACAAAATTGCTATCAATAATTTGTATTAAAAAAAGATATATCGACAATTCCACACGAAATCGAACAATTTTTTGTATGATGGGTCTCCGATTTGGTTTAAACCTTTTATTAGTTTCATATTTTTGCTAAAAAATGAGCCAAAATATTAGCTCATTCTGTAGACTGGTTTTCTGACGAAGACTATCGAATTTTTCGATTTTTTTTTGGAAAACACGTAAACACCATCACATTAGAGCAAACATAACTTTGTAACCCGTAAATGGATCTTTGACATCAGCATATCCCTGGATAGGTATTGAAGTGCTCTATCAGAATAAATCATGATCGGATACCTCCGGGTACATTGGGTACATATTTTTCATTTTCGAATCTTCAAACGCAAAAAACTCGAATTGACGTATATTTCTTTTTCATTTTTTTCTTCCAAAAAGTTTTGTCTTTTCGTAGAGAACGCTGCATATCGATATGCAAGTATATTATGCCGAGTATACGATATGCTTGCTGCTAAGCTATACTTTTGCGAACGCTTGATAAAAGAAATCTATCAAATCCTTATGCTACAAATATATTGTGAATATTCAGTTTTATTAAATGAATTTATTCATCTCAAATGTGTACATGAAATTTTTTATAGGAATGTGCTATACACGATACTTAGAATAGTGATTTGCATTTGAATGTGGGTTCAAAATAGCCGTTTAATGTTCAATCGGTATTTATGATTTCAATATTTAAATCTGTATTGTCATCATCGTGAACATAAAAATCGTGTGTTTTCGGAAATAAATCCGAATTTGAACGCAAAATTAATATTTTTGATAAAAAACAGTGTATCGTCTTTGACTTCAGTCCACATAAATTCAGCTCTGTGATTTTTGTTGTATTATTAATTATACGAGTGTGTGACAACACCTATTTTATTATTAATCGTGAAGTTGAGGCTATGTACCACTCAAAAAATATCAAGTTCAATTGTGAAGTTCAAAATTAAACAATATAAACCCAAAACTAGAACTATAAATACCGAAATAAAAGACATGAAACAATAACAAATAACAAACAAGTTTCGCATTCTTCAACAGTGTACATACATCTGTCAATTAAAATTGAGCAACATAATCAAACATATAAGTACATAATGAGTCCATGTACCATAGTGCACCAAGACATGCAAAGGTAGATCAGTCAATAAGACAACTTGCCTATTGCGCAAGGGAAAATTTTATCTAAAATGCTTCGGAATTGAGCAGTCATTACAAACAAAGCTCATCGCAACCGATTCGTGTATTCGATTTATTTGTGGCCAATGTTAATTAAACTGCAAATCGAAACGAAACTCATTAAGTACACCTGTCTCCATTGGTAGCTCAAACACCAACCAAATCAATGATAACATCAAGCTTATCATAGATAAGCTATCAGCGCAAACGCCCAACGATAATTCGAATGTTAACACTGATAATGACAACATATCGGTAAGCAATATGTACAAAACTATTCTAAAAATGGACGACAAAATCAGCAAAATCCAGACCTCAAACGACGAGAAGAAAATTCTCCAACAGATACAATCACAAATTCCAGACTTAATGGACAAAAAACTTAACGAATTCACAGTAAGTTTGAAAAAACAAATGGGACTAGACAATGATCTGTTGAACAATAGCAAGCTATTGAATTGGCCAATGGGCAATGATTCCAACAATGAGTCCATGAACACCATCGCTGGACGACCATCTTTGGTGATTAAACAATCAATCGACGATGATATTCTCGAAATACTGAAAAACAACGACATCACAACATGGAGAACGCTGGATGTTATCGTAGAGAAACTAAATGCGCTAGTACCGCTGGACTCTACCACAAATCAAAACCAAAACAGAAGAGATAAAGCGCAGGTTGCACGTGATGCCGGAGTCGTCACAATATCACCTTTGGTTTCCGCCATTTGTGACACCTCAAACGACTCTTTCAACAGATTCGCATTTGATCAAAGTTTTATACATAACTCCCCAATCCATGACTCATCAAATCATAGCACTATCCGAGTAAGATTGATGGCCACCGGGAATTCCACTGTCATGAAAAAGCTCCAAAAAGAGGCAATTGTCCAAACTAATAACGCTACAATCGTTCCAGAATCGTCTAAAATTGAAGAGCAAAAGATGCAAATGCACATTTCATCAGACAGTGGACCTGGAACTGATTTAATGATTAGAGATGAGACTGCCGGCACTCCATCCACAAACATATCATTCTACTCTGAGTCAACTGCAGACAAAGCGTCTAATATCTCACCCAATTCGAACGGGAATGAATCTACAACACAATTATTGGAATCAAAAGCACTTCGGGCAATCTCATCCATTTTGGATGATTCGAACCCACTAATTACATCAAAGATTGAGTCAACAACTAATATGATTAAGACTACACGGGAGCTTTATCTATCCAAATTCAAATTAGTATAGACTGTGGGGATATTATGGATTATATAAATAGCAAGGTGGACGAGACAAGTGCAATGAGGGTCATAAGACTTACCAAAAAGAACCAAGATTTATCAAAGCTCTCATTTGTTTCTTTTAAAATCGAAATAAACGATGAAACTGCCAATACGCTTTTCACTCCGAACTTTTGGCCACAACACTGCTCAATCAAAGAGTTTGTAAAGAAAGCTCCTACTCATGAAACAATCTCACTAAACCGCTCCAATTTGGGAAGCACGACGGATTTTTTAACCCCATCGCCTCGAACTATGACCAGACCATAAAACCAGCAGCTAACGCTCAAAAACCAACCCGTAAAATATCAGAATTAGGCACTCCTCAATATTTTACGAAAACATACGTAGTGTCATGAATGTAAGGAAGGAATTAATTTTGTCAACTCAGATAGCTGATTATGACATATTAGCACTCACCGAAACATGGCTTTAGACTGACCATTACGACAATGAATTCATGGGCGATAATTATAAAGTATTCAGAAAGGATAGACACCAATCAGCCATTGACGCCGACCGAGGAGGTGGGGTGTTAATAGCAGTGAAAAAGGAGATCGACTGTGAGGTATACAATACAATGGAAATGTCGGAGCTGGAGTCAGTTTGCGTCAAATTCCCTCTTCGAAGGGGGAATTTATTTATATATTGCATTTATATCCGGCCGTCATCTTTAGAAAGCGTTTTTACACCACTCTACGAAGCGTATATTAAAGCAATCCAAAGCATAAAACTCGACACAAATGATATAATATTGGTGATGGGTGACAATGGTGCTTAACATTCCTATCTCGGTAATGTAAACGATGTGGTAGTCTCGCAAGACCACGCCATCTCGTTTTGCCATGATCAAATTAAACATCAATGTTTGTATTTTTGCATATTATCTCTACACAGTTCGCCACCAGGGTGGACGCAATAGCTAAGTCGAATGCTCTCTTACACAAGTAAATAACATAACAATATAGATGAATATAGATGGCGTGAATTCTATTTTCAACTAATTCATTCGAACCGTTAGGCACCATTGATGGGTGATTTCAATTTACCAAAGCTCGCTGGGTAGAGAACACTGTTTTGACCTCATTCCACTCATTGGTGAATCGGAGAGTAGAAGAGCACTTTTAGCAAAAACAGTAACAGCTCCAATGACTGATATCGGCCTTTTTCAAATGTGTGATTTAAAGAATGTATCTGGAAACGTACTAGATCTCATTTACACCAATATGCCTGAGCTGCTAGTTACTGAACTGGCAACCAGACGAATCATACGAACAGTGCTCAGCGATAAAGCACACAACCCAATATCTATAAACATAGAGTGTGAGCCAAATGTAAACAAAGCTGATAAAGACACGAGCTACTATTACTGTTTCAAAAAAGCAAACTTCGAACAAATTCGAGAACACCTCAGCGCAATCAATTGGAACTCGTTGTTGGGAGACGACAATGTTGACCGAATGATGGAACAATTTTATGAATGCGTAAAAGATGTTTTTGAGGAATTCATTCCAAAATCGATGATTCGAACCACAAACAATCCTGTTTGGTTCAACAAAAAACTTTGCAATTTATAAAACATCAGGAATAGGGAATACAAAAAGCTCTGTGAGGCTAAGAAGCTAGACATTAACTCAGATACATCAACCTATCATAAAGTTAATGATAATTTGGAATCTGAGATTAGAATTGCCTACGACAACTACATCCATGAAATAGCGACCAATTCAAAAACAAAATCTAAACAGTTCTGGCAATTTATCAAGGGTAAACGATCTTCGGACTCATTACCCTGTAAACTGTTACTGAAAGACAAAACGGCAACGTCAGACAATGAGAAAGCAGAACTCTTGGCAGATTTTTTCTCATCGGTATTCATCGATAGACCAAGAGATGCTGATGAACTGGATCGATTTATTACTAACCGCAACGATAGGGGGTGTTTCAATGTTGACATCACACCTCACTGTATCTTTGCAACACTATGCTCGATGGATTTGAGTAAAGGACGAATCTTTTGGAGTATGTGAGTTATATTCATGAAGCATTCGAATGCAACGCTTAGGTGGATGTATTCTATGCTGATGTGAAAAAGGCTTTCGACACGGTGAACCAGCCAATGCTTATAAAGAAGCTCGCCAAATTTCCAATCAGTAACCGCACGCTCAACTGGATTAACGACTACTCGTCGGGGAGAAAACAATTCGTCAAGATCGGTTCAGGGTCCTCACAGCCATATTCAGCTCATTCGGCAATCGGCCAAAGCACTATCTGTGGGCCACTATTTTTCCTGGCATTCTTCAACGACCCTGACGAGAAATTTTCAGGTCTCAAATCGATCAATGACACACGTGTTCTTCAACGCGCAATCGATGATTTTGTGAATTGGTGCAAAGAAAATGACCTCGAGCTGAATATAGACAAATGCAAGATCATTACTTTCTCACGAAAAAGAGCACCGATTCAAGCTGTATACACCGTGGATGGCAAACCAATTGAACGTGTCAACAAAATAAGAGATCTAGGTGTCATTATGGACCAGAAACTCAGCTTCCAATCACACATGGAGTTTGCAAAAAAGAAAGTAGATAACATGCTTGCCTTTGGGAAAAGAGAAAGTTTTAAATCTTTCAATATTGACACTGCAAAGCTCCTTTATGGCTCACTGGTGAGGTCAAACTTGGAATTCGCGAGCAGCATTTGGTTTCCGCATCATTCATCTCACACAAAATCGATTGAGAGCACTCAAAAAATGCTGACATTTTTTACACCAGGACAACATAAACAGAAAAGAAAATGGCTACGATTTGGCTCCATATAAAGAGAGATGTGAGGAACTAAATCTGATCTCTTTAAGAAGACGCCACATAAACGTATCGGCACTACTCATGCATAAAATCATATCCGGTCGTATTCACAGATACTAAAAGTGCCATATTATTGCCTACTTTTGGGCTGAAATACAGTCCCAACCACCATGGGGGTGAAATCAAGGCATTTTTGTATGGAGAAATATTTCGAAATAAGCGCCGTCTATTAATTCAAAGTTAAAACTCAATCTGGTAACTTTTGTGACCAAATAATAACAATTTGGTCATTTTTGTAACCAAATAGCTCAATCTGGTAACTTTTTTAACCAAATAACAACAATTTGGTCATTTTTGTAACCAAATAGCTCAATATGGTTACTTTTGTGACCAAATAATAATTTGGCTACTTTTGTAACCAATTACCAAATACTTGTCTACCTTCAAAACTGTCAAATCGGTAATTGTCAAAAGTTGTTCAATTCACTAAATTGAATTCAGATTTATAAAAAAAAATCTAAAGCCAGAAACATGTCGAACGAGAACAATAACGCAAAAAATATTCTAATTGACTTCAACTTCAATGACATAATTGAAGAATGCGTGGAATCAGATAGCAATAATACCGAAAACGACGATGAATTTCACAAAGTTCAGTCTATGATAAATCAATATCACCCGGAAAATGTCGACAAAGTGCCAATATCGGAAGAAGGTATTAATGTGTAATAAGAAACATGTGATACATTTTGATGTATCATTGGGTCAATCTTGGTTGAGGGTAACGTGTCGTCTTTGTCGTCTTTGTCCTCTTTTTATCTCCTCTGTCCGTTTCTGTATATATATTTTTATCCTCAGCTCATGCAAACAATTCTCCAAGTGGAAAATTTGATGTGCCTCCGAAGCCGAAACGCAAACCAAAAAGTAAACATCATTTACCATCAAATGTCATCCGTTTCGATAATATTGCGCATTGGCCTAAATCTGAAAAAAACGTTACCAAACATCGATGTAAAAAAACAGGTTGCACGAGGAGAACACAAATTTATTGCATTAAATGCAACGTTCATTTGTGTTGCAATGCGGAATCAAACTGTTTTTATGAATTCCATACACAACAATAATTTCAATGATTATAAAATTGAACATTTTCCAAAAGAAATGCAAACATCATTTTCGAATAAAATATTTTACTAAGAAATTTATTTTGTTTTCAATTCTAAAAAACACAATTGGATGGCAAAAATGCCAAGCAAACAATTTATCATTGACGTTTATTCAATTAAATTGCATCTTCATGCATGAATACTGAGACACTTTAAAACTACAACAATAAAAAAATACGATGAAAATCACTTTTGATCACGTTGTTAAGGTATCATGCTATTTGGTTCCATGCTACAGCAATTGAATACACTTTAAAACTAAAACATTAGAAAAAATTACGAAGAGAGTCACTCGTTTCGATCACATTCTTAAGATGTCATGCTGTTAATTATGTTGACTTGGTTCTTTTTCTGTAATCAGAATTTTCAAAAATAGAAATATTAATTTCATTAATTTTGGGATTTGAAAAAAACTGTTGAATCTTACTTAAATCTGTGAGACGCTCCTTTAATTCATCAAGGAATGTAACTTTTGGTTTTTGAACCTTTTGTCTTTGAACTTGTTGGCTTTTTAAAAGTGGTTTCTTTATGGTTTGGCCGCTTATTTTATCATCGTTACATGATGGTAATGCTGGGGGTGGCGGTGGCGGTGGAGCTGCTCGTGTTGTTTTCGGTGATAATGATGATGATGATGTAGAAGGAGGTGAGGATGGAGCTGCATTGCGAGCTAACTCTCTCAATTTTTCAATACATGTGTTGAAATTTTCATGTTGATTTGAAAAATTTATGCACATGTGCTCCGAACCAATCGCTAACACTATGCCAGGTGGACCTGTTAAGTGCGTTCCGCACTTGATACAAATCCACATGTGGAATGCTGTAGATGAAATAAGATATTTATAATAAACCAAATAATCAAAAATTCAAAATAAAATTTTAAAACCTGTTCCACTTACCTTTTGCTGGGCTCTGTGGGCTCCGTATTTCGTTGACTTCAATACAGTGTTCGGTTTTGGGTGTTGTGGGACACGCACTTTTTTTTTGTAATTGCTCATCTGTTGGATAACAATCTCCTGATTGCTGTAGTTTGCGCCTTTTTTCCGACATTTTCCACTGCACTTCAAATTTCTATCGTTTTTCGTTTATAAATATCCCAATGAGGAAAAGTGTAACGTTAATCATATGGAAATTATGCATAATATTGTAACGTTAATTTGCACTAGAAATATGCCTGGTAAAAAACATAATCAGGCCTTATTTATGCATATAAGTGTTTCTTACATTTAAAGAGTAAACGGTAAACGTGCAGAAAATATGCATACTGTAGGCCTATACTAGTATATTATTGAAACTAAAAAACAAAAGGCGCTATTTTTCACTCAATTTTGAATTTTGATTTACTTTAACAAAATAGTGATTTAATTCTCTTATCTCATATTAATTGATGTCAACAGAAGTTGATCAATGGATCAAATCGCCTGAGTGTATGCAATCGACTAAAATTTCAATTTTAAAATTGTGAAATAAAACTGCCACAAACAGTGATTAAACTCAAGTTATTAATGGGATCGTGAATGCATTCGAAATATTGATTTTGACGAAAAAAATATGTAAAATCAACTCCAAAATTGTATCGTGCGCAAAGACATGTTCATGAAAACGATCTATCAAATGAGATCAAATTACAAAATATGAAAAACAAAAAAAAACCAGAAATGATGCACAAAATATATAGATTTTGACAAATAATTTGAATTGCGATTATCTTTTTTTAAAAGTGTACACCATTGTTTTTTTCCAATGAAATGTGACAAATGATGCTGAAAACACTAGCTGCAATGTAAAAAAAACACATTCCAAACAACAACAAAAACACTTAGTGGTTGACATTTTGAAGTAATTTTTATTTTGATGCAATTCAAATTCATGCGATTAAAGGGAATGTATTGGCTGGTACGACGGTCAAGGGAATTCCATTCAAATGAATATTTTTATGAACACAGACAGTCCTTCCATCCAAAAGTTGGATAATGGTGACGGTACATTTTTGCATTGACTTGATTTCGTTCACGGCAATATTCATATTGCTCAATTCTGTGGCGAGCCATTCATCGATATTTTGGTCTGTATTCACTTCACTTCCAGTCTCCGCGTCATCCTTGATCAAAGTTTCAGTTGTGGTAGCATTATCAGCATCAATTTGTGTTTCATCCGCTGTCATATCAATTTCCATTTGCTGTTGCTCATCAGGATGATTTTCTAATCCTTCCTCTTCCATCGGCAAATCTTTGATCGAATGGCAAGTTGTTCTTTTGTGGCGACTGAGTGCAGACGATGTAAATTTTGCTCCACATCCACTACATATTTTTCGAACTTTTAAATGTTTTTCGTTCACGTGTCTCTTGAAATGATCACTCCTATTGGAAAAATAGGTGCATTTACCGTAATCACAGCGATACAACATGCTTTGGATAAAGTCTTATTTGAACTGAGCTATGACATTTGATTTGACATCATCATTTGACAGTTCTAACGTTCAAATTATTCGAAACACCAATTCGATCGTCGCAAACTGGCGCCAATTTGCTGATTATATTGGGAAACATTCCACTGTTTATAAAATACGAATAAAATAAACAAAATTGTTTAGTTTGTATAGTTTTTATTTGAGTTTACTTATGAGTGAAGCATGTTCACTTGTTCACACTAACCAAAAGATTTAGTCATCGCTGAAAATGAACAAATTGGAATGCATCTGGATAAAATGTTATTGGTGATTGGAAGGTCGCAGGCTGTGTTGATGCTGGCATATTAAATGTTGAAACTTGAGCATTTGAAGCGAGTTGAACGGGTTGCATGTTCGAAAACTGTTCACTTGAAGTGGAGTTGTCCTCAAACTCAATAGCATTGGAATCCGATTTCGAAACGGTTGAAGATCTGTCTTCAGCTTGCTTATATGCATATTTCAAAATTTTATATACAATATGGCTTTTGCACGTCTTTTCGGTATAGTTTTGGTCAGCCAATTGGCACATTCCAGTGATGAATTTTATTATACGAATGTAATTCTTCAGCGCGATTTTTTTTTCGGTGTCTCTCGATCTGCCAGTCCAGGTAATACCCGACATAAATTTTGGACAGATTAACGAAAAAGTTACTGGCTCTACTACTTTTTCACCATTCATTTTTCCTGAATCAACTCCAATTACTTTGACTATTTCCATCTAAAAATTCATATTAAAAATGTAAAATGAATTCGTTAGAATGAAAACATTAAAAGAACGACGATTGAAAAAAAGGAAAATGCATTTTCATTGAAGAAGGAGAGGTACAGAGAGGAATAAATTATATTAGACAAAACTTGCCAATTTCTGATGAAAATCGGGATCATTTAACTCTGATTCTAGTTTATTCAAATCATTCAATGACTTGACAGGAAGACCCAATTGAAGCAATTCGAATTCGTTTACAATTCCAATCAATGGTGGACAGCTATTAGCATTTTGATTCATTTTGACCTCAAAAGCAGCAAAATTGTTTTCAAGGCCTTTAATCCTAATCAATATTTCTTTCAAATATTGCAATTCCTTGGAACGATTGTCTATTTCTGTTCCAGTTGTGATACGTGTATCACATTCGCTCAAGCTGGAACATGGATTTGTTTTAATCGCGGTTGAAGTTTCAACGAGAGCATCAGCGTTTTTCTGTATTTGCAATTCAGTTTGATCGCACGGAAAATCTCTAGCTGATGAGTCGGTTTTCTTAGAATTAGCTTCACTAAGTCGTTCAAAAAAGGCATTATGCCTTCCAGTATCTTCATGTCCATATTTTTTGGTTTGAACTCGCTGTCGAATTGGTCGTGATGGTAAAACCTTTGACCTTTTTGAAGGCTTTCTTGAATTATTTGATAACCGAACCCTCTTTCTTCTGGGTTTGATCTGAATCAGTTAAGAAATATACAATTATTACAATGTAAAACCTTTGTAAAATGAAATGAATTTTACTTGTTTTTGTGGTGAAGTCACGTCATCGAATTCATCACTCTGTGAATTTATCAAGTTGTTGGATATTATTTCATTGCTTTCGGAAGTCACGTCGTCATTTATTTCAAGGAGGTCAGAATCATCAAGATCTTGAATATTGACGCCTTCTGTAGGCTGCTTTTTGTTTGTCTGATTGTTTCAAACGAAAGTAAAACGGAATTTTATTGCTGGAGCGAAAATAGTTTTGCGAAATTCATATACTCACCTTACTCATAATTCTTCAAACGTTGGATAAGTTTCAGAAATCAATATATTGTTATATCAAATACTATATTATTTTGAAATTTACACTTAATTACTTAATATTTATGGCAAACGATGACCACGCAGCTCAGCAAATCGTTAAATCATTACTAAAAAACCATCTCAATTATGAATCTCATTTCGAATGTCACTTTATTTCAACCTCAGCCTCATCCTCATCCTCATCCTCATCCTCATCCTCATCCTCATCCTCATCCTCATCCTCATCCTCATCCTCATCCTCATCCTCATCCTCATCCTCATCCTCATCCTCATCCTCATCCTCATCCTCATCTCCATTTGTTATTCTCATTTCAATTGACACATTTATAAAGCGCCATCCTCATCCTCATCATTGCTCTCATTCTCTTTTGTCAAACTGCATAGCTTCAACTTGTTGCTTCACAGTGCCGTGCTCAAAATTAAAGTGTTTAGATTTAAAAAGTACGCTTTTCATTATAAAAAGTGTGAGATAACATAAATTACGGTTATCTTTTTATAAAATGGTGTTTTTCCTTTAACTGTATGATATTCTCATGGGAAAAAAAATAATGGGGAGAAAAATAAATTCATTTCGCACGCCTATGTCAGGTCGAATGAGAACCCGTCTGTGCCGAGAAAAAAAAAGAGTTTTAAATGCGAGAGCAGAACTTGTGTATCGAAAAATGCTTGAAAAAGACGAAATTGAAAATGCACTCAATGATGATAGTAATGATCAAGTCGAAAATGAGACAACATTAAGAGATCAGCTTTCTTATTGGGCAAACGACTTCAGAATTTCTAAGAGAGCAATAGATAGTTTATTGTCCATTCTTATCAATAATGGCATGAAATCTCTACCAAAAAGCCATCGAACACTTCAAAGAACACCCATCAATATTCAAATGAGCACATCTGGTGGTAAATTGTGGTACAACGGATTGGAAAAGTGTCTAAAGAGAATATTTTCAAAACTGGACAGGGATATTTCTATTAAACTGAACATTAACATTGACGGTCTACCATTGTATAACAGTTCAAAAATCAATTTTTACCCTATACTGGCGTCAATCCAAGGTGAAAATATTCATTTTGCAAAAATAGTCAATTCATTAAACTTTATTTGATTATAATGAATGTAATAATTATAGGAATGCGTCAAGTTCCACCAATGGTAATCGCAATTTGGTGTGGTGATGGAAAGCCTACGAACTTAAATGACTTCTTGCGCCCTTTTGTATTGGAAATAGATCACCTTATGAACAACGGTCTTATAATTGGTAGACACAAAATTACCATAAATATTCGGTCATTCATTTGTGACAGTCCTGCTCGTGCTTTCATAAAAGGTGGTGTTTAGAGAATTATTGTCGTTTCCTATTCAAATGAAATTGAACTTCTGTGTGAATTTTAGGAACTGTAAACTTTAACCACACTTTTGGGTGTCAGAAATGCATGACCCAAGGAATATACTATACGTTCAAGAGACGGATGAGTTTTCCTCGAATACCCACCACAAGTGATGAACTTTTAAACGAATTGCGGACCAATGAGCGCTTTAGGAGTCGATGTCAGCCTCAGCACCATTCTGAATATTCAATTTTAGAAGAGCTGCTCATAGATATGGTTCACGCATTTCCAACATCTGATCCACTTCACTTGTTGGATTTGGGCGTTATGAAAAGGTGAAATTCTTGATCTGCTTCGTATCATCTGCGTATACTAATTTGTTCTTTATATCATAAAAGGTGTTTGTTGCAATGGATGGGCTTAATAAAAGGGTGTCCCAAACAGTTTTCTGATGATGATGTTCGTGAAATGAACGAGCTGTTAAATATTTTCAATGAGACATTACCTAAGGAATTTCACCGGAAAATAAGGAAGCTAAATGTTATTAAATTCTGGAAAGGAACTGAATTTCGCGTTATTCTTCTATACGTTGGAATAGTTTTATTTAAAGATTTTTTATCATGTGAAGAGTATGACAATTTCTTAACACTTGTTTGTGCTGTCACTATTTGCTCCACAAATGAATACCGACGATTCCTTCCAAAGGCAAAAGAATTATTCCTTGAATACATCGAAGGATACATAAATATTAATGGTATTCATAGCGTAACAAGCAATATTCACAACCTTTGTCATATTGTTGATGATGTGGAAAGGTTTGGTGAGTTGCACTCAATAAGTGCATATGAATTCGAGAATTCTCTCCATCATATAAAGTTGCGTCTCAAGCAATGTGATAAGCCACTTGAACAAATTGCGAGGCGATTAGTAGAAGTGTCGAGACAGCGTGCCTTAAATTCTTTTGAAACTAGCGGCGAGTTTGAAAATCAGTTTGTTTCCTCTGAGCAGATGTTTGCAAACAATTTTAAAGACCGATGGTTTCTAACACAAGATGACCAAGTAGTTCAATTTAAGCAGGGTTTGTACAATAATGACAAATATTGCATTCGTGGATTACCTTTAAATGCTACCGAAGATTTTTTCGTGCGACCGTTTCGCTCACGTTACATTAACATACATATGTCCGATTGTGAAAAATTAGATGAACGTATTTATGAATTGAAATCCATAAAAGCAAAATTATTCGCTTTACCATATCATGATAAATATGTGTTCATTCCAATAATACATACAGTACGCATAAACCATAGCACATAACATTCATTATACAAGAAAAGCTAAATGAACATGCGTTCCTTTGAATTTTGAGAAATCTTTACTTCATAATGTATTCACAGCTCAGAAATAAAATCATTGAATTGTGTTTTATCAAATCACAAATCATTTGCATTCATTATTATTTCTCCTTTTTTTGTCTCAACCTATTAATTACTGTTTGTCCTAGTTTACATTACAAACAAATATTTTTGTATAGCTGCACAATATGTTGAAGATGACCAACAGATGGCGATAATTTATATTACATTCTTTTTTTAATAATGGTGGGGATGAGGATGGGGATGACAACAAGTCACGTCTCAGTCTCATATTCTGTCTATTTGGTTTGTAGAGCTATAACAGAGTGGACGTGTCATGATCAATCGCTTATTTTGTTTTACAATTAAGTAAGTGCTAGCAAAAAATAATTGGTTAGACTGACTTTGCCTGGACATTTTTTTCGTAGTTCGTTTGTATATATTCTAGTAATATTCCTTCAATCCGGTTCAATCTGTGCCATATTTCATCCAAATCCTTCATTTTTATTTCACAGTTTAATCATGGAAATGCAAAAGTTGTGCTATACAGTCGGTCAAGTGGTATATGCCCGTCTCAAAGGCTTCCCACCTTGGCTTTCTATAATTACACATATTCGAAAGGACAATCGAATTGTGCGTGTGGTTTATTTCAATAGTGGTCAGCATTCAGACCTTTCAGTAAATAAACTCACGCCATTTAATGGCAGTAAAGCTATTGAAGCCAGATATTTAGGTAAAAATAAAGGCTTCTCAAAAGCTCACGCTGAAGTACAAATGATCTTGGAAAATCAACGTCAAATAGAACAAGATCAACCTCAAAAAGAACAAAATCAACCTCAAAAAGAACAAAATCAACCTCAAAAAGAACAAAATCGACAGGCT
Source organism: Aphidoletes aphidimyza (assembly GCA_030463065.1). Classification (NCBI taxonomy): domain Eukaryota; kingdom Metazoa; phylum Arthropoda; class Insecta; order Diptera; family Cecidomyiidae; genus Aphidoletes; species Aphidoletes aphidimyza. Next base: position 24,226,293 of record CM059997.1, on the reverse strand, counting down.
ATCGAATCAAGAAATCGAACGTATTAAATTCGAATTAAAGAATCAAGGGAAATCAAAACGCCCTCACAGATCTGGGCGTTGCTAGTAAGTGTGATAAAATGGGTGAATTCAAATTGAGCCGCGATAAAATTTAAAACCTTCTAAATTTGAGCATGATCAAAATGTATAATAGCACAATCGAAGAAGTTGAATAGTTTACAACAGAATTTCTGTTTAAAAAACCAAACCAAAAGCAAAAAAAATTTTAAAACCGCCCGTTAAATGGAATTAGTATTTTTAGTGATGTATTTATTATTTAACGGCTTGTCGCAAGCCAAGAAGAAAGGTTGAGCGGAAATTTTTTTGTGGTAATATTTTATTTATTAAATAAAGAAATTATAATGGCAATTTTCATAAACAAATAATTTCAATTTAAATTAAAAAAAAAAAAAAACAAATAAAAAACAAACGTGGTGGGGATGAGAATGAGAAACAGAATGAGGATGAGGATGAGGTTGAGGTTGAGGTTCAAGATAAGAGTTAGAATGGAGTCTCAAGAGAATGACAGTAGATGGCTCTATATTTAACAGACTATTTACATTAAACTGGCTTTCAAATGTACATAATGTTAAATTGATTTCTGTCTTTAAAAAAAAACATTACGTTTATAGACACATAATGTGCATAATGTAGGCATAATAAGGCATACTACGCAAATAGCTTTTATTTGTTTACACATGATATGCATATCATTACTATGCCTATGATTTTGTCATGTTTCTCTTCCTATGCACAATTATGCCTGAAAATACCAAAGTTTATGCATAAGTTTGGCATATTTTAATCCCGTTTCCTCATTGGGGTGTTTTGGTCTGAGTTAGTACAAAGCAAAAATAAAACTAAAAAAGAACAAATTGTTAGAAACCGAATGCCAAGTGAAACGCACGAATGTAAACAATGAAAATATTGAACTGTCAAAATCACGTCGAATGAAGCATCTCGAGTGAAATGACAGTATGCAGCCTAAGATGGCATGTCATTTCACTCGATACGAAAAAGTATACAGCCGATGTATAACCAAATGAAATCATGAGCATCACATTGTCATACGCAGAAAATGTCATTCTTTCCATCTCAAATCGCCACACAGAACAGACGTTCAGTTTAACCAAAGCGAAGAAAATCATTTTATTGAAAATTAAGATCGGAAAGATATTAGCGAAAAATTAACCAGCTGATACGAGCGTAAGAGAATTTGACATTGTTGTGTATTTCATATGAGTGATCCATTTTGATATTTCATATTTAGTGGTTTATTACGTGAGCGGAAAACATATACATTTTGCCGCGTATTGGATATATACAATTTATTGAGTGAGACACATACATTATTTGGGAACTACAATTTTGAGGAATTTCGAAGAAGTTGAGGCTATTGTATTAACCACGAAGAAGATCATCGCGATAGAATTCAACGGCCGGCAAATCTGCTGTGAGCTGAGAGCATCGCATTAACATCAAAGGTACCCAACATTTACATACCGATTGATCGAAATAGTGTTAAATGGCCAATTCTTTAAGTTTGTGATTTAGACATAGAGATTTTGATTAAAGTTTAGTTTGAATAATTACAATTCAAAGTTTTAGTTTTGTGAGTTACAGTTTAGAATTTTCAGTCTGAGATTTTTGTGAATCCTAAGGTAAGGTCAAACAACAGTGAATTTTTTTTAGCAAGAGCTAACCGCAGCACATAACACATTAACCACATGACAGATAACATAACCATTTGTTTCAGCAACAAATTAAATTCATTTGCCCAACAGAAATCACCACAAACAGTAACATCGATTTCGTCATATTTCATCGATCAGCAAATTAAATTCATTTGCCCAACAGTAACATCGAGTTCATCATAATTCGTCGATTGAGCAAATTAAATTCATTTGCCCAACAGGAATTGATTTAAACAGTTAATTCAGCACCAAAATCAACATGTTCAACTGTCTCATCATATTAAAATCATTGCACGAGAATTGAATTCAAACAATTCTTTCAATCTATTGAAAGCACCGACATCAATACACGTCAAGTACCAGAAAATCGGTATAACAGATCAAACCACAAAGGCCCCGTATCAAAGAAAACGGTAAAGCAGATCACACAACAAATAGATTATTTCGTTCGCACAATCGGAATAATTTCAAAACCAACATCATCGTATTGCAGTGTGTCAGCAAATTAAATTCATTTGCTCACAGAAAATTCGGACAACAGTAAATTTCAACAGCGTATTGTCAATCGTTCAATTGTTCGAGACTATAACATCAACGGGATCAACGTGAATATCAGATTCGACGAAAGTGTTTTGCTCTTTTCTTTTTTTTTTCTTTTCGTTCTCTTGTTGATTCCACAATCAGGTGAAATGGCAGAGGGAAACGATGTAACAGTGATACCACAATTGATTGCCGCACATTTAAGAGATGATGAAGTGGCATATGAGCTAGCAATCCGACGAGTGGCTGAAGTACCGAGTCCATTGACGGCAGTGGAACACTTATAGCGGTTATTGGATGCGGAACAAGAACAGAACATTGATCCAGCAGCCGCCTACCCTGCCTATCAACCATGGACCGAAATATTAGCGGATGTTCCGTTAACGGTGGGACAAGCAAATGAAGTATGCAGTCGATGCTTTAATTTGGTGGCCGCAAACGAATGGGCAGACGGTACACTGACACTTTTGACCGCATATCGTAGTCGCATCCGCCACTATTGGGATAGGATTCGGAGATTACCTGTATTCCGACTTAGCATGACATGGTGACGCGTTTGCGACAATCCATCCATATCGCAACACTCTACGAACAAAATCGAGCTCAAGGATCGACGATATCGTTCAATAGACCGGCTCACAATTCGACAACCGTGGCCAACACCAACGCAACACGCGAAGAAAGCCGAAATGAACAGCAAGTGCCGATGAATGGCAATGAAACACGAGAACGTCACTTCTCTCCGAACATTGTACAGGTACAACCGGGTGCATCACCACTTCAACCCAATGAACGAATGTTTCAACATCAATGGAATTCACCACAACCGAACGGAAGTCAAAACAACGCAAACATTAGCAACAACTTTCCCACAAATAACAATTTTCCCACAGGGCCAGTCAATCAGCCAGCTCAGAATGCTCATATTTTGGGACATCCAACGACAGTTAATCAGACACGGGGGAATCCACAACCGATACAAATACCATCAATGCAATTGCCAATACAAATGACGCCTGAAGCGATGCAAATTTATAATTTGGCATATCAATCATTTCTGGCACAGTATGGCCAACCACTGAACGGCAATGTACCAGTATTACCGGCGAATCCGCCACTGATGGTTCACCCAAACGAACCAGCGTCGACAGTACGACCAAGCGAACCAAATAGACCGGCATCCGCTCCAGTGATAACTGCTCCCGCACCGACAAACCGAGCAAGGTTCAATACGATAGTGAATGTCGATGAGTCATCCCTCAATATACGTCCACCACGTCAACAAATGGGCCATACTACACGGTTCGGGATGCCACAAGATACAGTCTTCGAAAGAGAAAACAACCAAGCAAATACACACGAACAACAGGCATTACGAAGATGGATGCAGAACAAGTTCTACGACGGTTCCACAGAAGACAAAAGTCATTTGAGTACGGAAGATTTCCTTGACGGAATCAGAGCCTACCAAGCCAGCCAACAGGTTAGTGATTTGGTCATTTTACGGAACATTGCACAGTCAATGATCAGAGAAGCTAAAACATGGTGGATAGGACGACAAGGCAGAATCATTACATTGGCCGATTTTGAAAAAGGCGTTCGAGCCAGATTTGCACCTTCAACGCAAGACGTTGAATCGATCATTGAAGCGGTTCACAAGAAAGAACAAGGTGAACATGAAGATCTGAACACATACGTAGACAGTATGTTGGCATTGATGGCCAAAGCTCCAGAGTATTGGACTGAACGGATGAAAATAAATCGAATCACTCGAGGATTAAATCAACAGTCACACATATTTTTCGTGGGTAGACAGTTCAATAATTTAGATCAATTGTTACAGCATTGCAGCGATCTGACAAAAAAGGATCTCTTTCCTCCAAAGAGATCAAACGGTGAATTTCGTCGGTTCATACCAAGACGAACGGTAAATGCTACAGAAGGCATAGAAGAAACAGAGAGTGAAAGTATGGAAGAAACGGTAGAGGATGCAAACGATCAGTACAACGAGTTGGTCAAAGAAGTGGATGCCATGAGACGGTATATTCAGAATTTCAAAAAGAACCAGAAATTTAATGGAACTGGTGAAAAGAAAACCGCTTATGCAGCCGAACAGTCAATCACGGCCCCACCGCCAAATGCGCCATCATTGAGTGAGATAGAGAAAATCAAAAATACAGTACCAGATGCGATCTTCAAAGGACAAATCGGAGAACGGCCAATTAGATGCTATAATTGCCTAATCCGTGGCCACAATCATTATTCTTGCCCTGCAGAATTGAAATTTTTCTGTTACAGTTGCGGTGAACCAGACGTACATGTGAATCAATGTCCGTACTGCAAGGATAAAACAAACAAACCGTTTCAGCCAAAAAACGCCAACGACAGTCGGAACAGTACCGAGTCGACACAAGTCAAGAACCAGTAGGCACAGAAAACGCGCCCAACCAACAGTTTGGACCTCAAAAAGAGAGCTCAAAAGCAGATATGACAGTACAAAAAACGGAAATATGCCATGAACTATCCACAAATGAACAAAACCAGGTAACCAAAATTGAGGATTACCAAATAGAAACGGTCAATTCATTACAGATGAGTACACGACAGACATTTTACGAAAAAACAAATGATCCGAGACCACATATGGATATTACCATTAACGGCATAAAAGTGTCTGCTTTGGTAGATACAGGAGCCATGGTATCGGTAATCGGATACAATACCGACACAGAATTGAACCAGTGGAAACAAATTATGCCAACGAAAATAATGATTCGAACATTTGACAGCAAAGTATATTCGGCCCATGGTGAAATCGAAGCTAGTTGTACAGTAGATGGAATGGAATCCGGAAATTATTCCTATGAACAACTTCAGCCCAGATAAAAATTATTTCCATAGGAATTGTTCCACTGCGCCAATGGAAAATACGGCTCGATTTATTTTGGTGAAAGCACATAAAAATCAATTCATCGCGGGATGGGATTTCTGTAAACGGTTCGGCATTGAGCTTAACATAGATCCGAAAGCTCGAGTAAAATTGGAACAGAATCACAGTGGAACAGAGAAACCAAAGGTAATTGAAACGGTGGAGAGTATGAATGGAATGGATATGAAGATAGCGTACCTTGATCCAATAGAAGTGGATGAAAATGGCGAATCACCCGACGATTTAGATGAGTATTACGACTGTGAATCGATGGACGAAGAGATCGATGAATTTCACGAATGTGAAACAGGTAATTTACCATTACAAATCCCCGATTTGGAGTCGGATGAAGAATTCGCAGCACCGATTGCACTATTAACGGAATTACTACTCGAGGGAGCACGAAATCTCATGGCAAAAAAACAGCAGGGAGCAAGGAAAGGTAAATCCGTTAAATTCATAAACACTGTTTCCACAGTGACAACTGCTCTTGGTCATTTCGACACCGAATCAGATGCGATGCCAGAAAAACAGGAATGTGTGTTTGAGCCACATGAATTAACGAAAAGACAGCAAAAGGAATTGGACCGGGTTCTCTCACAGTTTCCGTACACACCAGCCACTGGTCCGTTAAATGTAACCACAGAGTATGTACAGGAAATACACACAGGAGATCAAAAAATCAGCCACAGATCAAAAAACAGTATCCACTATCGCCATATGTCCAGGCCGAAATAAAGAAAGAGATTGAAAAAATGTTGGAAAGAGATATAATCATGAAAGTAGAGTGGAGTCCGTGGCGTTGGCCAATTCTGTGGGTAAAGAAGAAAACCGGAGGCGGTAGAATATGTGTCGATGCCAGAGGATTGAATAAATTGGCTATCGCTGATGCATATCCATCACTCAACGTTGATTCAATCTTGAGACAATTGACAAAAGCCGTCTATATCACATCGATAGACATGACACAGGCCTTCCACCAAATACCGATCAAACCCGAAGACAGAATAAAAACCAGCTTTGCCGTGGGCAGCGACCTATACTGTTACAAACGGGCAATTATGGGTTACAAGAACAGCCCGGCCGATTTAGCCAAACTGCTAGACAGTATATTCCACGATATGCACCCACGCGTATATCATTATGTCGACGATTTTGTAATCATTAGCGAAACATTCGACGGACATATGGAAACTTTAACAGAGGTGGCCAAAAGACTACAAAAAGCAAACCTTTCCATCAGTAGAGAGAAATCAAAGTTTTGTTATCGAAAATTTTCGAGTTAACTCACATTTCTGGGATATGCACTGTCAGAAAACGGTTTACAGCCAAATCCCGAACGGGTGTTACCGATTTTGAATTACAAAAAGCCAGAAACAGTAAGAGATGTGAGAAGATTGGTGGGCCTAGTGAATTGGTCGACGATTTATTCAAAATGTAGCGGAATTGTTAGCGCCACTAACAGATTTAATCAAAATTTACGGAAAAAACAGTCAACAGAAAGTGGTATGGACAGAAACCGCACAGGAATCGTTTGAAAAGGTAAAGGAAATACTGATATCGGAACCAATTCTAGCTATGGCCGATTACACAAAACAATTCCGGATATACTCCGATGCTTCCCTCACTGCCGGCAGCAGTATTTTGACTCAAGTACAAGAAGGTGTAGAGAGGGTGATCTACTACCACTCGGTCAAATTTAGTCCGACCCAAAGAAACTACAGCGCGACAGAACGGGAGCTGTTGAGCGTATTGGCCGGTGTGGAAAAGTTCCGACCATGGGTAGACGGCACTACTCTTGAGGTGGTCACCGATCATGCCAGCATCAAATGGCTTCAAAATTTAAAAGAGCCGCATGGAAAATTGGCTCGTTGGGCTGTTCGGCTACAAGCGTTCGATATAATATTCATACATCGACCGGGCAAAGATATGGAGTTGCCTGACGCACTTTCCAGAGCCGTGGAACTTATTGAGTTGGAAGAAAACGAACAAAGCAACGACAGATGGTATAACAAAATGAGAGAGGGAGCCAAAGAAGAACGACTGGTACGATATAAATTTGAAAATGGGGTTTTATACCGACAGAACGGAGTAAGCTCACATACGGGAGACAGGGCGTATGCGGTGTGCATTCCACAGGAAAAGGTGCCGACTGCAATGAGGGAAATTCACGATGACATGTCACATCCCGGAATTTGGAAAACACTTCGGTTTGCACAACAGCTGTATTATTGGCCGACAATGAATCAAGAGATCTACGATTACGTAAATAACTGCACTGTATGCAGATTGTCGAAGGCCACAAATGAGAATAAACGAGTGACCGTGGGAATGTACAGAGATCCAGGACGTGTCGGTAGGCAAATATCTGTTGATTTAATCGGGCAGTTACCAATGTCCAAAGTCACGAGGCATTTATCTGCAGTGATTGCCATAGACTGTTTTTCGAAATACGTGTTCAGTCGATCCTTCACACAGGCTACTTCGGTAAACATTGTGGAATTTCTGGAAGAAGAAATCATTTACAAATTTGGTGCACCGGAATGTATAATCTGTGACAATGGTAAACAGTTTGTCAGTCATGTATTCGAACAATTTCTACACAGATATAAAATTCGACGAATAGCAACGGCTTTGTATTTTGCCCAAGCAAATCCAGTAGAAGCCACAAACAAAACCATCAAAACGTCACTGAGGGCGGAAATATTACACAGAGATGCACGGCACACCGATTGGTCACGATTTTTGCCACTGATCACAATGAATTTGAATTCGTTGCCGCACACAGCAACTGGCCATAGTCCACATTATATCGTTTTCGGACATGAACGCGTACAAACAGGCGATGAACATCGTATTTTGTTGGACGCGACTCCCGAACGTTCACATGAACAAGAACGACGTGAGTTGATATACGATGAGGCGGCCGACAAACAGCGTCAACAGTTTGAGACCAACAAAAAACGGTATAATATGAGAGCAACACACAGGAAATTCCATATCGGCGACGAAGTATATGTGGAAAACAAAAAATTATCGTCCGCCGGAGACAAATATACACAGAAATTGGCTCCAAAGAAAATAAAGGCCAGAGTTAAATCAATAGTGGGAACGGACATGTATTTTCTCACGGATTTGAACGGCCGAGATATTGGCAAATGGCATGCCAGTATGATCATGACTCGATAAGTACTTAAGAAATAGAAGCGACACCGGTCGCACACAGTCAATGTGACTGCCATGGACTGGAGTTAGAGTCCCATTCCGAGATCGATAGGATCGGTGGTATTCCAGGACATGAACGGAGAAAATTGCAGCCACATTTACAGTGAGGATGAACCAGATAAAGTACAGTATCGAGAAATAACAACACAGACACACTACGGCCCAAAACCACAGACGGAATTATTTATTTTGAAGAAATAACCACTAACTAAAAATTTGACTTTCACAGAAAAGATGGCGAACGGAAAGGGTGATAACAGTTTTTGTGTTAAATACACGACCGAATCGTAGCGGTGATTTCGATCAGTCGAGATAGGGGTCTTTTGATTAAAAATATCGATGAGCCTGGTGGATTCGTGCCAAAGGAGTACCAAAGACGGTCGGTCGCGTTATTGACATGGCCACATAAACTGGCGGACGCCACCACGGTGATTACGGTATACCCCGGTGGCACTCCACTCACAATACATTTCGTCACAGATGATGACGACCGAGTGCGTATGGTGATACCAGAAAAATTGCGGACATCAGCGGCACATGGCAGCTATCTTCGTCGACAGTCAAGTATAAGATCGACTGTATCCTCGGTCAAGAGCGTAAATCAGGACTATGAGCCGACGGAAAAGGCCACAGAAAAACAAGAACGCGACGAGAAGACGGCTTTGCCGGACGGAAGTTTGCCGGATAAAAGTCATAATGTGAACAGTGTGACCGCAGAAACGACATCCGGTACCCAAGAAATCCAAAGGGTCGACGATACAGATACAGGGTCAACCACGGACGAACGGGTGACGGTGGTAAAGCCGGAGAAAAAGAGAAATCTGTTTGAAGAAGGCGCCACCGCACTAAACCACCCCATGAATCCGTGCAACATCCCATGAACCCATGGCAACAGTACTCGGCCCAACAGTATTCAGCTCCACATTATGGTATGATGCCATATTTGACACCGTACGGACAGATGCCAAACTACGCACCCAACACAACGGAAAATTATTGGAATCAAACATACAGTCCGTACCAGATGGGAAACGCACCAAATCCGAACGTTGACAAGTCAGAGGGAGAACCAAAAAAAGAACAGAAGTAACCATATAAATAGTGTCCCGTCCAGTAGATCGATCACAATTTAGATAGCTCAGTATCGTTCACAGTCGTGACACTAATCAAATTTGTTCTTCCACAGGCCTAACCAAATTAAAATAAAACAGACAAAACCACAAAAACAGACGACACAAGACGCGAACGATATTCAATTCACTTTTTCACGATCACGGGAAACAGTAGATGTAAATCGCACGCATTTGTGGCAATTCTTACTGCATATGCTATGCCAAAAACAGTATCGAGCTTTGATTAGGTGGAATAATGATGAAGGGGAATTCACGTTGAGAGAACCAGAACAGATAGCAATGCTATGGGGAGAACAACGTGGACGATCTGGAATGACTTATACCAGTTTGGCCAGAGCTCTTAGATATTATTATGGCCGTAAAATAATCGAGAAAGTGCCCAGAAAACGGTACACATACAGATTTGCATTTAAAATGCGGCAAGCCACCGTAGAAAAATTACGGAAATTAATAAACTCACGTGAACTTGAGGAAGAAGATTGAATACCGTACATAAAAGCGCCACACACAATAGAAACAGAACACAAAAACAATGTTATACAAAAAAAAAAAAAAAAAAAAAAAAAATTCAATTTAGCATGTGAACAAACCGGCAATGAAGCCAATCATACTGTAAAACAGTAAGATTCCAAAGGACACAGCACAGATGTCTATCGAATCAATTTTTTTTTTGTTACACAGAAGTAAGCCCATGATAATGAAATCAATATCATTTACTATATCTTCCCAAGAGTAAAAATACATTGACACAGCACGGATGTCAAAACAACAAACAGAAAAATTACCACAAGTATGGATTCAAATCAAGAGTATTCATTCAAACCACAAACAGTATTAAAAAATGAATAAACAATATAAATTTTTTCAAAAAAAAAAAAAAAAAAAAAATCCGATGGACACAGCACGGATGTCATGCGGAAAAATGCCAAACAGTAATTTCAAAACTTTCAAGTGCCTGAAGCAAATGTTGCTCCACAAATAGTGATACAAAATATAATATCACCACCATTACAAAACAAAACAAAAAAAACAAATGAATACATGTTTTTTTTTATTCATTCATAATGTTACATTAAGCCATGAAGGCGATGTGATTTATATCCTTGATAAGAAATGATTTATCAAATAAACGAATTTATTGCAGTAGAACTGCCAAGTTAACAAATTCGTGAATTTATTTACAGTAAAATAAGCCATGAATACAGTAATTATAGTTTTTGTTACAGTATTATTCAAATTTTTCTTTGATCTTTATCTCCGAAAATGAGGGTAAACTACGAATGGGGAAAAGTTGTTTTTAATTTTCTTTTTTTATATATCTCCGAAATTGAGGGTAAACTAGGCAAATTAACAACCGAATTTCTGACGATAAACACACTGAGCGTAGATTTGAAGAATTCACAATTAATTCCATATGAGATGGAACGGCATTATTAATTAACCTCATAAGAGATGGGGGGCATTTATTATTTTACCTCATGAGAGATGGGGCGGCAATCGAGCATTTTCGCTCAGTCGATGAAATCATCGAAATGTTCCGGAATGAGTTTAAACTACCATCGGGTTTTCACCCAGGCATGCAATTCATGCAACAGATGGTCATGAGCAACTGAAAAGCGGCCAAGTAGGTAGCTCATTGACAGAAAAACATCATGTGTAAACAGTTGAAAGCGGCAAGTAAACTGATTTATGCAGAAAACAGACAAGGCAGGAGGTAAGAGACCGAACGCCAAATCATCGGAAGTGTATTCCAGATGTGTGTTCCACACATACCACGAGCTTTACGCTCAGTTAACAACTCGTTGACACCACGGCGCAAGCCAAATTCGGGAGTTATCTCCTCGTCAGTGAAATCACTGAAAACGAATCGCACGGAGAGATGAAGTTGTATCGGGATTGGCAACGGATTAGTCACTGTGATGATTCACAAAACAGAAAAAAAAAGAATTACACTGAGAGATGAAATTGTATCGAGTTTGGCAATGGATTACTCAACGTGATAATTCACAGAACAGAATGGAGAAGTAATGGGAGATTGAATGAGGATAGAATTGAAAATACCACAATACAAAATTAACAGTAACATCATCGTTTCACTTGACGCAGTAACACATCAGAAATGTTTTACACAGCAACTTTTATCATTCTTCCTTCCGTTCGCTGGCGCTTTATTTCCGCCACACACGTAAACAAATGAGTAAGAACATCCGAATATCAAAGTCATACAGTCGAGACACTCAAATAACAGTGTCTCTCCGAAGACGGTCAAACTCCTTCCGAGGGGAAAGGGGGGGTGAATTGATTTGTTTCACGGCATAAATTCAGCTTTGAAAAATTAATCAAAACAGAAAAAAAAACCATAGAAAATTTACAAAATAAAACAGAAAATAACCACAAACAGAAATACCACAAGTTGCTATAAATCTACGTATAGTTTTTGGTGTTACCAGTGGCGACGCCACACAGAAAAGCCACGCTACAGCTGTCATGTGAAGCTTCATTTCACTGCGTTCAATTCAGATTAGGCATTTTTTCTTTTAATAAAATTGAACAACCGCAGCACAGGTAAAATTAAAATAGGTACAGCTGAGAAAACAGAAATTAATGTCTTTTAAAACACAGAGACTGCGGTAAGAAAGAGGCGGCAAGGTACGAAGGACTACGGTTTTATTGAATTCCAAGAACACAAAGACAGAACGGAAGTAGTATATCAAACTATGTTTCAGCACAACGGCGTTATCAGTCAGGTGGATTCGCTGTTGTGTTGAAGCATTGAGGGGAAAAAACGCACATAGTGTGTGTATTGTACATGCTATATATGTATGGATATAAGTATATGCGATTATACGACTCTCTTGTGAATGTAAAAAGGGGAATCGAATCACAGTCAGTTGGATTCGCCGCTGTGTTGAAACATTGAGGGAATAAACACGCATATTGTGTGTACTGTACATGTTATATACGTATGGATATAAGTATATGCGACTATACGACTCTCTTGTGAATTAAATTAAAAGGGGAATCGAATAAAGTCGAAGCTATATCGAGTGAGTGTTCATACAATGTGCGCATTTACAATAGCATTAACGGCTGCGTACATTCGTAGCTACATAATGAGGTAATTTGTGCTTAGACGAATGAGATGCTTGGATTTTCGGCCTGCATGTTCAGAAATATAAATAACGGAAGAATAACTTTGATGAATTTATGACTGAAATCCTTTTTGTTGACGAAAAAATGCACGGGTGTCTGATGTGTCAAAAATTAAAACAAGACAAAATACTTTTAACTTTTGACCAATTTATTAGCAAGATGCTGTTGACGCCGCTTTTATTGACTGCATGCTGCATGACAAGGGGTATTCTTTTCTTACCAACCAGCTCATATTTCACTTATATCGAGCTATTTTTTCGTAAGAACCCCTAGGTCATGGTTTTCAGCAATAAGTATCGGCTCACGCTTACCCATTTATGCTCATATATTTAACTGCTAAGCTAAACAATTACAACCACTGTCTGTTGATCGTTCAAAATATAAGTTTTATGCTAATCGACTGGAGTTCTATCTGAACCAAAAAAAAATGAAATGAAATGATGCTTACATTGTGTCACACACAATTTCATTTCATTTCTCGCGCCAAATATTTCTTTGGCTCGATTCGAATCGTACTTCTGTTCTATTCAAATCATTCTTTGGTGATATTTCAAAGTGATCAGTCTTCAGTGATCCAGTTCCGCAAAATGAATACACGTAAGTTTATTTTATAGTTCATAGTTTCGAATAAAAGTGATAGTGTCTTTAGAAGCATATATGTTTTGAATCAATAGTGCACAGTGTCAAAAAAAATTAATATTATATATTTTGTTCAATGAATTGCAATAAATAGTGCACAGTGTCCAACAAAACATTTAACATGATATATTTTTGTCAATGAATCTAAAATGAATAGTGTACAGTGTCCAAAAAAAACCTTTGGTTCCGTTCAATCAAACGTGCATTTTTTACCAAGTAAATGTGTTTTTGTTTTTGTTATTGTGTATATTTTAGAATGGGTTCAACCAAAACGCAAACGACCTTCCGCCGTGAACTTAACGACGTGCACTCCATCAACATCCAATGCGGAACCGGCAAATGATCAACTTCAGTGCGTTACTCGAGCTCAGCAAAGCGCTCAATCACAAGAAACCCCGCAAAATGCTCAACCACAAGTAATCCAGGAAAATACTACAACACCAGCATTGCTACAAACCCAATCAAATACACAAGCAACGCAGCAAGATTACACAACAATATTAGTACAACAAGCTCAAACCACTGAACAAACACAAGTAATCCCACAAACCTATGCTCAACCACAAGGAGTCCAGCAACAGACCCCACAATATTATGTCATCCAACCAAGTACAGGCTACATGACCATGAATAATCAACCATTCCAGTATCACCCTTCGAGTCAGGAATCGAGCAACATTTTCAATACGATGTTGGCAATTTTGACATCGCACTTAAACTCTCATGACTTCCACAGAAACATATTGAATCAACAAGCTTTAGTATCGAACGATCCCAATGCGCAAACAAGACATCGTATCGGAGTCATGATTGATCAGCATATGTGTAAGTTTGCAATTTATTTCATAAATACATCAAAATACTAAGTATAAATATACAAAATATAATTTATTTTTTAAATTTTGTTTCAGATGAAGGGAATAGAAGTATTCTTATTGATCCCGAACTGGTTGCATATGCATATAGAACACATGATTACAACTCAATGGAGCCCCAAGATCAGATGCGTTTGAATGTGATCCGGATGGAGGTAGATCGGATCCGCATTGGGATTCGAACACAACTAGGTCTATATCGCTTCGCAAATGGGGAACAAGCGCGACAAATACAACAAACGCAACCAAATCGTGAAGCACAAGAACCAAAACCATCGTGTGTAATTTGTTTCGAAAACTTCACCACAGCGTCAACAGTTTTGGCATCTAATTGTGGTCATGTTTTCTGTCAAACTTGTTTTGATAATTGCTACCGTTTGCACCGTAGATGTGGGCTTTGCAACACACAAATTCAATCACTTGCAGCACGTTTCCGTTTATATTTTCGATTCAATCCTCGATCCAGAATCGTTTGTCGTCATTGTCTGATTGAATTCAAAAGAGAAATCACAATCAAAACTATTCGTTGTGGTTGTGTATTTTGTCAAAATTGTTTCAGCTTAATGAACGAAAGATGTTTTGGTTGTAGTGGTGAGCTTGGCGGTTCGAATCGACCACTTTCATTGCACATGGCATATTATTGAATTTCATCTTACTGATGTTTGATTTTGAACAAGATAAAGCAAAAAAAAATTATTTGATTCTAATGTTCGGTGATTCGAACTGAGCACTCATTTTATACTTTCTATACTTTTTTTACTTGACTTTTATTGAAAGAATCATTGAAATCTTACAGATTCTTTATCTTAATGTTTGGTTTTGATGAAAAAAAAACTTATTTAACCCTTATGTATCCTACGAAAATATATATTCAACTAACACTTTTTTTGCACCAATAAAGAAATCGCTTTTCACGCTTTTCCGTTGTGTTTTCAATGACTTTTTTAATTCACAGATGTGCAATTGTTATTTTAGGGTGTACATCAACGGTAAGTCAATGAACTTTGCTTCAAGTTTAGAAGTAGTGGAGGGGAGTGAGTATTCTCAGAATTATATCAGCGGTAACGTGAACTCATAACTGCAGTTAATTCTAGAAATTTGATGTGTACACTCGTATTACGTTTTGAAATGTTCGATTGAAAAATAGAAAAATATGTCGGAACGAGTTTTTATTTAACGAGTTACGAGTTAAAATTTAGTAGTCATGGAAAAATGTGGAAATGTGTAATTTGAGGAATTTTAGGTTGGGTAATCCCTCAGTATACATCCCCAAAGGGGTGTAGGGGGTAAAATTTGGAAAAAAGTGAAAAAACATTCCAGACCCTAATTTGAGGGCTTTGGGGTAATGATACCCCCCCTCAACCCCCCCCCCCCTAACCCATACTTTTTTTAGGAGCACTATCGAATGGCATCATTAGTTAACCCCCCCTAACCCCCCCTTGCCCCTCCCAAATGCTCTGTTCCCATAGTTATACCCTGAAAATGTCTCCTGGCCCAATTTGAGGGCTTTGAAGTGGGGTTACCCCTTCCAAAACCCCTCTTAATTAAAGCTCAGTTGAGGATCACTATCGATCGGCATTATAGTTTCACCACCTCCCCTCCTCACCTCCATGCTGTGTTCCTATTCGGACCCCTTGAAATTTTTTTCAAGCCCAGATTCTAGGGCTTTGGAGTGGGGTTTTCTCCCAAACCCCCTCCCAACTTTCCTTAGAGAGCAATATCAATTAGCATCATCGGTTTATCCCTCTCTACCTGATCCTGACCGCCATATGTTAAGTTTAAATTTTTAACACCCAGAAAATGTTTTCAAGCCCTGATTTCAGTGCTCTAGAGTGAAGCCAACGAATAACCCAATTGATTAATTACTCCCAAGTTCACTTAAGTGCTGATAAGTGTGCTAAAATGCTCTTAAAATGGCATAAAAACCATAAAATACCATTAAATGATCTTAAGTACTTAAGGCACTATTAAGGACTCTGAAGTATGCTTAAGTACTCTTAAATACGCTTAGGTATGCTAGAGTACTCTTACGTACACTTTAGTACGTTAAAATACATGTAGAAGAGTAGAAATGATGAAAAAAAAAATTAAAAAAATCAGAAAAATGACGAAAAATCACACTCTTTATCTGGCAAACAAAATTTTTGTTGTGCAAAACCTCTTCTTATGTCCCCCCCAAGTGTTTAAAAGCGTCCCCATACTTCTCTGAGCCACGCTTCAAGAATTATTTTTTACCCCCCGGGTAAAAAAAATACCCCCCCCCCCCCAAACCGGTAAACGCCCCCCCCGTCGCGCATGTATGACTTAGATGCTAACAATCTTTATGGCTACTCAATGATGCAGCATTTGCCGCTAGATAATTTTCGTTGGTGCGATGAGGAGTTCACAGCTGAGCAGATATTGAATATTGCGGATGACTCAGCTTTAGGATACATCTTCGAAGTTGATTTAGAGTACCCGACAAATCTGCACGACATGCATAAAGACTATCCGTTTTGTGCAGAAAATTGTGAGGTGCCACACACAGTGAATGAACGAAAATTACTATTAACGTTGCATGATAAGAAGAACTATGTGATGCACTATAAAATGCTTAAATGTGCATTACTTCATGGATTGGTTTTAAAGAAAGTGCACAGAACGTTGCAGTTTACTCAATCGCAGTGGTTAAAACCATACATTACGCTCAATACTTTGCTGCGTACAAAAGCTACAAATAAGTTTGAGAAAAATTTCTATAAACTTTTGATCAACGCTATCTACGGAAAGACTATGGAGAATCTACGTTCCAGAGTTGATATTCATCTCAAAACACAGTGGGATGGGCGATATGGTGCTCGTAAATTCATTGCAAAGCCAAATTTTAAACGGTTTAATATATTTGATGAGGACTTGGTTGCGATTGAACTCAATCGAACACATATTTTAATGAATAAGCCAATCGTAATCGGTATGTCAATTTTGGACATTTCAAAAATTAGAATGTATGACTTCTATTACGGACACATATAGGCTAAATATGTCTTTGATTTTAGTACGTGTTAAATCCAAATTCGTACTATCTTAACACTAGATCCTTTTTCTTAACACTATCCCTTCAACTAGTACCGATTCATTATTTTCTAAACAAAATTGGTTCTAACTTGTCCAAACGTAAATATGATGTCGGAATTAGCACCGATATTGGTGTTAAATTTGTTACTTTGCCACTTCCCAATTTCGTTCTAGTGCAAATATGTACCAATTTTTCGAGATAATTCTTAGAACGAAAATAAATGTAACACCAAAATCTGAAAAAGTATAATTTTGACTGATTTTTATGTTATTTTTCGTACTAAAGTTATACCACGCTATTGGCTAGGTATAAAGTTGGTACAAATATTTCTGTGTAATTTTTTTTTACTGTTTGTTGTTAATCAAGTTTCAATCAGATAGTTGACTTGGCCCGTGGAGAACATATGAATTTAATCGCAAATATTCCGATTGAAGGAGTTCAATGCTCAATCATTTGAAATAAACTTGTTCGTGATCATTTTGCAACATTTTTCGATGATCCACATAATTAAATGATAAATTATTTCTTTGTATAAACTACAGAAAAAATAAATCTATGCTGTGTTTTTCATGTTTATTTGAACTTTCATGAATTCAAAAACCAAATATGTTTCTATAGTTTCTCTTCAAATTTTATTTCTAATTTGCGTCAAATGATCAAGCGCATGTGTAGTATCAATGAGATATCAAACCTTCAATAATAGTTTTCATACCTATTCGAGTTTACAAGCCCCCAATCTTTTTATCTCAGCAATAGTTTCAAACTTCAGGCTTTGTGTGTCTTCAAACCTTCCAACAGTTTTCACACCTATTCGAGTATGCAAACCTCTGTTATACATATGGTATGGGCAAGCTTTGATTTGCAGCTCAAATTCAATAACTTTTCGACAAAAAAATGAAATAAATATATTTCGTTTGTGAACAGACTGTGAAACTGACAAAATCTCGAATAAAATGATAATTGTTTATCAAATAAACGGCCAAATATTCTAATTATTAAGAATAAGGAAAAATATATCATTCGATTGTGTTTTCATCAAAACATTCACTTTTTTTATGAAATCAAAAAAAAAAATACTTATTTCAGCATCAGACATTTTTTTGGATCTTGTTTTATCTATATTGAACAATACTGTTTGCGAAGACAATGATAGTATAAAAGACCTGTGGCATTTTTCAATGTGAGAGAAAGAGACAAATATAAAATTTTTGACAGATTGCCACAGGTTCTTTGTCACTTGGAACCAAAATAATTTTCGTACTAACATTTGACAAGTTAGCACCAATTTTTCAACATGACATATTTACGTTTGAAGGGACAAGTTGGAACCAAAATTTGTCACTAACACCGATTAAAACAAAAGAGATATTTAGCCTAATAAAGTTCAAATATGGTGAAAATGTTGAAATGATTTACACCGACACCGATTCTTTCATCTTGGAAGTGAAAACAGACTGTTTCTATAGTGACATGATTCAGGATTCAGACAAATATGATACGAGCGATTTTTCCGATCCAAACAAATTCAACATACCTCGCATAAACAAAAAAGTCCCTGGTCTTTTCAAAGATGAGTTGAATGGTAATATAATTACAGAATTTATCGGTTTGCGAAGCCAAATGTATTGCATCAAGTCAGATGGTGTTGAAAAAATGAAGAAGGCAAAAGGCGTTAAAAAGTATGTGTTGAAAAAGTCAATAACCTTTGCAGACTATATGAAATGCATTCAAGAAAATTGTTCGGTTGTACGAAATCAAAATACTATTCGTTCGAAAAAGCATACAGTTTTCAGCATAAGACAGTCGAAAGTCGCATTGAGCCAATGGATAATAAACGTTACATCTTAGAGGGAAATATAAACACGTTACCGTGGGGGCACTTCAAAGTACCAATCTAACAAGAAAAAAAACAACGAGTGAAGAACTGTACACGAGAGGGTAAGAGAACGGAAAAATCACAGTTCATTGAACAGTCCAGGTGTTCATTTTTTTGCAATAAAATTGCAAGAGGGGTAAGAGTTGACAAAAAATTATTCCTCATGGTTTGAACATTACTTACGGAATTGTTGAAGCGTGCACACGCATTTCAAAATAGCTCTAGATTTTTATAATTGAAACGTTGATTTAAAATTTTTGAAGAAAAAATGTGTGACCAAGTAACTTGTGTTGATGCATTGAATGCATTAAAGTCCGCCTGTGTAAAGAGATCGTATAAGAGCTTCAAGAAGCTAGCAGTTGGTGAAAACGGAAATGAAATGTATTTCTCAAGCAAATTGAATATTCATGAATAAAAAACAATACTAATTAACTAATACTAATACAAGCAACTAAATTCCAAATGCAAAACATTCGTTATCTACAGCATAGCAAAAAAGGTGCAATTTTATTGGGTCCTCTTACAAACTAAAATACAATTGGATTTGTTTTTTTATTTATTTATTTGAAAATTATTCTTTTTTTGCATTCTGATTTGCTAAGTCCTGTAGCATTTGTGCTGTTGCCATCGCACACGGACCATCTTTCCATCCAAAAATTTTATTATGATAGTCGCAAATTGGGTATGGATCAGAATTTCGAAGACTCAGATCAAAGTTCAAATCTTCAATATTCACACACTTAATTTCACCACAATGACGTAACATGTATTTCAACCACTTGACTTTTTCGGCACCTTTCACTAAAATCGTTCTGTTTTGCATTTTTGGAAACATCTGCTCTTGGAGCTCGATTCGATGGAGATCACCACAATCAAAGGTTAAACCGTGGTACCTACGTGTCAACCATTCGGCTTGACGTCGATAGTACGCGGGCATCATCTTGATATCATACGGTGATTTTATGAGTGCATGGAATACATATAATCCGTCAACTATGCAAAATTCCTTACATATAAATCGATTTCGATAAGTTCTGAAACCTTGTATATCCACGTAAACATAATCAGGGCATATTTTTGTATCAAAATCAATATCGATCGGAAGCGAATCAGACATATCTAAAAATGTGTTATTGTTGTCGTCGTTGTCCATTTTGTTCATTTGCATCGAGCTTTACCCAATGAGATTTTTAAATTTTTCTGTGGCGGTATTAATTGAACGTTGTTCAATAATGTCTTTTTTCAGATCTAATGCACTTCTCCTTGCACATGCCACAGCCCAACCGCGGATTTCCTTATGAAAGTTGCAAGAACTGCTCTCTTGAGCTTCAACTGTATATGCTGGTATACGATGCCAAGTGTCAATGTATGAACATTCGATGGAATCAGAGTTGTGAAAAATATTCTTATACCAGTCAATATGAAATGGATATTGTACGATCACTTTTTTTCCTTCTAGCATTGGTTGAACGTCTTTCACTAATTGATCTAGCGTAGTTTCACCACAATCCAAGCTCAATCCGTGATAATATTCAACCTCAATTTGGATTTTGGACGAAATGTTGTGATCAAATGCGTCCCGATAATATGGAGTTTTGACAGTTTTATGATAAATGTAATCAGAATCGCAGTCAACAAGACAAAATTCCTTGCATATAGATATGTCTTTTTCAGGAAAAAAGAAACCCTCGAAACTCATGCAAACCGTATCAAAACATTGGTTTTGATTGCTTTTCGAATCCATAGCTGTTTCACGTTTCACTCGCAAAATAAGACTAAACTTTGCTGCTCATTCACTCAAACTATATATAGATAGATCGGCTGCAAATGACATAGATCCACACCCCTCTGGTTTTTTCTGATTTTCACGTTTGTCACACAAATTTTATTGAACAAATTAGACGATTATATCACATTCACGCAGCTCTTCAATGATGGAGTTAATTTCTTGATCATGATTCGAATTTCCCGCTTGTTTCGATGCAACCAGCAATCTTAAACGGTCACACAATTCATTCGGATCATCATAGTATTCGTACACAATATTTTGATTGTACGGTATGAAATTTTTTTCAAGACCTTTGCCCTTTTTTTGCTGTTGTTTTTGTTGTCGCTGTTGTTCTCGTATTCGTCGTCTTTGTTGTTTAACCTTGAGTTTTCGCAGCGATTCGTTTATTTTTTCCGTTTGAAGGACGATTTTTCGTCGCTTTCGACCCGGGCCTCTGAACTTTCCATTGTCATCGAAGTCTTCTGGACATCAGTGAAAGAATAAGTATTTCATGGGTGGACATAACAAGAAAAAATATCGGAGTAAAAAGAAGAATGAAACTGTCAAGTGTTGTCTGAAAAAACGTATCACAAAGATTGGGAAAAATTTGATTAATCGAATCATTGACAAAATCCCATTTGAGTTGCACGTACCGATATCAGTACTGTGGGCCAGGTACACATTTGGACAAAAGGTTATCACGAGGTGATCCAGGAATAAATCCATTGGACGCTGCATGTAAAGTACACGATATAGCATATAGTGAGCATAAAGATTCAGACGAACGTAGCAAGGCTGATAAGTTATTGCAAAAGGAGGCATTCAAACGAGTTTTTTCGAAAGACGCAAAATTTGGTGAGCGGGCTGTAGCTTTAGGTGTTGCAGCAGCCATGAAAGCGAAGAGAACATTAAGTGGTAAAGGTCTTTCGAATAGATTGAAGAAAAAGAAAAAGAACAAGCAGCAGCAAATTTCTTTCGCTTCAGTGCTCAAAAATGCTAGGCTAGCCATTAGAAATACTATGCCTGACAATATCGGCACTGCAATTAAGGTGGCTGCTGCTTCAGCTAAGCGCAGTAAAAAGGGGAAACGCATTCGTGAATCTAGAACGATCATATTGCCAAGCATCAAGGGTGGAATTTTACCTCTTGTACCAATTTTTGCGGGTTTGGGGGCACTCGGTTCGATTATCGGCTCAACGGCAGGCATTGCGAATGCAATAAATCAAGCAAGAAAAGGGCAAATGGAATTGGACGAAAGCAGACGACATAATAGATCGATGGAAGCAATTGCTCTTGGCAACAAAGCTGGACATGGTTCTATTTGCACAACAATAAGAAAGGTCGGGGATTCTATTTGACCCCGCATAAAAAAACCGATAGATTCGTTACCCAAACGCGCATTGACCAATCACGATATCGAGAAGTTTATCAAAAAGTTCAAAATACCTCATTTTCGTGGAGTATATATGCGTGACAATTTACCGAACCGTAAACCTTGGAAAAATGAGTGTATGGTTGTGAATCATGATTCGATTGCAAACGAAGGGACACATTGGACTTGCTTTGCGAAAACTGGCAAAAACGTACACTATTTTGATTCGTTTGGTAAACTGGCACCACCTTTAGAATTGGTCGAGTACTTGGGTAGCGAATGTAATATTTTATACAATTTCAATCAATTTCAATCTTTTCATACTATAAATTGTGGTCATTTGTGCTTGAGTTTTTTACATGAGTATTATTTGATAAATAAATCCAAACCAAATGGTTGAATAAAATAGAAGATACATGAGCATTTTTCATTTAGTATTGTGCGGTTAATCATGGCGTCAATAACAATTACGATTACGGGTAATAGTTCATCACTAAATGCCGACTTTTGTCCAGAAATTGAGTTGGATGAGCGGTACGACTATTCATGCTGTTTGCTGGATTTCTACACATACAATTCGATTCCAAATGTACATGAAAAAAATAACAAATTTCATTATTCGCTTGATGATGGCAAAAACTTCACAGTGATCACTCTTCCGGTAGGTTCATTCGAAATGCATGAAATCCTCTATTATTTGAACAATAGGCTCATAGAAAGTCATGTTCAAATTGCGATTGTGGCTGATAGGCATACGATGAAATGCACAATCAAGTCTGAAGCAGCCATCATTGATTTCACAAAAAGTGACTCAATTGCATCTATACTAGGTTTTAGTAAGCGTATTCTTAATGCAGGCGAATTCACATCGGATAAAATTATCAACATACAGGAAATCAACAATTTGAGAATAGATTGTGATCTGGCGACTGGATCGTATCACAATGGGAAAAGTACGCATACGATTTACGAATTTAATCCATCAGTCGAATCTGGCTATAAAATCGATGAACAACCAAAGCATCTCATTTATTTACCTGTAACAAGGCGACGAATAAGCACGATCAATATTTCTGTTGTAGATCAAAAGGGTGAATTAATTGATTTTCGCGGTGAAACAATCACATGTCGCATTCATATAAAAAGAGACGCATAGATTGATCCATAGATAGTACATAGAGAGAGAGAGAGAATGATAATCTATCAAGACAATTATCATTACTACAAAAGTGAGCAAACACCCCGAGTTACTCACATTACAAAGCGACGCTCGAAAGGAGTAACATCGAAGAGCGCACTTAATCGGAAAAACGTCAAATTTTTAACTAGTTTGGGTTTAAGAGTGAGAAAAGTACGCAAGTGAGCATCAAATTAATATGAGTAATAATATTCTGGCGATAAAAAAGTCCATCGTTCAGGAGAACGATATTATAGGACAACAGTATCACACATATACACCGTATTCGACTTCATTTAATAACAATGATGAAATACGCATCACAATACAATCACAGGATTTGTATGTATTGCCATCAGACAGTTATCTTCACATTGAATTTACAGTAGCGACGAGAGATAATGCAGTTCTCGCTCCAGATGCGGCATTCTTCGTAGATTTTTTTATACCTCATATGTTTAGTGAAATGAGGTATGAATTGAATGGCTTTGAAATCGATCGCTGCAAAACTCCAGGTATCACAAGTATCATGAAGTCTATGATTGCTTGTAAGCAGAAAGATAATGACACTTTTCAATTGCTTAACCTCATGGCTGGCAACGCAATTACTGCAGCCACATATCGCATGGTTTTACCGCTACGATTCATATTCGGTTTTTGTGATGATTTCAACAAAATTATACTAAACAGCAAGCATGAACTAATTTTAGTACGTCATCGTTCAAATTTGAACATGTATCACGCAGCCAATGATCTTTTGAATTTTAACGTGAACAAAATAGCGTGGAAAATACCTCATGTATCGCTAAGTGATGGCGCGAAATTGGGAATGTTGAGAACGGTATCGCACAACGATCAATTGAAAATTCCCTTCCGTTCATGGGATTTGTATGAATTACCAGTTGTCCCTCAAACGACACGACACACCTGGAGCGTTAAAACAACAAGCCAAGTAACCAAACCGAGATATGTGGTGGTGGGATTTCAAACGAATCGTAATCTAGTTGTAGCTAACAATCCATCACAATTTGACCATTGCAACGTTCAAAATATGAAACTATACATGAACAATGAACGTTTCCCATATGATGATTTGAATATGAATTTTGCTCATGCTAACACAGGTTGCTAGTATGTATGGTGCTTCGATGGTGGCGCCATTCCATTGTCAGAAGCACGGTCATATGCAAAAATTGCTTTACTTCTTAGAATCCCTATTGGTAAAATCTACTCTTCGCAAAAATTTGTATGCTTGTTTTCCATTTATTTTTTATAAGACATGGCTTATTTTTAAATGTTTAATTATTAAAAATAGAATATTATGAGAAATAAATTAATTTTATGTATTCATTTTTTTTAAAATTCACTGTTGTTCTGAAATTCCAATTGTTGTTTGAACCCTTTGATGACAGCTGACATTATAATAACTAAATGAATGTAAACAAAAGAATTTTTTTAAAAACAAAGTTCTAGAAACAAAAAGACTTTCAAAATCGAACGTCATTTCAATTGAATCATTTGATTGAGAAATTGTCAATCAGTCAAATTAATTGCCACCAAAATCATTTGGCAAACATTTATTTCAGGCTATTTGTCTTTCAATTGTAAGCGATTTGTAATAGAATACTGGATTTTGATTTTATAGAATTGTTGACGTGCTCATGGTCGAGCGACCATAAAAATTCCAAACGTTGCAATTGTAGTACAACTGCTAATTCTCTTGATGTAACATCAAGTGAACCTACTACATTTATTAAAATACTAAGACTAGTGTTATGGTTGATACTTATTCATTTGCAAACATTTGTATTCAACTTCTTGATGATGAGTCCTTTGCTTGTATCTAGGTTCGTGTTCAATCATTGGTAGAAATATCACGATGTTTGTTGTGAGACCCACCGCGAGAATTGTTGTGAGTTCTATCGCGAGAATTGTTGTGAGACTCATGATTGGATTTGTTTTTGTTTTTCGATGTCACCATCTCTAATATTACACAATAATTGAATATATACGCAACTGGTTTCAACGGCATAATGAGGATATTGGTAAATGAACGCCGAAATAAAATAAAGATGAAGCAACACTAACTTCTTTGAAATGTATATGCGCGGAAAGTAATACGCAACAGATAGACATTTGGTTGGTAATATTGTAAAATGTGTATTGACAATATCCTGTGTCGTATAGTCGTACTGCTCTCTCCCTCAATATTGTTAATTAGCGCGTAATAACGCACAATAGAAGATATGCTTAGCATCACAAGTATGCATGTATTAGTTGACAGCTCTGAAAAGCTTATTCTTTGTTTACATGCGAATTTTTTGTCTCACTCACACATATATTTCATACGCTATCATATGTGAGTTCATATGAGAATCACATATGGTTTTTGTTGTTGTTATCAGGTCGCTATTCCATGTTAAATGAAAGGCCGTTTTTTTGAAAATAAATATGTTTTTTTATGTATTTTTTTAATCGTTTTAAAATGAATTTTTCGCATTGTTTTTTTTTATTTTCAAACTGTTGCATTATTGCCACTATGGCACGCAAAAATTCATTGTTATTTAATTGGTATAACGGCTTCTTTTGTTCTGGTTGCAATCATGAATCGCAAACATTTATCGGTGGAAGTAAAATCCAAAATTATTTCGATGAAAAATTTCAGTACGGCTACGTGGGCAGAAATAGCAACACAATGCGGATGTAGTGTAAGTGAAGTGTTCTGACGGGTGAAATTTATGTTCACAATTGAGATATTACTTTAGGTGTCAGCGGCTAGATTTTGGTGGAATAGACATGAAAATGGAGAAGGTTTAGATGAGCACCCACGACCAGGGCACCCACCTGTTTTGAGCGCTCTTCAAGAAGAGGCAATTATTGAACGAGTTGAAGAAAACCCTTTTTTAACGGCCGTTAGTTTCGCTCGTGAATATAACGTAAGCGCACACACAATTTCTGCCCTTTTTCGTCGCCATGGTTTATCTTGTCGCACAGCTGCAAGAGAAACTCGGCTCACGGAAGATCACCGAATAAATCGTGTTGCTTTTTGCCGTGTCCTTCTCGAAATGTGGGATGAAGACCGACTAGCAACAATAATATTCAGTGACGAAAAAAATTTTTGCACTGATGTTTCATGGCGCTCCAAAGTGTATCGCCCATTCGACACACGATACGAACACCATTATGTGCAGGAGACACATAGAAGTGGTAGAATTACCAACAATTATTGGGGTGCCATTGGCTACGAAGGCCCGATGACAGATATTGTCAGAATCGAAGGAAAATTCAATTCTCATAAATATATGAGGATCATCAGATCTCATGTCGTTCCATTGATGGGCCAATTTGAAGAGCCACGAGTTTTTATGCAGGACAATTCTCCTGTTCACACTGCTTCAAATGTCATGGCTCTCTTTTCACGACAAAATTTTGAATTGTTGGAATGGCCACCATTAAGTCCAGATCTCAATCCCATCGAGAATGTCTGGTCTTATATGGAAAACAAATGGCCAACAATTCACCCAAGAAATGAAGACACACTGAACGCCGTTGTGCAGGAGCGTTGGAATGCTTTACGCACAAATCAAAGTATGTCTCTTTCAATAAGCTGTTTATTTTCAGTTTTTCATTTAATTTGAATTTTTTTCAGTTTACTTTCAAAACTTATATCGCTCCCTTCGCAACCGCTATCAAGAAGTAGTAGATAATGATGGACACTGGTGCCGTTATTAAAAATCATTTTTAAATATTATTTAATTCTTCCATTGTTTTCCTTCATTCCATTTACTTTAATTTCATTTCATTTTATATTTAAATAAACACAAGTCCATGGACGATCTATCAACAATCATGTTGCGTGTTAGAAAGCTTAACATACATTGTAAAATATCCTACAGATGGTGCTACTAATTTTGAATTTTTTTTTTGTCTGTTATGATTTCATGGATGCCTAGAAAAAACATAGAGTCAAGTCCAAAGACAATCATATCAACAATCATGTTGCTTGTTATTGACGATCATACTTACAGTATCTGTTATAAGAGAGCGAGAGAGAGAGAGAGAGAGAGATAGAGAGAGAGAGAGAGAGAGAGTGAGAAAGAGAGATTTATGGCAATGACTTTTTATATTCGTGGTATTTGTGGTTTTATTTGAACGTTTTGCAATGAATTTAATCGATATATAAGAAATAGTTTTTGTTATTCAAATGGGAATATAGTAAGCGTTAAAATTCAGGTAGGTTCATATTTAAATGGCAGTAGTAATATCGACACCAGCTGAAAAAAAGGGGAAACCAATCGAAATTGATTCCTTGAAATAACGAAAACACACAATCACACACTTACAACTAAGCGCAATCGCTGCAGTACCATTCACCATTTGGGATTGTTTTCATTCTTAAACATTCCACATCCCATAAAAAAAATCAAACTTCATTGCTGTGGTGTGGCTGCTCCATACACTGCAAACGCTAGTTTGCCGCTTTAAATTAGTGTACAGCACATAGACACACTAATACCAAGCAGCAATGAAGCAGCAAGTAGTGTGAAGCAGCAGCAGCACAAGCAATATTAATAGTGTGAGTGTTATTAGTGTGAGTGCACACTTCATCTGTTGGTGCTGCTGCTGCCTCACACTACTTGCTGCTACATTGCTGCTTTGCATTAGTGTGTCTATGTGTTGCACACTAATTTAAAGCGGCAAACTAGCGTTTGCAGCGTATGGAGCAGCCACACCACATCAGTGAAGTGTGATTTTTTTTATGGGATGGAACCATTTGATGTTGCAATCAAAGTTGTCGCAGAGAATCATTTTACCAAAAGAACTTTGGCCGCAAACGCACCATACAGACGTCGGAATGGTTTGAACTGTAAAAAAAATACACAGTGTCAGTCAACATAAAAAAAAACATCCTTTGAAAAATTGCATACCTTCTGCAATGGTTGCCCGGCGTGGGGGTGGACGTTTCGGTTCGAACGGTTTTGATGGCACTTGGCACGTGTGGCGACGTTTCTTGATCATTTTTGGCAGTACGGTGGTCATCAAGATGTCTATGCCCATGCATTTGAGCGCTGTTGTTAATGAGCGAGTGACTAGAAAAATTGTCAAATTGTCAAATCAAAACCATATACCAGTTGGTTCATTCAGAAATGAACGAAAATTGTTGCATTTTTTAATCGCATCAAACGACGTAAGTAATTACCTCGAATGGACACACCATTTCTGGCAATGGATGGATCTACAATTGTTTTGTAGCGGTGAGTTGGACAAATGCGATCAATTTTTTTCTGCATTTGTGTTGCGGATCTTGTTTCTGATTAAAAATTTAAAAAATAATTCATTTGAAATTGGATAGCGTTAATATATTAAAAATTAGTTAATTTTACTCACTTGGAGCCATTTTCTTGCTTTTTTACACACAAAATAAAACCTTAGAGAGAAGATAAAGGAAAGTGGATTAAATTTGAAGAATTAAACATTCAGAACACTTTCTAGTGTATACATAGGGATAAGTGATTCACTCCACAAATTCACTCCAAAAATGAATCTTACTTTCAGCCTTCACAATTTTTGACTGTTGTTTTATTAGTTTCACATAAAATTGCATACGTTTTGATTGAGTTTCGCCAAATAGAAATATTGCGATCGATTGCGACTGCTTTAATTCAATTCAAAATGTTTGATCAATGAATGTTCGATTCTAGCTGAATATAGGGTTCTCATAGGAAATTTTCGAACGTTTTTAATTATAAATGACACAATATAACTATGTATATAACTCAACAAATTAGTGAAATGCTGTAGCAAACAAAATTCGTATTTTCATCAACTGAAATCACAATGAAGCAACAACAATATTTTTCGTATCAACATCTACGATCTGCAAAAACACAATCGCACTCGATCACTACATTTTCAAGACTGTAACAGTGCTATGCGGTGGGTCTGTCGAAAAGGATCACTCAAAATACTTGCAAATACAAAATGCAACAGTACGACTGTTGAACGATCACACAGTATTCAATATGAATTTGAGAATTTTATACAAAATATCGCAAACACAGTTGAATTTAATTCTGAAAAATGCATTATTCTATCTCTTTATCATTTAATTCACAAATTGAAATAGCATAACATTAATAGTCACTTGAGATATTAATTTGTGTCTGCAAACACATCACATATCAAGGGCGGGGTGTGTGCGGCCAAATGCGCAATAAAATAACGGAGCCCTAAAAAGCATATTCGGACGTACTCATGCAAATCCGTTTGAGATCTTGAATATGGAAACAACCATACTGGTTTACAAAAGCGAAACGACGTAAATCCACTGAATGACAAATTGAATGAGATTTTTCACTTACTTTACGAGAGAAATTCTCCCAAACTTTATGTAGTTAACAATACTTGCGCCTTGTATCAATTGTTTTTACGTAAAAATATCACTCCTGTTCTCAGGAATATATACTCTTTATTGTTCTGAAGATCAAATGTATATTTGCATTAGAATTACGTTTTGTCCGTTGACTAATCTCCCTTTCAATTTTGTTCAACTCGATTCCTTAACTGATTTGTTTTCACTTTCTACGTTTTTCAAATTAATAATGTCCGCAAACTGTGTGTTTTTGCTTCGCCAATCGATATCATACTAAAATATGAATGACAGAGTGACAATGCTTCAATGCTCCACATGTAATACATTCTCATTCAATGCATACTCATTCCGCTTCGTGAGCACAATCACAAACACGCCTAACTGTGATTCACAATACCACGAAGAACAAGAGAAAGAAAGAATATAGCAACATAACATGCACACTTCGATCGCTGTCGCAATCTGTATACATATTCTTATGTTCGCACAACATTCGGACAACAATGCCTTGTAAATACAAGCATCATACATGCAACCGATTCGCATCCTCGGAAATTCGCAGTCTCGCCCTTCTTTCATCAAACAAACAACGCGTACCAAGCAATGCATAAATTATTGCTACACATAACGGAACGGAACGACCGCACCTCATTCGAAACAAAAACATTCGTTTGATTACAAACGATTTGCTCAAGATACACACGCTTACATGGAGGAGGGGAGCGACGGAGAGAAATAGAACGAGATCCTCGGACACAAATGACACGCCACCATAATCAGCAGCATTTGAGCATTCAAGCACTTGAGCAAACACAAACCATCCATTCAGATCACTGTTATTTTGAATCTCATTGGAAAATTTTCGCTCACCGACATTTTGTATGTTTCTTAAAGACAAAAATATCGCTCTCTCTCTCTCTCTTTTCGGTCGGGTGTGTATTCTGCGTCTTATGTATGACAGCGGGCATGGTGCAATCACATACAACGCGCGTGCACTTATGTTCAGTTCAGTTCCATAAAGTCGCACATATTTCAAAGACGTTTGACAACGACATCGACTTTGATTTTTTTCACGATTTTAGTTTCACAGACACAATAAGACACAATAAAAAAGGTTCCTGACAAATATTTATAATAATCATTACTTTTAAAAGGGTGTTCATTCGATTAAATATAAAAAACACAAAAATACTTGAAGAAAATTGGAAACAAATCCCGTATAAAGTTAGTTTAAATGCAATTGGGTTGCTTTTGATGGTGTGTGAATAAAAATTCAGAATGCCGCTCACAAAAAATTATAAATGGAATACATTAGATTTAATTGGTCGTGGTGCCTATGGATTTGTATACAAGGTAAAAAAATGCCAATTTATTACTTGCTGTTTTTTCTGTTTGCGCTAAAAAGTGATCTGTTTTTATGATAATGCCGTTAGTTCATTTAGGGAGGAATTACTTTTGTTTATGTTTGCGAACACATTTCTATAAAATTTATGCATTTTGCAAACTGAGTTGATTTGATCAAATGGAATTTAATATCGCGTTATATATTCTGAATATTTGTTTTTGTAGTCGCTGTAAAATAACAAACAATCGGTTTTACAAATATCTGGTTCAAAATCCCGGCAATTGGTAGAAATGATTGGGTTCAATCTTAAAAAAATAAACAATAAATAAAGAGACCTTTCATTGTGTGTATAGTTTATTTCGCTGCAAAGGGTTTTCATTCATTGTTTGATCACATCCATTCGGGTTTCTAATTCATTTTCTCTTAAACGGGCTGCATGCTGCAATCACATAGCTCATACTTTCACGGCCGTCAATTCTTTCAATTTGTTACCGAAAATATTGATTACTCTTGTGAACAAACAAAATAAACTCTGCAATTCGTGGGAATTCTGATTAATTTAGATTTATGTGAGAAAAGTCGATTTTATATCAAGGATTTTTCAGATTGCACGACCCAATTGCCCAAAAAGATTCATTCGAATGTTCAAGTCATAAGATTGTCTTCGTGTTTTGCAATTTTTATTTTTCAAGGGAACTGCAACCAACGGTGGTGAAACAGTTGCAATCAAATCATTCCAGTTCACCTTAAATTCATACATTCAAAGAGAAGCCACTACAATGGGAATGCTTGACCACATAAATGTTGTCAAATTCATATGCCATATGATCAGTTAGAATCGTCAAACGAAAAAGTGCTCGTCATGGAATTGTGGCAATCTTCAACAATCAATTGACTCCAATCCAAACGGATTGACATCGGATGACTTTATGAACGTTTTCAAAAGCTTAGTGGGTGCTGCCCAGTGCGCAAAATGTCTCAAATTTGTGCACACAATTATCGCTATATGTGCACATAACTCAGTTTGTATGAAAGCATAATTGTGCCTAGAATGTGCTTAATACATATCCATAGGATATGTATTAAACACATGTCTAGGCACAATTGTGCACGCAATTCCCATACCTTCTTATACATTTCATACACTTTAACCAACACAGATGTGATGCACATGCGTGCACAAGTTGTGCACAGGTCAGGCACAATGATTGACAAGCCAAACATTTTATTTTCAATTTGGTTACGTTTAATCAATTTAAGTTTTTTCAAATGAACACATAATATAAAATAAATAGCACATTTTGCAAATGTTTGTCAAATCAAAACAGTTGCTCACAAAAATTTGTCAAAATTAATTATTGCATATAATAATAGTCAGCTGGTCTCATTGTTCGTTCACGAGGTGCTAATTCAGTCATCGTATTCCCTCCATAGTTTATTTGTGTTGCCATTGGTGCCATTGGCCCTGGCCAGTATGATGAACTATAATCATGGGAGAATGCTGCACCCAAGGGGCAAATCACTAAAAAGTAATTTCTAATTGCATACAAAAATGTATAGTAATTGCCAAAAAACGAAGTAATTGTATTGGAAATATACAAAGTAATTGCAGTACTAAAAATATACAAAAGTAATTGCATATGTCTCATGCAATTACTTTTTCATATGCAATTACTTGATACATTTCAAAATTACTCTCATCGTGACTAATTATTCTGAAAATGTGGAGAAATCTAAAAGTAATTGCAGAAAGTAATTTCAAAATATATAAAGTAATTGTTGGCGGAAAAAAAAGTAATTGCATGAGTGATTTGCCCCTCGGCTGCACCAGTGTTTTGATACACATTGGTATTCACCAAATTTGGATTCATATGCATCGGAACATTTCTAGAGCACAAATATAGCGTAAATGACAACATGAACAGCACTTGATGTTTGGCAATATATTCAACTTACGAATGTGATTGGTCATATGAACAGCTGAAATTTTGCGTCATTGGGATCGGATGACCATTAACATTTGTGGGTGGATTTCTTGGAAGGTTGTTGACCAAATTCTAGGCACAATTGTGCACGCAGCAATTCTTGTACATTTTGCACAATAATTAAGCACATCTTGGGCACAATTGTGCTTCCATTCACCAAATTATACCAAATATCTAAGGTTCGCCCCGTGCACATATGTGCCCAGAAATCTATTCAATGTAAATCATATGATGTTATGCATTAAGCACATTTTGGGCACATTTTGTGCATTCAAAAAATAGGAAATAGAGGGGAATATGCACATATAGACAGAAAAATTATGGTCGCGCTTCATACAAAAAATTGTTGCAAGCGCGTGCACGCGCTTCATACAAAAAATTGTTGCATTTTGCGCACTGGGTGTTCAGCACCTAAGCGAAAATAATGTGATCCAACCGGAGAACATTTTGATAGCGAAACGTAATGGTGAAACGATTTACAAGTTGGCTGATTTTGGTGCGGCACGCGTACTTATAAAGAATCAACGTTTCGGGTCGTTATACGGGACATATGAGTATATACATCCAGACATTTTTGGCAAATTTTATGCAAAAAAATTGGAAATAACTCCAAAACAAGAATTCACCGCAACGCATGATCTCTGGTCACTTGCAAGTGATGCCATGGCATTACATTTTATGAAGTGGCTACAGGACGGTTACCTTTTCAACCAAAGAATGGTCGAGCTGATCCCAAAATGATGTACAAAATGACAACTGACAAAGAAAGAGGACATATCTCTGCAACAGAAGTTGATGGCCAAATCAAGTGGTCACGCCAACTGCCCGAAAGCTGTGGCCTTCAAAACTCTCTAAAGCAAGCTGTCACATCAATTTTGGCCAACTTACTAGAGGTGAGTATTTGTTCTGAATTCGAAAATAACAAGGCTATGTAAAATAAATGTAGGCAAGACCACGTCGACTTACGGTCAATTTTTGTTCCGTGGGTTAAATTTTAACCCATGGGTTAAAATTTCATTTAACCCACGGCTAGCGATATTTAAACCATGGGTTAAAATTTAACCCACGGTGTCAATTTTATATCAAAAATATGCAAATAAGTCATGGTATTTATTCCAAAGGCTTCATAATGTTTAATTAAAAGCAGTGAATATATTTTACCGAGGAATTAGTCGCTGGTAAGCGTTAGCAACGAACAGTTAGTACTTACATGTAGCTTCAACCGACGCTCGAATGTGGTGCGGCACAGCACTAAATATGAGTGGTACACAGTGGCCGCTGTACAATGGTGTTGAGAACTGTGAATAAGGCACGCGAATACTCACACATTCACATCATCGGCTCTCTGCCGCACTACACTCGAGCGTCGGTTGACGCTACATGTTAGAACTAACGGTTAGTTGCTAACTCTTATAAGAGTTAGTATACTAGCGACTAATACCTCAGTAAAATACATTCAATGATTAAAAACACAATCTTTAAATTGAAGTCTAGAAATGTAAATAGAAAATGGAACAAAGTTGTATTATTGTTTACAAAATTCTGAATCATTAAAAATTTGCGGCAACCAATGGCACATTATGGCCAACACCATTGCATGCATTAAAATTAGTCCCAAGTTTTAGTTTTGACCAAAAACTACATCACGCGGCGCCACTGAAAGCAACAACAATTTCAAAGGCAATGTCAATACATTCAAAAGTCAATACATGCATTTGACATAAGCTAACGTGTATTGATGGTCGGCTTGTTATGTGTTAGTGACGCTTTCTTTGACTAATACCTTGCATACACCGTATTACCGTATTGGCGGCAACCTGTAAAATGAGTACATCTGTCTCTTTCTCTCATCATTTAATTTTGACATTTCTGACGTGTTATGCAATATTTCCCACAAGTCTTTTTATTGTTCATTCAATTAATTGAAAGTTCCAGTCATTACATTCAGATAATCCTAATTGGAAATCCAAACGATGGCCCTAATTGGAATTTCTATTTTCACATCATCGGTGTACGCGACACTGTGTGTGAGACTGTATAAGCGTGACATCAAATGTTCGGTTGTCGTTAACGCAGTTCTTTTCCAATGCAAATCATGCGATGCTCGTTCAATGTTAGCATTTATGTGCTTCTTCTTCAAAAAATGACACACGCATACAAACGCAAGTGTCGCACGCAGCTCACTACCAAAACGCACACTTTGATATTTCTCGTTTGACATCTCTGTGTATATATAAGAGCAGAAGACACGACATTGACAGCAAAGTTAAGTTAAATGTAGCGAGCACCGCGTGATGCAAATATATATAGCCGCACTCATGCAGACGCATAGCTAATAAAATTTCCCCAAGGCATTTTATGTCAAAAAGTTATTTTGTGTTTTTAGTTTGCCGGCATTCATACCAATTCATAGACATTCAAGTGTAAAAATGTTCAAGTGTAAAGTATTTTTCAAAAAAAAATCACTTAGTTTTGATCGAATGCTTTTGTAAAGCAAACACATCGCTGTCGCGATTGACAGCAACAAACCACTCAATGCAACAACATTCACGTGCGGACAAATGCTTGTACATCTAAGATTGTACGCGAATGTGTGCAAATATCCGTAATGCGCAACGAATGTTCACAAGTCGCATACGAATGTCTGAAATGGTGAGCGTTTGTTTAAGAAAATCTGCGAATGCCTGCGAAGATGTATGTAAACATGCAAATGCGTGTACATTTTTGAATATTTTGGCAAATAAATACGTAAAAGGCCTTGCATTTTCCCCGTTTTCATGGCAGAACATACTTTGTTTCTTGACAAAGTTTAAACTAATTGTTCAAGAGTAAAATCAAATTGAATATCAATGCGCAAAAGTCGGCATTACGAATGTAATTCAATATGTTTTTCTACAATAATTTTTTTCGTGCATATATCCGTTAAGGTACACTTTTTTGTTGAACATTAAATAAAAAAAAGATTTTCAAGGGGGATATCTGATGTCTATGATCGAACATAAATGAAACTATCAATATGCTTTTTTCGTCAGGTTTTGAATTTTTATTTTTTATTAAACTTGACAGACAATGACTGATAAATAGCTGGAATTCAACCAGGCTTGGGAAACGTTCAGTCAAATTAACTTCTGTTTCCGATTTCCTGTTTTTTAAATACGGGGAAAAACATTTTCAGTAAATTTTGTTTTTGGTTAAATGCTTGGGGAATTTATCTACTCGTTTCTACTCGCAAGTCAACGAGTGCCTGTATCTAAAGACACAGCAAACACACGCAAGCACTTGCGAGTCAAACAAGAATGCGCGCTATGGTGAAAGAAATATAAGTACTCGGCAGAATATATTGGACTCGTAAGAACTCGCTAGTGCACGTACATTTGCACTGTATATTTTTGGAGTACTCGTACAATAGCATTACGCATTCGTAAGTACTTGCAAAAATCACATGGACTCGCAGTCGATTTTCGAAGATGAATCCCCCTAGGTTAAATGCGGTGAAATTGTAGTTTTTTCGCTCAAATATGAGAAAACAAAATTTGTTTGCTGAAATGCCAATATAATTTTGTTTTTTCGCTTAAATGCGAGCAAAAAAAAAATTCTTTTTGCTCAAATGTGAACAAAAAATTTAACCCATGGGTTAAAAATTAAATCATGCCCTCGACCATGATTTAATTTTTAACCCATGGGTTAAATTTTTTGTTCGATTTTTACAGAAAATTGATGTTAAAAACCGTTGAAAACTATTTATACAACGAACAATTATTATGTTTATCAGTATAAAAGTAAAATATCGCGTATTGGTGGGATAAATTTGTTAACCCGTGGTGTAAATTTTACACCGTGGGTTAACTTTTAACCCATGGGTTAAATTTTGACCCATGGGTTAAAAATTTTTAGACCACGGTGCCAATATTTATGAAAAACATAAATAAAAATGGTCACAATACATAGCACACAGTATGAAAGTACGTTTTTTAACGTCCAAAGCACTTATATGCAATTTATTTTACTTTCTCAGCAAATCCAAAATTACACATGCGAACAAAAATTGGCTATTTTAACCCCAGAGAACAAAAATTGGCTTGTTTTAACCCATGGGTTTAAATTTAACCCACGGAACAAAAATTGACTGTTAAGTGTGTTTTTTGAAATCAACAAAAATGCATGCGCTGAACAATTTAGTCTAGAAAATAATTTTAAACGGTTAAGATTCCGTTTATTTTTGTATTAACACTGTAAGTTTTGTCAGATTTTACTCTGAATTCTTCCTTTTTGTTTTGCTTTTCTATATGATTTCAGCCATTAGAGGAAAATATGTGGTCTTTCGAACATTTTTTCCATGAAGCGTCCCTTTTATTAAGTCATTTTTTAAGAGAGCCACAAAAGGATCAAGAGCGGAAGGAGCCACAGAAACCACTGAAGCCAAAGAAGCTACAAAAATCGCTCCGCATGCTCAGACCAATAATGAAATCCGATCGAAGAGTAAACCGTCAAGCAGCAAAAAAGGTTTCTGCCCGTGTTAAATGGTGGCGACAACGACTTCATTATCGACGATAATCTCACTATCAAGTCACAGTTTCGTATATACATTGCACATTACATCCATTATCATTTTGGTATGTATATGTATACTTAACAGCTGATAATAGCAAAAGAAGAAGAATTTTACCGAAACCAAAACACAATAAACTTTTCTGAGTTGCATTTTTAAATCGTTTCAAAGCTACTAGCTACTCGTTTGCGTAACTGATCAGTGATTCACGGAAATTTATATTGATCGTGTTTTGTTGTAAAATATGATACAAATGCGCACCTTATTTTTTCAATGTGTTTTTTTTAGCTGAGCAGAAAGTGTAAAAAATATGTGATTCCAACACTAAAAAAAATGTGCCACAATATATAGTGCATTAATATTGAGTTTTCAATAATAAGAGAAGAAGTATTGCTTGAAAACGATTTTTGGAGTGAATTCGTTTTATTTGTCGCTTTTGTCAGTGTGAAAGTCAAAACTGATGATAACGAAATAGTAAACGATGAATTCAATTCAATTACACAGTGCAACTTTTTTCTGGCGACCGTCATCATGCCCGGTGCCACATATCCTACGCTTTAGTACTCGCCGAGAAATGAAAGACTACGTAGCGGTTTGTCGAGGTTGGTTCGATTTTAGATTTTATGGCCATATGCATTTTGGGTGTTTTTGGCGATTTAGAAAAATTTGCATCTACAGCTATGTGTCGATATTTCGAGAACTGTTCGTGATTTCTACTTACCATCTGGAGCAAAGATGTAGATAATGAATAGGTGTATAATTTCTCTTAAGATTGTGTTCCTAAAAAAATACTTTCTGTGGGTCAAATAAACTTATGTGTTAAAAAAATACCAATTTTTCTGATCTTCAACTTGTAGATCGTAACCGCGTCGAAAATTTCACCTATTATCTTCTGCAAAAATATAGGCATTGGTACGACAAGTAATTTTCTTGGACATGACAGTGCTTAAAATATACAGCTTCACAGTATTTTGCAGCCAAAAACCGTCTAAACAGCTATAAAATATTTATTTTTATAAGATTTGACCTGTTTTTGTATGAACTATAGATTTGACTATTATAATACAAACATTTTAGGCATTACCTTTGCTGCAGTGAACAAACAATTGCATACATACAGAATTCTTATGTATAAATTGTTGAATGATAAAATCATATTTATTCATTTGCTAATAGCACAAATTACAATGGCCCTGCAAAGGTGCCAGATATAGCAAGAAGTATTGAACAATGATGGTAGTTCATCTCCCTGATAGAATACTAATCAGAGTCATCTAATTGTTCAATTAAATTTAATGGATCATCTTCTGCAACTTCATCTTCTTCATTGATTGACTGGTGTTTGAATATTTTCTGTGACCACCAGCATACTTCCCCCAACATTGAATCCAGTTTTTTACCTTTGAATCCTTTTTCCATTGGCATGATGGTCTGATGAAATTTTATTGCCACAATTACACATAAAATTGGGAATTGTCAAAAAATTCGTCGAAAAGGTTGCTCAAAAAGAAGAAGTACACGATTGCCTAAAACGAATTTTCCCTAAACTCAGTGAACAGAAATTGATGAAAGGTATTGGAAATTTTATATATGCTCTATTCAAAGAACATATTCATGAAACACAAAGCATTAATGAATTATTTTGCATAACAACATTCAGGTGTACTTAATGGTCCAGACATAAGAAAGCTGATAAAAAGTGATGAGTTTACGAATATCTTAGACGAAAATGATTCAATTGCATGGAATTCTCTAAAAGCGGTAATCGAAACACTATTGGGAAAGAATCGATCTCGCGATTATGCAAAGATACATTTCATTGCTTATTTCAAGTAATATAACTCAGACATACGCCACCTGTTTCATGGTACACAAATGCGCCTTTGTTGTGCACACTATATACAAGCGTGTGCAAAATTCGGTACTGTTCATGCTTGTGTGAGTGTCTCATCACTGAGTTCGTACCAACACAAACGAACAATATATACCTTGAACTAGATGGCGGTGTTCATCGGCGGGAAGATGACATTTCAGTGATTTTGTATGGAATCTGTCAAACGCAATGTAGGATTGCGATTATGCAATCTTCGTAAATGACATGATTGACTCCTTTCATACTATCGGCATAACCATGTCTCTAAAAATACATTTTCTACACCATCACCTTGCTGAATTGGCCAAACAACTGCCTACGGAATCTGATGAGCAAGGCGAAAAATGTCATCAGACCATCATGCCAATGGAAAAAGGATTCAAAGGTAAAAAACTGGATTCAATGTTGGGGGAAGTATGCTGGTGGTCACAGAAAATATTCAAACACCAGTCAATCAATGAAGAAGATGAAGTTGCAGAAGATGATCCATTAAATTTAATTGAACAATTAGATGACTCTGATTAGTATTCTATCAGGGAGATGAACTACCATTATTGTTCAATACTTCTTTTCTATATCTGGCACCTTTGCTGGGCCATTGTAATTTGTGCTATTAGCAAATGAATAAATATGATTTTATCATTCAACAATTTATACATAAGAATTCTGTATGTATGCAATTGTTTGTTCACTGCAGCAAAG
Organism: Aphidoletes aphidimyza; assembly: GCA_030463065.1. Taxonomy (NCBI): domain Eukaryota; kingdom Metazoa; phylum Arthropoda; class Insecta; order Diptera; family Cecidomyiidae; genus Aphidoletes; species Aphidoletes aphidimyza. The sequence continues at coordinate 24,186,012 of CM059997.1, read as the reverse complement.
GTAATGCCTAAAATGTTTGTATTATAATAGTCAAATCTATAGTTCATACAAAAACAGGTCAAATCTTATAAAAATAAATATTTTATAGCTGTTTAGACGGTTTTTGGCTGCAAAATACTGTGAAGCTGTATATTTTAAGCACTGTCATGTCCAAGAAAATTACTTGTCGTACCAATGCCTATATTTTTGCAGAAGATAATAGGTGAAATTTTCGACGCGGTTACGATCTACAAGTTGAAGATCAGAAAAATTGGTATTTTTTTAACACATAAGTTTATTTGACCCACAGAAAGTATTTTTTTAGGAACACAATCTTAAGAGAAATTATACACCTATTCATTATCTACATCTTTGCTCCAGATGGTAAGTAGAAATCACGAACAGTTCTCGAAATATCGACACATAGCTGTAGATGCAAATTTTTCTAAATCGCCAAAAACACCCAAAATGCATATGGCCATAAAATCTAAAATCGAACCAACCTCGACAAACCGCTACGTAGTCTTTCATTTCTCGGCGAGTACTAAAGCGTAGGATATGTGGCACCGGGCATGATGACGGTCGCCAGAAAAAAGTTGCACTGTGTTATGATAGTGTACTAATGTATGCTCTATTTGTTCACAACATTATTTTAGTAAAATTAACTGAGCTATAGTTTATTAACGCTATTCAATTTTAACACAATAATTTTCTAATATTTGAATCAGAAACAAGATCCACAACACGAATACAAAAAAAAAAATATTATATTTTTTCAACTCACCGATACAAACTTATTATGGATCCATCCACAGCCATTAAAACAATCCCAAACGGAGAATGGTACTGCAGCGATTGCGCTTAGTTGTAAGTGTGTGATTTTGTTATTTCAAGGAATCAATTTCAATTTGTTTCCTCTTTTTTCAGCTGCTGTCGATATTACTACTGCCATTTAAATATGAACCTACCTGGAGGGTATTGCATAAACGATGTTTGCAATTACAATTCTACAATTATTAGTACAGTTCAGTACACTTTTACATAGAATTGTAAAGGTGATTTACTATTTAAAAAATGACTAATAGTAAAGTCGACAGATTTAATACACTTTTACATAAAATTGTAAAGTTGCTTTACTATCATTTTTAATAGTAGAAGTAGGTAGAAATAGCCAAAAACCATTGTTTCAAGCAATCCGCGTGATAAATATGGCCACAATTTGTAACTTGTGTCGATCTCCCATCAGTCAGCGGATCGATACAAACAGCACAAAGTTCGAAGCAGTTGCATGCATTTGCAGCATCTAAGAAGAAAACAAACATAGATATATATAGAATAAATAATAAATAAAATAAAATTCTAGATAATTTAATTGCGACGATATTTACCGTTTTCATCATTTGCACCGACACCGACATTGCCGTTGTCATGAGAGCCATTTGAAGCATTTTCAGCTTCCAATTCAGGCGAATCGACGGGATTTGATTGCGAATTAGAATCTAAAACAATACAAACTAAATTAAAATGCGTTAAATACAAATATGGGCTCCATACCTGTTTCGATATAAACAGCATTTTCGAACAATGGTACGATTTCGGTTTCAATTAAACTTGGATCCACTTCAGTGCGGTCAGTTTGTTCTATTTAAAAAGAAATCAATTACAATTTAAAATTTCTTGTTTCCTTGGAAATTTTACAAAACATACTTGATTCGGACATTTTTGATGATATTAAGAGGATATAAAATCCTTTCGAAACTTAAATTTTGATAAATTTTCAATAATTGTACGCAGAAAAATGTGATTGTAGTGCAGCACAATGTGATGAAATTCAGAAAGACTGAAACAATGGTTATGTCATATCAGTTTGAATGTAAACGTTCACTTGCGTTCATTAGTTCGATGCGCCATCTGTAAACCGTTGAATTCGACAGAATTTGACATAAAACAATCATTTCATGAATATACATTTTGAAAGCCGGATTTTAGAACTTGAAAATTTCATCATATTTCATAAGATTGTGATCGTTTCATTGCATAGTTTGTCATTTATCATTATAGAACGATTAAATATATTAGTATATTGAAATTTCAATATTACAAACGTTTAACATTTGAAATCTTGAATTCATCTAAAATGGCTGAGAAAAACAGCTCGCAAAGTGTAGTTAATGCATCACAGAATGTTGGCGATTCAAAACTTTCCAAAAAAAACGGTAAATATCATCGCAATTGAATTATTCGGGATTTCATTTTATTTATTATTTATTCTAATTATCAGTTAGCAATATATATATATATATATGATTGTCTTATTCTCAGATACTGCAAATTCATGCAACTGCTTTGAAGATTGTCCCATTTGCATAGATTCACTCACTGATGGGAGACCAACACAAGTTACCAAATGTGGACATATTTATCACGGGGATTGTTTGAAACAATGGTTGACCGGGTAAGCATGGCATAAGGTAGAAATAGCCAAAAAATAAGCATACAATTAATCATACGTTATATTTCCAGCAATGGAAAAAGTCCGATATGTAAATACAAATTGACACGCCTGTTGATTCGACCGATTCATCTAATATCAAGCTCGAGCGACCATAAAAAGCTAAAACGTTGCAATTGTAGTACAACTGCTAATTCTCTTGATGTGACATCAAGTGAACCTTCTACAGAACAGATGGTTTCAAATCGGTCGGTTGTTTCAGCGTTGAAACATGGTGGTGAAAGTGTCAATAAGGATGGAAATGTTGTGGTTGACACTCATTCATTTGCAAAAATTTGTATTCAACCTCTTGATGATGAGTCCATCACCAAAGCATTTTCCGGTCTCAATATGCATTCAACTGGCCCTGAACTAGACAAGAGTGAATTAGCAACATCACAGTCATCGGATTTAGACGATCAAATCGAATTTTCATTAAGACGTTCAACTCGGAAACAAAATCGCACGCAAATGTTCAATTTCTCGGTTTTTCAGTGCGTCATATGTCGTAAGAGATTCGAGAACTACGAAGTAGATGCCCATCTAGCAGAAAGTTATAGTTTCGTTTGTTCTTCAGAATGTTTTTTTAATGCCAATTCAAAATAAGATTTCGGCTAAACCAAGCATTAATCTTAATCATAAGATGATGGGCGAAACAGTCCAAGGAGTTAAGTCCTAAGCATTCAGATCTAGAGAAAATTATAGACAAGTATGAAGTTTCACTTTAAATTCTATTAAATTCTATTCTTTAAACTTTATTCAATGAATAAATAGAACTTTTGCTTGAATGCAAGCTCTGAAATAGTTTTAAGTATGTATTTATGTATGTTTGTACTTTGTACTGGTTTATACCATTCAAAGCTACCGAAGAATTATTATTGTATGACGTTTTTCGTGAATTTTCAAAGACAAACAATTAAACTAGTACAAACCCAGAAATATTATTCAATACATCAAGCCATATAAATGCACTCATGCACTTGTCTCTGACTGCTAAATATCTTCAACAAAAAAATTGTTTGTATCTAGGTATGTGTTCATCATTGGTAGAATTATCGCGATATTTGTTGTGAGATCAAACGCGAGGATTGTTGTGAGACTCATGATTGGATTTGTTTGCTACACATATATGAATATTGGAAGTATCAATATTTCAAAAACCTTTAGCTGAATAAGAGCAAATTTTATTCAATTATTGGAAAAAATAACATTTCAAAGTTTGAAAAAATAACATCAAAAATAAGAAAATGAATGATTTGATGAGGTCGATGAGGTAAGTACTTCGCATGATCTGTTCCCAGGTTTTGCGTTCAACTATTCCAACTTACGCTGGCGTTTTCTGTAATAAGGAAAAAAAGTAAGACTCGTATTCACACAGGTTGACATCGAATTCCGTATAAATCCCTCTATGACAGATACCTCATCTCAAATGGAATCGTGAACCTGAGAGACACTTTTCGTTTCGGGGCCTCTTTACCGATGTTTTTACCATCTGTTATAGATAGATTTGTACGGAATTCGATATCACCTTGCACATATCTAATATTACACAATAATTGAATACATACGCGGATGGTTTCAACAGCTCCTCATGGGGTTCTTAAATTGTAACATTCATTGCCCGTTTTAAGGATGGTCCTGGAATGAATGCTGATGATGTTGCTTGCAATGAATTTTCCTTTGATTTTTTTTCAACTGGAGACACCATATAGAGTAGCTCGACTGCATTCGACATTTGATGAACCGGCCCAACTTTGTTAAGCGGTGTTGATGATTGTACTGAAACTTTATTGGCTTCACTACTTTCAGATTTCACTTTTAATATTTTGGACATCATCGTTTCGTTGATGATGCCAATACATTTTAAATAGTTCAGCAAAGAATCATCTGTATCGTCGCACATATGTTCTGACATGCAATATGAAACATTGGCATGATCACCTCGAACAAATGTGCTGCAATCCAGGCAAAGAGATAAGTGATTGCCGCCACTTCCTTTTTTGGTACAACAATCAAGTGTTTTTTTGTTTTTATCTGGGGAAACAAAAATTATTGCGTATAACAGTCCAAACAATGCAAGAGAAGTAAATGATGAGCGTACCCGTTGGATTAACAATCCCATTGGCCACACCGCTGTCGTCATTTGAATCCAATGTGCCTCTTGTGGAATCTCTGCCAGATTCATCAGTCACTTGATGGCCTTTGCCTCGGTCTGATGACAATATATTTTATAAAAGAATTATTGCAAAAAAACAATCTGTATATCGCAAACTAAATAAAATACAAACATGATAAAAAAGAGCTTCCAACAGACACATCATTGACACCGGTTTCATTTGACACAGGTGCATAATATTCACTTTCATCTTGAACGGATTGATTAGACACTTCATTTCTCTCATCTGACAACAATATATAAAATTAAATGTTATGAAAAATAATTGCAAAAGCACAGAAATTGAATACGAACCCGGTAAAATCGCGGTTTTGTTTGACACACGATTGTCGTCATTTTCACTCGATGCAATGACATCCTTCATTTCACGTTCATTGTCGCCGTTTTCTTCGTCGCTATCTGATGTAAGATAAAATCAAATAAAATAAGTTTCAGTAATTTTATTAAAAAGTGTTTGCTAAAAATTCTTTTAATAATAAAAAAAAAACAAACTTGATGAGGCCGTGTGATTTATTTCCTCCATTTTTTTTTCGTTCGAACTGTAAATCTTGTCGATTGTAACAATGCTGTCACTGTATACTCGGTGTAACTTTGAGAACGTTTGTATAAAATATGACTTTTTGGGAAATTGGTTGCGAGAGTTATCGATCATGTATTTGTGTGTCAAACATGAGCATTTGCTATTTGGTCACTACGCCGTTATATGATGATTTGATTACGCACACTTGATTACACTTGTATGCAAAACATAGCAAAGCCATCCAAACTATCTAAATGTGTGTGAGTTTGTCGTGCAACTGCGTGCAACACTCAAGGGAAAATGTGTTTCAAGCATGATTTCAAATCTATTGTGCTAATTTTTGTCAGTTGCGAGATTTATTGCGAGGATCATTGCGAAAACTATTGCGAATTGTTATTTTAATCGATATTTTATCAATTTAAACGGAACGCAATTGTTCCCGGTATTTTAATTCAACATTTCAATTTCAATAAAATGAGTTATTGTGAAATTTCCGGTTGTGGATCTAAATATAGAGATAAAATATCTTTTTTCAAGTAAGATAATATATAATTCGATGGAATAAGATACTTTCTAAGCTAATGATTATACAATTTCGGAATAATTTTGTTACATGAAATTTAAAGAGTTTCATCAACAAATGAAAATGAATGGATGCCAGTGATCAGATCATCATATCCAGATGGAGAATCTGCAATCCTCAACAGAACCATTTCAAGGTTTGCTGTATGTGAGAAACATTTCAATTCAAATGACATTGTTATCCAAAGAAGGAGAAAACTGTTGAAACCAGGAGCAGTTCCACAAATTCCGGTTCAAAATATGTATTATAAAATCCTTTTATTTGAATTCACATTTTCTAAGGTAGTATATTTACGTCATTAGCCATTATTTTAAGGAATTCAACAATGGGAACAGATTCAGCAGTAGAAGCCGAAGCAGAAGCTGATACGGAAGCGGAACAAATAGAACCACTCGAGTTTGAACATTGCAATGATGAATCTGGATTTAATCTTGATGAATTTTTCGAATCTGCAATGACTTTTAATGATAATGACAACAAGTAATTTCGTCGATAATAGTTGCGGATATTTGTTTAAATTATTATTCATAGTTTGATCTTTTTTTTTTCAAGTAACAATACTACTGAATGCAACACCATAACAATTTCAATGCAACAGTATCGTGATCTAATGAATGATTCAATGTCACTCAAAAAGAGCGAACAAAACATTCAACGACTCAAAGCAATGTTGGAAGAAAAAAAAAACATATGATTGATACTCTCAGAAAATCATTGACACGGAATGTTGTGAGTATTTTTTTTGAAGGAATTCAATTTTGTTACTCAGTTAATACACTTGTACTCATAAATTCGTATTCGATGCATCAGTCACAGGATCCAGATAATGTGAGCAACAAGAACGATGACCTTTTAGAATGTCTGAAAAATGGGAAAACTAGTCTCCAATACACTGAACGCCAGCGCCAATTTTTTATGGCACTGAATTATTACTCACCACAATCATATCGATATTTACGGCATGTGTTCAGCAATAACATGCCCGCGCCTTGCACAATTCGGGCCTGGCTGCAATCCATTGATGGTTCACCAGGAGTGAACCAAGACTCATTGAACGTTCTGAAAGAAAAAGTTGTAAAGTACGGAGCCGAAGGAAAACAGCTGAAACTTGCAATGATATCAGACGAAATGGCAATGAGAAAAAAAGTTGAGTGGCTTAAGAATAAAAACAAATTCGTGGGATTTGTCACAAATGAAAACACTGGAAATGAACAACCGTTGGCAATTGCTAAGAACGCACTTGTTTTCATGGTTGTAGGAGAGGATTTTAAGTTACCCGTTGCATATTTCTTATTGTCTGGTTTACGATCGCCAGAGAGAGCTGCGCTTACTCAAGAGGTTATAATGCAAGTGAACCTTACAGGAGCACAGGTCATCAGTTTGACTGGTGATAGCTTGAAAGAAAATATTAAGGTTACCAAGTGGCTGGGTGCCGATTATGACGAAGATAAGCCGTATTTTCATAATTCCGTTTATCCTGACGTAAAGATCTATGCGATCTGGGACCCACCGCATATGATTAAATTAGCCAGAGGTTGTTTTGCTTACCATCAGCTCTTCCACGCTGGCAAACCTTTGGATTGGAATTACATTATCAAATTACATAATATGCAGCAAAAAAAGAACTTCAATTTGGGAAACAAACTCAGTGATATGCATATTAATTTTCATATGAAACCTATGAAAGTACAATTAGCTTCAGGAACGATGAGCAATTCAGTTGCTGATGCCATAGATCAACTGCGGGAAGACCAATATGACGAATTTCAAGACTCTGAAAAATCGACAGAACTTATTCGTTTCATAAATAACGTGTTCGACGTATCTAACTTCAAATCTACAGATATTATTGGCAACAATTATAAGCGACCCATAACTATGAACACAGCAAATGAAATCTTTGCATACTTTGCAAAAGCAAAAAAATATTTTCGCGAGCTTGAAATTATCAAATTCAATCGGAAAAAAACTAATAAAATAAAGAAATTAGTTGTCGAATCAAACTCATTTACACCATTTTTTGGGATGATACACAATATGACTGCTTTCGAAGGATTGTACAACGATCATGTTCTAAATGGCGATTTAGATGCTATTTACACGTTTCAATTCAGTCAGGACCATCTCGAAACGTGGTTTGGGTGCGTGCGACGTGGAATTGGTAGCGAATAAAATTTTGAACATAAAATTATCGACTGAGTTCTTATATACGACATGATATTTTATGGTATGATTTCTATTTTATACAGGAAATAATGATAACCCAAGCCCAGAAGAATTTCGCAGCTTATTCCGTAAACTGTTGGTATGCAGCGAAATAACTGACACCAGTCAAAATGGAAACTGTATTACAAATGAAACAGGAATTTTAACAGTTTCATCACGTAGACCAAAGCGTAGTAATGAAATTATTTTACATAATTACGATTGTGAAACTTTGCTTGACTTCGACTATTCCAAAACGGTGAATGAACCTGTTGAAAAATTTGATGAGCATTTAAATGTATATATTGCTACTGTCATTGAAGACAACATCATGGGGAACATGAAAAGAAATAACAGGCAGGAATGCCAAGAATGTAGACATGTATTTGATGAAAATCACAAAGTTGACAGTGACTACATTCATCGAGTTAACAATGAGTCGAGTTCGAATGCGATGCGCCGTCAGCCATGTAAAAGTACCATAGATATAATTAAAGTTGCAAACAAGATATTTGAATTATTACCACATGGTGATAACATGTATGGCCCTATTCGTCAAGCAATTGTAGACTGTTTGAATCTAGATGAGCTATACAGTCTATCTGACTTTGACATACATTTCAGTGCATTAAACCATAAACAGGAATTTATTAGTAAGGTGGTTGAGGAATACATGTCATTGAAGTCCAGAAATATTGGCAGACGTATATGTGAAGAAAATCGTGGCACATACTCACGACATCATAACCGCAAAAAAACTCATAATCTTGGACAATGAATGTATTAAGCCATAATTTGAAATATTTTCCCATTCGTTCCAAATATTCGTATTTCTTTGTATTGGTATTAATATAATAACATGTAAAAGAATAAAATATATATTATATTATTGCTGATTACGATGTATTTAATTAACTACTACGCACTGGTCAAATTTCAGCTGTTCATAGTACAATGTTTCTTTCATTCGTTCATTCAAAACGTTTAGTGTTGCTAGATGTAATTTTTAAGTTGACAAATCACATTCAAAGGCGAGCCAGCGTGAACAAAAGATGAACCCGATTTTTGTTGTAGAAAACAGTTTTTGTATTGTCAAGTTGGAAGGTATATTTTGTGAATTATCTATTTACTTCAATCAAGTAAAAACTAATAATTAATTAATTAATTCAAATTAATATTTTTTTAGACTGTCTGGAAAAACAACATCCAGATAAATCAAATGGTTTACCAGTGACCAAACCTTGTTCAGTGCGTCTCAAAAGACTGAATATTCAAGGTAAACATTACTACACAGCTCTAGAAAACGTTTAATAACTTTTTGTTGTTTATTTATTGATCATAGATTTCATGAATCATAGAAAAGAAACACTGAATGTACCTACTCGGTCTGTTCGGGAAATGGTGAACTGGCTACCAAGAAGAGCTCGAATGAGTTAGTCGTATCAATCATTGAAAAATTGCTAATAACATGTTTATTATGCTTTTTTCTATTAAGATTAAATAAAATCAATCTTACAAAATATTTTGCAAGGACATTTTTATTTCTAATCATTTTTGCTAATCGCGAAGATTGCTGCGAGACTTATCGTGAAATTACTTACCGTACTTTCCGTGACATTCATCATTTTGCCGTTTGACATTTGTGAGTATAAACCTAAACGTCAAACGTCAAATGTTTTTGTTCGTTTGAACACCAAATGACAAATTGTGCTAACACATTTTCTATTTTGTGTGAATATTCTACTGAAAACAATTGAAAATGGAGAATAATTTGATACTTGATTTTGATCATGATGGTGATTCCGAAGAGAAACTTATTTGGGTCGATCAAGGACTCGTCCAAAAATTGAAGCCACATCAAATCGACGGAATTAAATTTATGTATGATACGTGCTTCGAATCAGTTGATCGCATAAATGAAAGCACCGGCGGTGGATGCATTTTAGCCAAGGAGATGGTGCTTGTATGAAGACAACAGCGATCAATATACGTTACACGAATAGTGCACAAAGAGAGCGAAAGACAAACCGATACGCACACACTCATGAATACACAACTATTGTGTATCAAGCGTGCTCTCCTTGTACACTATTCGTGTGAATAGTATAACTGTGTGTAAGTGTTCACTTTGCCGTTGTTGTTAAAATTCAGTTTGTTGCACTGGAACTAAATTTAGTTGGTGGATGTGAAATACGATGGCGCTGATAAGAATTCATCGCAAAAAAAAGTCTAAAATGCCATATAAGCGCCATCGGGTTGATTTTAGCCCACTCAATGGGATTAGGTATATAGTGTATATGCTTTTCTGCTCGTTATCATTTTTTGTATTTATTTGTAACTTTAGCAATTATTCGATTATTTTGAAATATAAAAAGGCAAGACAATTCAAATCGTGGCATTAACACAGGCGCTGATCACGCATGATTTGTGGAGCTACGTCCAAAATGTGCTCATCCTCTCACCAGTGAACACTTTGATTAATTGGGTTACTGAATATCATGAATGGTTGAAACATTGTTCACAAGATCCCAAAATCGTAATATACGAACTATCGAAGTAACTTTTTTCCACCTAGATTTAAAGACATATTTTTCGGATTCAATAATAATTTGTTACTTTTTACAGCTATAAAATGAATATAGACCGATTGAAAGTGTTGGAGAAGTGGCACAAGAATGGTGGTGTGATGATAATGAGCTACGACTTGTTCCGAAATTTGACAAGCGATAGGTTGGCAAATGAACAAAGAAGTTTATTTCAACGGTACTTACTCTATCCCGGACCAGACTTGGTTGTGTGCGACGAGGGGCATGTATTAAAAAACAATGATACCTTGATCAACGATTCTGTCAACCGAATTCGAACCAGAAGACGTGTAATATTAACTGGCACACCGATGCAAAACAGCCTCGCCGAATATTATTCCATGGTTCAATTCGTCAAACCCGGTTTGCTTGGCGGATTTAAGGAGTTTGAGAATGATTTTATTCATCCCATCCTGAACGGACAGTTTAACGATTCAACTCCAATTGACATTGTACTTATGAAGCAGCGTTCACATATTTTACATGAAAAGCTTGAAAAGATCGTCCAACGTCGCGACCAATCGATCCTTGCGGAATATCTGCTGCCAAAACACGAATATGTCATCTATATTCATTTAACGCAATTGCAGATTGACCTATATAGAGTAAGAGCATTTTTCAAACCATGGAGTTTACAATTGACATTTTTACCATACAAAACAAATTACATGTTTAAATGCATAACAATCATTTGAAAATCTTCTATTACTTTTCAGTTATATATTGAGCAGAAATCAGCCAAGAAAATTGGTAAATTTGTAGGGTCAAACCTCTTGAAAGACTACCATTACCTTCAAAAGATTTGTACACATGCGAAGCTTCTTGAAAATGGTGCCAACAAAGGTAAAATATAACAGCCTTATAATTCAATAATTGTTTTCATAGTATTTTTTGAATCAGATACGCACCCTAGAGAAGAAGAATGGTGGTCGTCTTTGTGCCCGAAAAAAAGACTCGACAGTATCGAGCATTCGAACAAACTGAAACTTTTCATCTCAATATTGAATGAATGTAAAGCGTTGGGCGAGAAGTAATTGGTCTTCTCTCAATATACCACTACACTCGATTTAATCGTGTCATTTTTGCCTACGACGGGACATCAATGGAAACTGGGCATAGACTATTTCCGAATAGATGGTAGTGTTCCTGCGAAATTCCGCAGCGAATACTGTGACAAATTTAATGACGAAAAAAATGTACAAGCAAGGTTTGCATTTTTCTAATTTCCAAGTCCAATATGCATAATAATGATAACTTGAACATATTAATATTTTAGGCTGTTTCTTATTTCAACTAAGGCCGGTGGAATGGGAATAAACTTAATTGGTGCCAATCGGGCTATTATTTTTGACGCTTCTTGGAATCCATCTAGTGATGTATGTATATATGATCAGTTTATTAAAGCCATTTTTTATTCATTTGATATTCTATTTACAGATTCAAAGCGTTTATCGAATATATCGCCTCAACCAAAAGAAAAGCTGTTTCATTTATCGCTTCATTGCACTTGGATCCATTGAGCAAATTGTGTACGATCGGCAAGTGACTAAATTGGGTATTGCCAAAAGAGTTCTCGATGAACAACAAATCCATCGTCACTTTAGTCATAGAGAGCTCCATGAACTCTATAATATGAGGGATATTACTCCACAAGGTGAACGCCCTCGATACCAAATGCCAGTAGATAGTATTCTGGCTGAACTGATGAAGAAAGATGAGCTCATTTGGAAATATCATGAGCACGATTCGCTCTTAGAAAACAAGAATGAAGAGTCTCTTTCGTCAGCTGAAATGGAGGTGGCATGGGAAGAATTCAACGAAGAAAACTCCGGATGCCGCCCGGGTAATATGCCGTATACAGCCGAAGCGCATGCAAAAGGTATAGTATAAATTTAACCATTTCACAAAAATAAGATTGTGTAACTTCATTCAACTTTCATTCTCAGCAAACAGTAACGAATTGGTCGCACGAGAAGAAAACAAGTATACTATTTGTGGCATACCAACAAGTGATTTTTTCGGGCTAGTGAAACTCAAAGCAAAAATTGACCATCCAAATGCTGAAAATCAAATAGATATTCAACAAATGTTGGCAAAGAGACTGTATAATGAGACGGCGAATAATGATAAAACAGTAATTTGATCAAATCATGCTTCTTAAAATAAAATTCTTATATGGTTTTTACTGTTTAGATTTTCAACGAGCTAATGGATTTAATGCCGACTTGGAAAAATCAACTCCACAAACAACGACGACTTCATTGAATATTATTATGTTTATTGGTTTATTGTATTGTTGTATTTACAACATTTCACACCAACATTTCATCTTTTTATTTATGATTAGATGATCATAGGTCAATATATCATCTTTATATTTCTATTATATTTTTTATGAATAAAAACTAAAATCATGAATAAATCGTGTTTCGTTCTTTCATCTGACATGTATAACTTATTTTCAGAGTGAATGATTCCGAAAATTGTAAGGCACATATATCGATTTAAGATAGTTTAGCCAAGTTTAGCCGTAAAAAATGTTGATTTTTCAACACAAAAATGTGATATTTTAAGCAATTTGAATTCTCTTCGTTACTTTCTCGCTTTTTGTTTGATCCTTTAGTTTAGCAGCTACAAACAATGCAAAGACAATTCGATATGAGTTTTTAAATGTGAAATTGAATATTTCTGAATTTGACTTTGAACTGAAAATTCACAAATGTCAAGCTCTACTGATTTTTCAGGAAATTATTACAAAATTCAGTAAGGAATTGTTCTTGACTTTCGTGAGGTAGGTCGTTCTGATGAAATTTATTGATTGATGCAAATAAGATTGGGGTCTATATGAATGCTATGGTTTATATGAACGTTATTGCCAAAACTATCGCGAGATTTATCGCCAAAGCTGTCACGATTGATATTGCGAGCGCCATTGCGAATTCATGGTTGTGTATAATTGTAGATTTTGACAGTTTACCTCTTTCCATTGCTGGCATCACATATCAACACCGATTTTAATTGTGAAAAAAGTATTATTTCAAACTATTTGAATTAAAATGAACTCACAAAAACGAACCAAACTAATTGAATTGCCATTAACACCCACCCAAAAAAAAAATAAAAGAATTGGAGGGAACCATCAAAGACAAAGATGCGGTGATTGCTGAGCAAAAATTAAAGCTGCGAAAACTGCAGAAGATGGTTCAGTCAATGCGTTCGGTGAAAGAAAACAAAAATGTCCGAGTTCAAACAGAACCATGGAACGCATTGGCAAATATTGAGAGGACAGTGGCCGAAATAGATCGTTCGGATGTTCAAAAGCGTTCGATTACAGTTCAAACCGAACCATCGAACGAATCGGAAGATATTGAGCAGACTGTGGCCGGTTCGGATGAAAAAAATGAAACAGAACAGCCAAATGACACGATTTCACGTCCAACAAGTGCTGGTATGGGATGTTTCGAAGAGGTCTCAGACGCAAATCCATCAAGTGCGCATGTTCAAACCACTGAAACACCAACGGAACAGTCAATCAAAGTGGAAAATGTCGAACAGATCGTATCAGACACAAATCCATCAAATGGTACCAATGACACCAATGAAACGCCAAACGAAATGGGAAATATTGGAGCAAAACGGGCTCGTATTCAAATTGAGAGGGAAGGGGATCGGTTCGTTTGTGTTAAATGCAAAAAGTCTTATGCCACCAAATCGATATTGAAAAAGCATTTCGATGAACATTGTACAGCCAACAACAACCTTATGGCCAAAGAATACATTTGCACCATTTGTTCAAATACATTTACATACAATGGACTTCGATCCCATTTCCTCAATCAATCCAAAGAAACTCAGCCCAAACAAGTGAAAAATGTTGTACTAAAAAAAAAGAGCCAAAGTGCATGACGGATATCCAAAAAGTTATTTTGTAACCAAATTGAATGAACTAAAGACGGAACCGTCTGCATTTTTAGTTTCAAAATGAATCATTATTGTATGAATTTGTTTCGATGAATTTCGATTCTTCAAATTTACCAACACACCTGTTTTGAACCACACAAAAATTAATTGTATCATCACTAATAGTGAATTATACTTTTTTTTTCTTTTTCTTTCTTTATTGTAAATATTTAATTGCTTTATTAATTACTATAACATTTCTCATTTATTTACTGAATTGTCAAAATACTTGAATTTGAACAATTGTCATGTAATGAACAATTGTCATGAATAAAATTTAATACAAACCTAAATCAACTAGCATGTTTATTCCATGCGCTTACCTTTAGCTCTTGCAATATCTTCGATTTTCTGCAGCCGACATTGAAAGTTGCTTTGCTCTTCCCTTTGAAGAGAAAAACCCATATTAAAACCGGCCACTTACCATTTTAACTGATGGTCATTGCATCACTGGTACCAGTTTAACCGTACAAATATTGCTTAATCTTTGCGATAAGTAAACAATTCACGAAATGCCATAATTCTAAACAAGTGGCTGCAATTACCGCCATTCCCATGAGATTATATACATCACCACGATCAATACCAAATACAATTGATGTTTCTGAAACTGGTTTGAAACGTAATAATTCATTCAGAACCATTGCCATGAAAATTTTGACATGAACATGATTAATGGCACATTCTTGATCGGGTTAAAAATGTGATAATCATTAATACTTTTTAAAAAACACTGATTCAATTGAGGAGATTCAAGGCGAACCTTTTCAAAATAATGACGATTTGAGTATGCTTCGGCTGGAAAATAATCGAATCAAGCGAATTGATGGTAATATTCTTGAGCTACTGATGCGATCAATTTGGTGTTTCATGTGAATATATCGAAGAGCTTGATACTAGCTGCTTGCAGAACACACTTGAAGTGGTTTTGAACCAGAACCATGATATCATTCTTCGTGTTGCAATATCTGGAAATTTACTTGAAAATACGGCACAAATGATTGACATGTTGGGTAAATCTATCGAAATATTGGATGCATCTGGACATTTTATGGATAAATTAAATGCAACCACAATGAAACGATTGGTAAATTTGGAGCAGGTGGATTTCAGTGAAATTAAGCTTACGCAATTTGATTTTGGCATTTTTCAACATCAAAAGAATCTCAAATTGCTTGATTTCTATCACAATTTATTGACGAATGTGGCATTTGGAAAGATTTTTAACGATACACATTTCTCATTAGCTGATCTGCACACACTTGACATGGAAGGCAATCAATTGACTGAACTGGACTGTGTCACACCGACACATTTTCCTCGGCTGTCACTGTTGAATGTTTCAAAGAATCGTTTTTTGTGCGATTATTTGCTGAAATTTTTGACACAATGGAATATTTTTCATCAAATAAACGATTTCTCAAGAGGAGATGAGATCGAGGACATCCATTGTTTGAATGAAGATCAAAGTACCACCGAATATGATGTGACTGATGTGAACATAAAAAAAAATCCAGTAAAACCAGACCCCGTTGAGGCAATATTTAATCCAGCGCTATTGGAAAAAATTAATTATCAAATTACTTGTTAAACAAAACAATGTTAGTTTAAAACCACTTGATAAAACTACGTCAAATATGTGTGTTTATTGTTATGACATTTCTCATTACATTTCTCATGACATTACGTGGCGATCCCGATAGGGATTTTTATCAAATGGCGTGAAGTTGCTACGCTTCTGACGAATAGTATTAGCACGCTGTGTGCTAACTACCACGAAATGTTCCTTTTACTTTCCAACGTGCAACATTCATATTATAACGAAACTGGTGGAACGAGTCCGCTTCAAAACTGGCATACATATGCACAATTTTTGCAGAGACCACTTTTTGTATTCGATTGCACTCGAACAGATGATTCAATAAAACCAGGAATGGTTGATGTGCGAATCGAAATTGAAGCAACACAAAATATCCCAGTCATTACATCAGCATATTGTTTAATTGTACACGATAATTAATAATACACAATAACATACGTCAAAAACTATTAATCTACTAAACAAAAATATTGTGAAAGTTAGAAAGTTGAAACATATGATGTCAGATTTGAAGAACAAAGAAAAGAACAAGCGTCACAATCTACAAGTTTACAAACCTCAGATTACCGATAGTCAGTATCGAAGCATTGCAGCATCTATGTCGGATGCGCTTGAAATTGAAAGAACAGCTGAAACATTCAAATTGCAGTCTCCGTCTAAGCCACCAAAGGAAGACTCAATAACTGCCAAAATCAGACGTGGTGTTGAGGCACAAAAGAAATTTGACGAAGCCAAAAAAGAGCAAGAGATCAAGAAGAAAGTGGAAGATCAAACCTTGATTGTACAATCTGAATCATCACCTAGTGAAGTATCTGAAGATACGGACGATTTCAGTGATCCAGAAAGTTTGAATACACTTGCGGATAAAATGGCACAAAGTCTGGAATTCCAGCAAAACACCATGTCGGTCGAAATTGAATACTCAGAGGAAATTGATGACAAAGCATTAGAACATGCAATTCAAATAACGAACCAAGCATTGACTCTGTATTCTACAGCATTTGATCTGGCCAATCCCATCGTACAGTTGGATGAAGAAACAAGCAAATTAACAATGTTAATTTCAAATGAATCTTTGGATGAACAAAGGGTATTGCTAAGTACAGCTAAGTTATATGATGACATCCAAAATAATCTCATCCTAGAAGATGATAAAGGATGTTATAAAACAGTTTGCGGTGCAAAGCAATATATTGCCCTAAAACCAACAGGAGCAACTCCGAAGAAAGCAGTTGAAAAACCAGTTCCAGAAAAACAAGCAACAAAACCAAAAGCTTCAAACACAGTTGTTGCTGGAAAAAGTGTTCCTGCAGTA
Organism: Aphidoletes aphidimyza; assembly: GCA_030463065.1. Taxonomy (NCBI): domain Eukaryota; kingdom Metazoa; phylum Arthropoda; class Insecta; order Diptera; family Cecidomyiidae; genus Aphidoletes; species Aphidoletes aphidimyza. Next base: position 24,168,598 of record CM059997.1, on the reverse strand, counting down.
TCAAACTGTGTCTCAGCTGCAGATCGCATTGAAGTGCCATCACGAAAGGAAGGGAAACCACTCACTCTTGATGTAAAACAAGAAGTTAAAGATAAACTCGGTGAAAGAGAAGCTGCTGCATATGCCAAATACATCTGTGTTGAAAAGAAACAATTCAACATAATCAAAATTTTGTGTAAACAAACAGAATTAAACAAGTTAGCAATAGTGAATATCCATTTGATTGATTATTATATCTCAATATATCATGATATAGAAAGTATCATCACCGAATTAAAACACATCATATGTGATCAATCTCAGAATATGGAATAAGCCGTTAAACGACAATTAATTAATGTTTGCCAAAAAATATTTTTATATGTTTTGTATCTTTATTACATGAAAAAAAAAAAAAAAAAAAAAAAAAAAAAAATTTAATCACTTAGGCTGGTTCCAAGTGTCATGCTAAATTTTTTTTTAGCATGCTAAATTTTTTAAAACTGATTTTTCTTTATTATAATCAATTTCTGAAACACAATTGGGGCCAGAAAACGTGATTCATGCCGTTTGATTTCCGGTTTTTTGACATTTTCTGCATTTTTTTAGATTTTTTATGAAAAAAATTTAGCATGCTAAATTTTTTCATAATGATTTGTTTTCATTTTTATCAAGTTCTGAACCACAATTGAGGCCAAAAAACGTTATTCATGCCGTTTGAATTTCGTTTTTTTGACATTTTTCGCATTTTTTACGATTTTTCGTGAAAAATTTAGCATGCTAAATTTTTTCAAAATTATATTTTTTCATTATTATCAAGTTCCGATCCACAATTGAGACCCAAAAACGTGATTCATGTCGTTTGAATTTTGGTTTTCTGACATTTTTCTTTTATTTTTGATTTTTCGTGAAATTTTTTTTAGCAATTTTTTTGTCGTATTTTTTCGACCCCATATGGTCTAATTCTCCGCATATAGTGGGAAACTGGGAAATATATCGAAAACTTGGTGAATTTTTGTATTTTTTAATGAAAAAAAAACAACAAATTGTGATTTTTTGCCATGAATAAACACAGCGATATCTCTTAAACCGTACTGATTTCGATCTGAATATCTTCGGCAAAGTTGTAGATCTTGAGTTCAACAAAAATGTTGTCCCGGAAGTTGACCCCAATAATTAATCCCAAAGCGTCAAAACTTACACCAAATATCACTATTTCGAGAGGGGTTTTTGACACCTTGGGATTAATTTTTGGGGTCAACTTCTGGGACAACATTTTTGTTGAACTCAAGATCTTTAACTTTGCCGAAGATATTCAGATCGAAATCAGTACGGTTTAAGAGATATCGCTGTGTTTATTCATGGCAAAAAATCACAATTTGTTGTTTTTTTTCATTAAAAAATACAAAAATTCACCAAGTTTTCGATATATTTCCCAGTTTCCCACTATATGCGGAGAATTAGACCATATGGGGTCGAAAAAATACGACAAAAAAATTGCTAAAAAAAATTTCACGAAAAATCAAAAATAAAAGAAAAATGTCAGAAAACCAAAATTCAAACGACATGAATCACGTTTTTGGGTCTCAATTGTGGATCGGAACTTGATAATAATGAAAAAATATAATTTTGAAAAAATTTAGCATGCTAAATTTTTCACGAAAAATCGTAAAAAATGCGAAAAATGTCAAAAAAACGAAATTCAAACGGCATGAATAACGTTTTTTGGCCTCAATTGTGGTTCAGAACTTGATAAAAATGAAAACAAATCATTATGAAAAAATTTAGCATGCTAAATTTTTTTCATAAAAAATCTAAAAAAATGCAGAAAATGTCAAAAAACCGGAAATCAAACGGCATGAATCACGTTTTCTGGCCCCAATTGTGTTTCAGAAATTGATTATAATAAAGAAAAATCAGTTTTAAAAAATTTAGGATGCTAAAAAAAATCTAGCATGGCACTTGGAACCAGCCTTATTCACCTTTCACCGGCACGGTTCATCGTGAAATCTAATCTAATCAAGATAACGAAAAAGAGAATGAGTAAATGGGCTCTAGTGAATGAGCTTCATCGTCAAGCACGAAGGAACTTTATACGTAGACCAACTTTAATGCGAGGTATTGAAGACACTCTGCAAGCTGATTTGGTTGAAATGATTCCGTATGCATCGAACAATGCTGATAATAAGTACATTTTGACTGTCATTAACATATTCTCGAAAAAAGCCTACGCTCGTCCATTGAAAAATAAATCGGCTAAAGAAGTAACAAAGGCTATGGAATCAGTTTTAAATGCATTAGGTCATACGATTAAGTATTTACATGTAGACAATGGCAACGAATTTTATAATGCTCCGATGAAAAAGATGTTGGTTAAACGAAATATAAAAATGTACTCTACATTTACAACTAAAAAGGCTGCGATCGTTGAACGATTTAATCGAACGTTGAAGAATAAAATGTGGAAACAGTTCAGTTACAGAGGATCTTATAAATGGATAGATATTTTAGCTTCATTAATTACCGACTATAATAATACGATGCATAGAACGATAAAAATGAAACCGAATGATGTGAGTAAAGATAGTGAAATGTATTTGTTGGAAACGGTTTATGACCAAAGATCCGTTACAAATCGAAGACCAAAATTCAAAGTTGGCGATCATGTAAGAATGAGCAAGTATAAACATGTATTTGCTAAAGGATACACTCCAAATTGGACGACTGAGATATTCAAAGTCAAGAGAGTGCAGAAAACCAATCCAATTACATATTTACTTATCGATTTGAATGGTCATGATATACGGGGGACAGTGTATTCAGAAGAATTGCAATTAGTTAGCGATCCGAAATTATATTTAGTAGAGAGAATCATAAGGAAAAGAGGAGATGAAGTGTATGTCAAGTGGTTAGGTTTTGATACAACTTATAATTCATGGATTAAAAAGAGCAATGTATTGGAATAAATGTCGGGGGATCGGTATATAATTTGTGACATATTATATAAAGAAGATATTTGATTCAGAAAAAATATATACAGCATTGACATCAGAAATTCCCAGGCCTGTAAATGTATGACGCACGCACTGAGCATTTGGATGTATTTGTCGAAATTCAAATCTATTCAAAATAAATAATTTAGATATTTTAATATTTAGCCTAAAGATTTGAAATAGTTTTCCATTTTTTTATCCGTAGCAAGTATACTCACACATTATAAAGCACAAAAAATCATCACTAAAAAATAAGAAATCGGCAAATAAAACAAGACCAATTTTCATATTTAAATAAAATAAGTAAAAAATCTTTTTTTATTGTTCAATTTACTTTTCGTATGATTTAATTTCAATGTAAAATATTTAAATATTTTTGGAAATAAAGTTTTTTTTGCATAGAAGCATATACATTGTTTTTCATAATTATTAATATATTGATTAGGTCTTCATGATATTCATATTCAACATTCACTGAAGAATCAATTTTTTAAAGCTCTTCAATACATATTAAATCATCTGATCCTGAAGTTGAATTGGTTTGATCAAGTTGAGTCCATGTAATTTCATCTTGGGATGCGGTGGAATTTTTTGGCGTTGACGTATTAAATGCTAAAATCATTCCTTCAAAATTTTCGTAATAATCCCAAGTCGGCTTTGTTGATTGCTCAACTTCCATTTCAGTAGATGCGTCAAAAATCGGTTCGTTTTGCGTTTCTTGGTTCTGAATCGGTTCGTTTTGCATTGGTGGAGTCGACGAATTAAAGCTCTCAACTGGAGTTGATGCACTCAAAATCGGCTCATTTTGCGTTTCTGGATTCTGAATCAAATTGATGGTCTCAACTGGATTTGATGCATCAAAAATCGGTTCGGTTTGCATTGGTGGAGACAATGAATTATGGGATTCTAGTATTTGTTCGAATTGTTGAAGATTTTTTTTCTTTTGTTGCAAGATTTCTTCAATATTAAGCATTAATGCTGCCTCATAGGGATCTGGTATTGGCATTGGCTCGCCCCGAATCCACATTTCCAATTGTTTTATGTATTTGACGGTGTTATGTAGCACCAAGCCTCTTCGGTCCTTGGGTTGGCAATATGGAACCATATATTTAAGTTTGTAAGTCAGGTCTTTGACATTTTGAGTACGATTTCTTTCATACTTTTTTCTTTTCTTGAGACGTTCAGATTTTTCGTTCTCGATTAGAGCAACAGATTGTTTTGTTAAAACATTCGATTTTTCAACTTGTGTTAAGTCGTTTTGGGGAGCCAGTATGCGCACAGATCGACGTGGTTCTGAAATAAAAACAAGAAAAGAAGAATGATTTGAATTTAGAAAATAAATGGGAACAAATGTGACTGACTATTGAGCCCTGTTATAACATTTATTTTTCTGGATCCTAGCGCATTTGATTCAGCTTGTTCGGGCTTTCGATATTGGTAGAAATTCAATAAACTTGTTCGAGCTTTGAAGAAAAAATATTTGATTAGTTAAAACAAGATAAAGAAAATTGAAATGAACACATTGCGGATGCGTATGATTTGTTCAAAATGTTCGGTGGAATAAATTCAGAATTGATCGTGAATGTGATTGCATTTTATTAGTTTTTTCGTTTGCACTCAATTCTTGGTGACAACTTTGCATCCTGTGTTTCATTTGTGGAACTACTAGACCAGTCAATAAATGATATATAGAAGTAAAAAACACTACAAAATTGGGGCAATTTTACACCAGATAAGAAGTGTTTTTTACTTATTTATATCATTTGTATCCTGCTTAAAACAAGTACAAAGTGAACGAATAATACGGAACCAAAATCGCTGGATGTTGCAAATAAACTTTTTTTTTTTACACTGTGCACTATTCATTTTGATTTATTGAAACAATATATGTTATTAAATTATTTTTGCAACATTATGCTATTCATTGCGATTCATTGAGAAAATATGTTATTAATTTTTTTGACACTGTGCACTATTGTTTCAAAACATATATGCTGCTAAACACTATCACTTTTCTATGAAACTATGAACTTACCTGAACTCATTCTTTTTTAACTGGATCACTGAAGACTGAACACTTTGAAACCACACAAAAGAATGATTTGGTGCGAGAAATGAAATGAAATTGTGTGTGACACAATGTAAGCATCATTTCATTTCATTTTTTTTTGGTTCAGATAGAACTCCAGTCGATTAGCATAAAACTTATATTTTGAACGATCAACAGACAGTGGTTGTAATTGTTTAGCTTAGCAGTTAAATATATGAGCATAAATGGGTAAGCGTGAGCCGATACTTATTGCTGAAAACCATGACCTAGGGGTTCTTACGAAAAAATAGCTCGATATAGGTGAAATATGAGCTGGTTGGTAAGAAAAGAATACCCCTTGTCATGCAGCATGCAGTCAATAAAAGCGGCGTCAACAGCATCTTGCTAATAAATTCGTCAAAAGTTAAAAGTATTTTGTCTTGTTTTAATTTTTGACACATCAGACACCCGTGCATTTTTTCGTCAACAAAAAGGATTTCAGTCATAAATTCATCAAAGTTATTCTTCCGTTATTTATATTTCTGAACATGCAGGCCGAAAATCCAAGCATCTCATTCGTCTAAGCACAAATTACCTCATTATGTAGCTACGAATGTACGCAGCCGTTAATGCTATTGTAAATGCGCACATTGTATGAACACTCACTCGATATAGCTTCGACTTTATTCGATTCCCCTTTTAATTTAATTCACAAGAGAGTCGTATAATCGCATATACTTATATCCATACATATATAGCATGTACAATACACACACTATGTGCGTTTTTTCCCCTCAATGCTTCAACACAACAGCGAATCCACCTGACTGATAACGCCGTTGTGCTGAAACATAGTTTGATATACTACTAACGGACGGAATTTCACAGACGGTTCAATAGAGAGGTTAAGTCAATCATCGAGCTACAGTACGAGATTCATAGAGAGCATACGAAACCGGCCAATTAACAGAGAGAAACCACGTGGACAGGAAATTCCAGAGCCGCCAATCAACAGTAAATCGACCAGTCAGCTGAGAAAACAGGATCGTCGGCTAAATAGAAGGCTGCTCTCTGAACATCGCCACGTGCCATATACAGTAAAATAAACCGGCGGTTGTAAAGGTATTATCGTAAGACTTTCGATGCTATATAACCTTCCATCCGCACTGTGACGAATAACCCAACCATCGACGGAAGAACCTCAGTAATTAAATCGTACACCGACAGTAAATTAAATGACAAAATTCAATATCGACAGTAAGATAAACACAAGAAAAGTACCAATGTAACAGTAATTCTAAGATTCGATAGATCTGGCCAGAGTCAGGGATTTTATTCAAGTTCCAAGAGAAAAGAATAAACAGAAACAATTTGTGGATTAACGTAACGTACGGAATAAATCAATTCATTCTTTCATATCGCTTTGGGGACCGTAAAATTCGGTAAACAGATACATCGGCCACAGACGGTAATTGATAAAATAGACGGTACTAATAAAATGAACTTTTATATCAATGTGCTTTGTGCGCCTGTGCATTTCTGGATTTTTAACTAATTTGGTGGCGCTTTGATTATCAACAAATAGAGTCGGTTGTTTATGTTCATTCGGTAGCACATCATCCATCAAAGAGCAAAACCAAATCATTTCTCTGACTGCTTCGGATGCTGCCACATATTCCGATTCTGCTGTTGATATGGACACACATTTTTGCCTCTCGGATGCCCAACTCACAGTTGCGTTGCCAATTCATAATAAATAGCCTGATGTGGATCGTCTTGTATTTATACAGCCCGCAAAATCTGAATCACTATAAATATTCAGAACTAAATTGTTATCATTTGGAAAAAGTATACCATTATTTTCTGTCCCCTTGATGTATTTCAATATTCTTTTGACTGCATTTACATGAGCCTTTGACGGATTTTCGAGGAATCGACTGACCAAACTGACGGAAAAACTAATGTCTGGTCTTGTTGACACCGCAAGGAACATTAGACTGCCAACAGCTTCACGGTATGGAAACGGAACTGTTTCATCTTCTTCCAAATCGTATAAAATAGCATTTGAATCGGCTGGTGTTGCTACTTTATTGCATTCACGCATGTTGAAACGCTCTAATACTCGGTTTGCATAGTTTTGTTGGTGTAATAAAATCGAGCTATTCGATTTCCTTTTAATTTGCAAACCCAGATATGTTTCAGCTTCAAATACGTTCACTTCGAATTTTTCTTGCAAATATTTAATGACGATTGCTATAAATTTATTATCTTTCGATGCAATTAAACCGTCATCGACGTGTAATGCCAAATATGTTTCACTTTGTGAATGAATGAAAACGCATGGATCAGCTTTTGACGTTTTGAATTTGAATTCTTGAATAAATACTGTAAATTTCTTATTCCATGCTCTTGACGCTTGTTTGAGCCCATATAAACTTTTATTCAATTTGCAAACTTTTTCGCTTCCATCACTGTATCCCACTGGCTGTTTCATAAAAATTGTTTCATTTAATTCACTGTTTAGAAACGCGGTTTTCACGTCAAACTGTTTTAAAATCATATTTTTCGACGCTGCGACTGCTAAAATTGTACGCATTGACGGGAATCTCACTACTGAACTAAATGTTTCGAAGTAATTAATTCCATATTCTTGAGTAAAACCTCGTACAACTAGCCTCGCTTTATAACGTTCAACGTCACCATTTGACTTGTATTTAATTTTATACACCCATTTATTGTCAATCACACTTGCATTTGACGGCTTGTCAACTAGTGTCCATGTATCATTTTGTATTAACGAGTTCAATTCGTCCTTCATCGCATTTTTCTTTTTCTTCGCAATTAATTGCTTCATTATAATTCGTTGGTTCATTGTTTACTGCCAAAAATGCTGTTTCACAAAATGAACTATTCCCACTTCTTAAACGACTGTTGAGCACATTATCCAAATCAACATCACACCATGGATCATTTGATTGTGTTTGTGTCCCTTGTTCAATTACTGATTCAAACGAAGTGTCACTTGATTCGATTGTTGATTCGTATTCACTGCTTTGTGTGTATGTTGTATCATTTTCATTCTGAATAGTAATTTCACTTTCAATGCTTACATTTGGATCGAGCTCACTCACATCTAAGACACTTTGATTGTTTTCATCGACATCGCTTACACTCACAATACTTTCATTGTTGTCCTTATTTTCATGTGTGCTGTCGGCTCTTTCTGGCACATTCTCAATCTCAACATTGTCACTGTAATCAATTGCAACCGTTTTGAGTTTTTCATCAAAAATTACATCTCGTGCCATCTGAAACTTTTGTTGTTGTGGAAAAAACACTTTGAAACCTTTTGTTGTTTCCGAATAACCAACAAAAATTCCCTTCTTTGATTTGTCATCCCATTTTTTTTTAATTGATCTGGAATGTGAACATACACATTGCATCCAAACACTTTAAAGACTGTAACATCGATTGACTTTTTATGCCACAATTCGAATGGTGTTTTATTGTTCACTGACGATTTTCCTGTACGATTCAACACATAAACAGCTGTGCTTGTTGCTTCTGCCCATAAACGTTTACACAAATTTTTGGCTGTAATCATTGTTCTTGCTGACTCAACAACTGTTCGATTCTCTCGTTCCACCGAGCCATTTTGTTGCGGTGTATATGGAACCGTTCGTTCGTGTTTGATTCTTTCTTTTGCCAAAAACTGAATAATTTTATGCGACACAAATTCTGTTCCATTGTCCGACCGTATGATTTTAATGTTTATGCCATAAACATTCTTTGTTAATCGAACAAATTCCACGAATTTATCGTACACATCACTTTTATTTTTGAGAAAATAAACAGTTCGGTATCGCGAATAATCGTCTTTAAACAGTAAAAAATAACTTGAACCACCATACGATGTTACGTTGTAAAATCGGCCGCATACATCCACATGTACAATTTCACCACATTGCGATGCTCTGTTTTCGCTGGTCTTAAAACTGTTCCTATGATGCTTGCCGTATATACACGCTTCACATAAAAAATGTTCATCGACAAAATCAATTTTATTTTTATTCAACTGTTCTTTCACATAAACGACATTTTGATGCGCAAAACGCTCATGCCATATTCTTAATGAATCCTTTTCGACTGCAATATATGCCGACTCACTTTCGATTGACATTTTGAAACACATTTTGTACAGCCCTTTCACACGTGCTCCCACTGCAACGACAATACCGTTTTCATAAATTTCACATTTTATATTGTCCATTAGCACTTTTCGACCAGTTTCAACAGTAGAGCCAACCGAATATAGATTAACACAAATCTCTGGTACGAAATACACACCAACTAAAATGCGCTCATTCCCAGGAATGAGTCATTCCAAATGTCACCATTGAACACCGACACTTTTATATCGCCTTTACCATGTGCTTGAATGTGTGTACCGTTGCCAATTTTGACTGCCTTTGTAGTAGTGAACTTTTCATAGTTTGATAACCATTTCTTTTCGCATGTCATATGCCATGTGGCACCTGAATCAAGATACCAGTCATCACATTTCTCCACTACTGAATTTATACACACCAATGCACTGTCGAATTTTGATTCTTTGTCCTTTTTTCGCTTAGGGCAATCCCTACGCCAATGTGAACCTTCACCACAAGAAAAACATTTGCCTGGTTTTTTCGACTTTGTAAAATTTGCCTTTTTTACAAACAGTGCTTCACTATCGCCGTCTTTCTCTTGCATAGAGACACGATTTTCTTCCAACATCAACCGCGGGCGTAAATTTTCAAGTGTACGGTCTTCTTCACGCGTTGAATCCCATGCACTATGGAAATGATCATAATTCGAAGGTAATCCCATGAGCAATTTTGTTATTACCATAGAATTTGGTACACTTTCACCCAAATCACTCAACTGCTTCACAATTTCGTCCAATTTTGAAAAATAACTTGCAAAACCATCATTTGAGTCTTTGACGAAATTGAAAAACCGCTGCCAGAGAAAATGAATGCTGCACTTCGACTTTTGTTCATAAATTGAATGTAGTTTGTCCCACATGTCTTTTGAGCTACTGCAATTCATGACATGCAACATTGGTTCTTTTGATAGGCTCAAACCAATAATTTTTTGTGCTTTCATTTCATTCTTGTTGTATAATGCCAGCGAATTTTCATATGCAGTTTTGTTTGCCGATTTCTTCATTAGCATTTGTTCCTGTTACTTGTGTTGGAACATTGGGTTTTTTTGTGTCACCAGTAACTACATCGAAACAATCTCCAGCACATAACGTTATTCTTGCTTGAAATTTCCATTCGGACCAATTTGTTCTATCCACGAGTTTTTCAATTGCATTGCTTCTATCTTCTTGCATCATGTAAAATAAAAATCCCCCGTTATTTCAATAATCTCCTTTTCTTTCAAAAATTATTTTCTTTTGAAATAATTTGCAAACTTTATTTTTGCCTTTCGAAATGTTATTTCCTTTAAAACTTTTTATTTTGACTTAATGAAATTATTTTAACGTTCCTGGGCCTCATAACCTGTTATGAATTTGGGATAAATAAATAAAACACGTCTTTCTACTTTGGTGATTTTGATAGAACTAACTAACGATTTATTAGAAATCAATTGAACTGTTCATGTAATTGACATGAAGTTGACGCTTGAGTGACATTTATCAACAGAAATCATAAATTTTTTTTTATTGTTTTTTTTTTGCTTGAATCAATTGTATATTGCTTGAATGATTTATTCTAACGATTTGAATTTTAAACATTAGGAAGACGGTCATACACTAATAAATGAAATTCGTTTACGTTCACATATTGTATCTTTGCTATCCAAACTAAATGAATATGAAAATAGCACTTTCACCGACAAGAAATTCGTTTTCATGCTCATAATGGAACTGTTTGAAGTGAAAGAGATGATTCGAGATAACTTGTCTCCACTCAAACTATCTGTTATTGAAGGTCAGACATTCACAAGAATAATTATCGTACGAAATTAATATTTTGTTTCTGTTCATAGACCTATTTGCTAGCCTATTTGAAGTGCGTTTTGGTAGACACCGCGAGCGTTTATCATCGCTGAAAAAGTACATTGGAGATGCATTCGAATACTTCAGACGAAGTACAGCGTTAATAATTCCACTAATTCCTTTAGAATTGGATTCAATTTTTCTTTTCAAAGACCAAATAATGACTCATGAACGAATATTTTAAAACCACATTCAAATTCATATTACTAGCTTCGATAATTATCTTATTTTGAGTATCGTGTATAGCACATTCTAATAAAACATCGTTTTTTTCGGGATTTAACACACATTTCATGTACACATTTGAGATGAATAAATAATCATTCAATAGAACTGAATATTCACAATATATTTGTAGTAAATCTCTCCATAGTTTCGTCTTTATATATGTTTCTGATGTAAACAAACTTTGGGGTTATGTATCATGGATCGTGCGAAATATGTGGATTTCATGCGAGAATTTGAAACACTAGGCCATATGCAAGTGGCTAAACCGGCAAAAAGGGACGCAATAACCTACTACACACCCCACCTTCAACAGCTAACAAGTTCCGTACTGTGTAAAACAAGTGACAAGATGCGTTCTACGCATCGTGTAAAACAAGTAACGGTGAATCGCTGAATTCCATACAAATGATTGGTCCAAAGCTACAATGCGATTTACAATTCCAAATTATGCGCTACCGACGCAAAAAATACGCAGTTCTCGCCTATGTAGTAAAAATGTTTAGGCAGGTTGGCATAGATCCATCTCAATGGGATCTGAAACGCATTTTCTTGCGTGAATCACCTAAGCATCTACTGTAAGAATATGTTATAATTGTAGTAACATATGGACTCGCATCATCAGTATACGCAGCTGTACGCTCTGATTCAATGCGCATTAGACTACGTAAAACAATACCCCGAAGCCTCTGAAGTAATATTAAAATGCTTTTATTTGGATGATGGTCTTTGGGGAGCAGAAACTATTGAAGAGCTCAAAATTCTATGCCGAGAAGTTGAGTTTGTCTTAAGGCAAGGAGGTTTCGAACTAAGCAAATGGTCCTTGAACTGCAGCTATGTCGAAAAGCTCATGAAAGGCGAATCGCGGGACAGTTGGAGACGAGGACGCAGAAACAAAAGTTCTGGGCTTACGCTGGCTCAAAAAATCCGATGAATTTGGCTCTCGTCACTGTGTCGAACGAATCTAAAAGAAATGGCATGTGGATTGTGATGAGAGCCAAAGCACTGTGTTTTGTATGAGGTTCACAAGCCGTTACATGTGAATTGCAGTCGTTCAGTCCTGAATGAAGTCCACGCTGTTACATATGCGATGTAATAGCATCAAAACACTCTCACGCTACAGCTACGCTACTGAGACGATGTTAGTAGCCACACTACTGAGCCTACGCTAGTGCGAAATTTCGGCAAAAAAAAAACGGCAAAACGTAATATTGTATGTTTTGAAAAATGCAAAAAAATAGTTCACGCTCTTTTTTGTTAGAATTTAGTGTAAATGAGCGTGAGCATAACGATAATATAACGACAAAACAGCCATTTATTTCCACTAGAGTTGGATGCACGGGCCAGCATGGCTCTCTCAACCGCAAAACGCATGGCCAAAATCCAGACTAGTAATTATGCCAGAGCACCAATTGGCTGTGGACAAAGAAGTCAAGCAAAGCTCAAACGCACCACTTATACTGAGCGCAATTATCACTAAGCAGATGAACAGGCTGATGGAATTATGGTATCGCACGAACAATTGGCAAAAACTCGTGCGAATTACAGCATATATAATACGCTTCACCAATCTCATACGCCAAAGGGACAAAACTAAATGGAGTAGAGGTGCACTAAAACCCTTTGAGCTAAAGGCGGCATTAATATTTTGGATAAAACACGCACAACAACAGGCATATAAAAAGGAAATTGAAACCTTTTTAACAGAGGACACGCAGTTCCCTTCCAAAGGCAAAATTGGCGCTTTGCAACCCGTGATGGATAAGGAAGGTATGCTAAGAGTTGGTGGACGCATTGACAAGGCACTTAGCTCGTACAATAAAAAGCACCAAATAATTACACCACCACGCTCAAGATTAGCATACTTGCTCTTAAGCAACGCTCATAAAGAAACTCTGCACGGAGGTGTGCAAATAATGACTAGATATCTACGCAATCATTATTGGATACCATCCATAACATAGCCTCCAAGGTATCAGATGAGCCCTATTTTTTTCGTCATACATTGTCGAAATTGGTTGAAACAACGTGGAACACTAATTTTTGCCCAGAGTGCTCACCGTATATGCTATACCAGGGGCGCTAACAGATAGCTTTGACAGGATTTAGTATAGTTCGGATAGCTCGAAATTATTGAGATCCGAAATCCAAAAAAATAGCGAGGATTGCTTTGGATTTTGGCTCTCAATTATTTCAAGCTATACGAACTAACTTAAATGCTGTCAGAGCTTTCCATGAGCACCCCTGCGCTATAGGTTGCGTAGGAGACGACGAATGAATCAAAATGGCATTCTCAGTTTTAGAAAATCAACTATGGGCTCGAACGGATTAAGGCTGCTCACGAACACGGACTCGTTCTCGGTGTTCGTTCTCGTTCGTTCGCGAAGACACGAACACGAACAAAACACGAACACTATATTTGCAACCACGAACAAATACGAACGAACTGTGGCATAATGCCTTATGCATTATGTTGTTGTTGCATTACTCCGTCGCATTGTAACTAGCTATAAGAAATATATTAAATCAGTCGTCACTCACACCTCACTCAGTGCGTATCATTCAACCTTGCTCTCATACAAATACCACATGGCGCTGCAAAACATTGAACCAAAGCAGACAAGAAAAAACAAATAAAATAAATCCGAAAATATCGTGGTAATCGTAGAAAAAATAAAATTTGGTTAGCACCGTTGAACGCAGATGAAATTAAGAAATCAAAAAGTAATTGAATTTAAAGAAAAAAATATTAAAAAATTGAATGGAAAAATCACATTTAAAACACAAGTCAAATTGACAAAAAATAAATCAAATCGAATGAGCCTAGGGCGACAAAATAATCAAGAAGAGGCAGAAGAAGAAGGCACAGTTTTTGGGCCAGAAAATAATCCGGAAATATTGATATTTGATGAAGTGGGACTGATTGAAGAATTCGCGATGAGTCAACTTAGCCACGTCAAGGAAGTCGAGAGTCTGAAATTATCCGGAAACATAGCTGAAAACTGGAGGCGGTTCAAGCGTAATTTCAAAATATTCATGGATGCAGCACAATTAACAACGAAACCGGAAAGCACAAGAATAAGTACATTTCTAAACACGATTGGCGAAGAAGCAGTAGAAATTTTCGATTCATTTGTACTGACTAATTAACAAAGAGCATCATACGCTGACGTAATAAAATCATTTGAAGATTTTTGTTCGCCCAAGAAAAACACAATATATGAGCGATATGTGTTTCGGCAAAGAAAACAACAAGAGGATGAGTCATTTGATATTTTTCTAATTGATTTAAAACGACTCATACGAACATGTGAATATGCTGCATTGGAAGGCGAAATGCTGAGAGACCAAATTGTAATGAGCATATTCGACAAAAAGTTGCAAACAAAACTACTAGAGACAGCCGCACTCACTTGCGAATCTGCAATCGAAGAATGCCGTGCTAGTGAGGCAACAAAAGAGCACTCAAATATGATGAACAAAACGGGCACAGTAAGCGAAGTGCAAACGAAACACGTGGTCGACGAGCACACACAGAACCATTATACTATGAAGACGGAGAGCAACCGTAACAACAACAATCACAATGGGTACTACTACAACAGACAGCATGGACAAAATCGCCAACCGAACCAATCGAACACAAAAACGGGACGTCAATTTAACTTTAATAATAACAATAGTAATTTTTTGAGTACGATAAACTGTAACTATTGTAATCTTATTCACAAGCCAAGAGAGTGTCCAGCATACGGGAAAAGTTGTAACAAATGCTCAAAACTTAATCATTTCTCTAGTGTTTGCCGTACTCGAAACATTTCTACAATCAGTGCAATCAATGATGACATTTTAAATGATAATAATGATGATTTTTATATAGGTATGATTGAGACAGTCACAACGAGCGAGAACAATGATGCATACGACTACCCGTGGATTGAACGCATTGAAATGAACAAATCAAACGTAAACTTTAAAATTGACACAGGCGCATCGATGAATGTAATGCCATTGAGATTGTTGAAAGAGATATTATCTCGGATTAATTGCTGTCTTGAATTGCGACCAACGACAATCACATTGAGGGCTTTCGGCGGCCAAATAATCAAGCCATTGGGTATGTATCGTTTGCATTCAGTTTTTAATGGAATGTCTTCGTTTGTTGACGTTGCTGTTGTTGATCTTGAATTTACGCCAATTTTGGGTTTGAGAACATGTATTCAGTTTGGACTTGTGCATCCAACATACACGCACATTTTTGACATTCGTCGATCAAATCGACTAAACCGCAACTTATGACTAGATACAGTAGAATCGGAAATAATTGATCGAGAATTTGTTTTGCGGGAATTTTCAGACTTGTTTAGAGGCATCGGAAAATTCAAATACGAATACGATATTAAATTGAAACCAAATGCAATACCGATTGCACACGCATCGCGCAGAGTACCACTTGCAATACAAAAGAAACTTGAATTGAAATTGAAAGAATTAATTAACCTTAGATCTGTCCTCTGAGATCTCATCATATTTCTGTCCTCTCGGGCACTCAGTGCCCGTGGTATATTTTGTATGATAAATTGACATTTTTTGAAAAAAAAAATCGAATTTCTGCAATATTTCAAAAATCACTCTACCGATTTTGAAAGCAATGATATGTATGTGTGCGTCAGACTCGCAGCTATATTCCACATCCTGTGCTGACAAAATTAAAGACTTTCTTCCTAACAAATCATTTCGAAATATGGATGCCCACAGAGGGTTTTGCATGAAAATTGACATGGATCCCAATTGGGATTAAAATTGTCTGTCAAATTTATGTTCGATCCAAATATGCATCCCAAAAATTTTCCATACAAAATATATGGAATTTTTTTGGGGGCACTGAGTGCCCGAGAGGACGTACAGAGTATATGCATGATTCACCGATCTCATTCGGAAATGTGACACACAAACTCAATGAAACTCACACTGTAGGTAGAGATTGAAGTGTTCTTTATGAAAAACATCACCATATGATGTTTGGTTACATATTTACATTTTTATTTCAAATTACATATCGGCTCGGGCACTGAGTGCCCAGAGGACAGGTCTAAGGTTAAATATAACATAATTGAAAAAGCGGATGATTTTTGTGAATGGGTGAATTTTATAGTCACAGCTGAGAAAAAAGATGCAGAATCATTGAGACTTTGCCTTGATCCAAGAGAACTCAACGAATGGATTTTGAATGAACAAGCATATATACCGACATTCGACGATGTCGCGTCTAAAATAAACTGAATGAAATACTTTTCGATTCTTGATTTAAAAGATGGATTTTGGTACGTGCCAACGTGTTTTAACAAAGCGATCAAGAAACTTTTGCACGTTCGCCACACCTTACGGGAATTTTAGATTTATAAGAATGCCATTTGGAATTAAAACGGCACCGAGCGTCTTCCAAAGAATGAATTTTGATATATTTGGAGACATAGAAAATGTTATAATCTACTTTGATGATATTTTGATAGTGGGAAAAACTAGAAAAGAACATGATGAGACATTGAAACAAGTATTGGGAAGAGCTCGACAGAATAATGTTAGGTTTAATGATAAAAAACTTCAAATCGCATGTGAACAAATAAAATATCTCGGACATATTTTTTCATACAATGAAATTAAGCCAGACCCAGAAAGACTTGAAGCGATTGAACAAATGACAAGACCGAAAAATAAGAAAGACTTACAGACATTTTTGGGTGTGATAAACTTTTTAACACAATTTATTCCGAATCTATCTGATGCAACTGCTCCATTAAGAGAAATGATAAAAAAGAACGTCATATATCAATGGACGGAGTTGCATGACAGGATATTTGATGATATAAAACAACACATACTAAAATCAAATGTTCGATTCCGTTCGACCCAAAGAAGGAATTGGTCGTACAGTATGATGCGTCACAGGGTGGACTGGGAGCTGGTTTATTTCAGGAAAACAAACCAATTTCGTTTGCATCGCGAAGTTTAACAAATGCGGAGTGCAACTACTCTCAGATAGAAAAGGAAATGTTGTTGATTGTATGGGCATGCAATAAGTTTTCCTTTTATACGTATGGGAGACCAATCAGAGTAATTAACGATCACAAACCGTTGTTAGGAATAATGAACAAACAGATCCATAGGATAGCCTCAGCAAAATTGCAGAGAATGCGTCTCAAACTCTTGAACTATGACATAACATTAGAACACGCTCCTGGAAAAACAATCCAGCTGGCAGACTATTTGTCTCGATACATGGCAAATAATACAGAGAGTGGTGAAGATTTGACTATAACTGAAGCTATTCTGACAATAAACGTTAGTGACGAACGAAAGAATGAAATACAGCGTGAGACAGAAGAAGATGTACTTTTGAAAGAGATAAAGAAATTTTGCATGAGTGGCTGGCCAAACCATAAGTCTAAATGTCCAGTGCCACTTCGATACTATTATAAATTGAAAAATGAAATTTTGCTTGAAGACGACATTCTGTATTTCGGTGAAAGAATAATAATTCCAAAGGGCATGCGTAAATCAATATTACAAGTAATTAGATAAAAAAATAAAACTGCTAGCGAGGTTAATTCAATCCTACTTCAAAAATTCGCATCATTTGGATATCCACACATTATAATCGGAGATAATGTGCCGTTTGGATCACATGAATGCAAAGAATTCGCAAAGAAACACGATTTTAAATTTGTCACAAGCAGCCCGCGCTACCCACAAGCAAACGGTCTGGCTGAAAGGTCAGTTCAAACATGCAAAACTATTCTCAAGAAAAACCAAACCGACGAACAAATTCTTAGGGCATTATTGGCTTATCGAAATACACCAATAAAAAACATGAATTATAGCCCAGCTCAATTACTTCAGAATCGCTTACTAGGAACAGATATTCCGAGTCATGCAAACAAAACAAAACCCAAATTGTGCGTCGACGTAAAAGAACAGCATCAGCATAAACAAGACGCAATGAGGACTTACTACGACAAAACTGCTAAGCAAAGAGATACATTTGAAAGAAGTGATCGTGTGTTGTTCAGAAACAATAACAAATGGCAGGCCGGTCAAATCATTGACAAACATAACACGCCACGGTCTTATATAATTCAGTCTGATGGCAGAGAGTTTCGTCGCAATTCAAGACACATCAAAAAGTTTTTTGATTCACAACAGCCAAACAAAACAGTCAATGCATACCCGGAGTCGGTGCATCGGAAAGTCTTGCGAAGTGGACGTAGCTATTAAGAACTTGAACAATGTTTCTCCTTTTTTCGAACTGCCATTTAATTAGATTGTAAGATGAATTAAAAAAAAAAAAAAAAAAAAAAAAAAATAAGATGAAATTGGTTGGAAGGAGGAGAGAAGTGACTTCACTTCAATTATGAACTCCTATTGAATAAAAAAGGGGAGATGTGGCATAATGCCTTATGCATTATGTTGTTGTTGCATTACTCCGTCGCATTGTAACTAGCTATAAGAAATATATTAAATCAGTCGTCACTCACACCTCACTCAGTGCGTATCATTCAACCTTGCTCTCATACAAATACCATACGAACAAACAAATATTTTATTTTATTTTATTTTGCTTATAAAGGTGAAAAAAACAGGAAAATCCCAATTACATTCTCCACCTGTGATGTAAAAATTCGATCACAATTTAAATAAAATTAAATTCATTTCTAATTTACTCCATCAAATGACTAGGGTGATCCAAGTCAGACAAAGAATAAATAAAATTACTTTACTTAATATATTATTTTAGGCATTAATAGCCTATAAAGAAAAAAAGAAAAAAAATAAATTTAGTGTCAATCATTCATCATGAGAAATAGTATTTCTTATTGCATCTCTAAAACATTGCACATTCGGATTCATTATGTCAGTGGAACTAAATCGATTATTGAAGCAGAGTTGTGAACGAACAATCGGATTCGTGAACAATCCAATGTCCGTTCTAGGAGCAAACGGGTTGAACAATTGATTATGTCTTCTTGAATAACGACTAATTCTGAGAATTGGTCTAGAGTGTGGGACTGCATCAGCATCATGAATTACTCTGTGTAAAAGGCACGCATCAAAGTAGTCTCTACGATCTGTTAGTTGAACTAATTTTAGATGCGAGAGTCTTTGTGAATAGGGCTGAGGTTGAAGACCCAGTTTAAAATACAACAATCGGGAGAATTTCCTTTGAACCCGTTCAATATTTAGTTTATGAACCCCGTGATGGGGATTCCATACCGATGAGTTGTATTCCAACCTGGATCTGACCAGTGAGTTGAAGAGGTAATTCAAACAAGAGAGATTTTTAAACTTGGAAGTAGCTCTCATTATAAAACCCAACATTCTGTATGACTTTTTGACTATATTATTAATGTGGATGTCAAATTTTAGTTTGTTGTCAATTTCAACGCCAAGATCGTTAATAGATGATACTTCAAGAAGTGGTCGTCCATTCATTACGTACGTGAACTGAGTAGGGGTAGTTTTCTTGGAGAACACCATCGAAAAACATTTCTCTATATTTAGAACTAACTTGTTGTTGGCACACCAAAGTAATAGCTTATCAATATCGCACTGAAGCTTCCATATGCTGAGCACAGATTCAATTTTAATAAATATTTTCAAGTCATCAGCAAATAGTAGAAAGTAGCATTCGAGAATTGAGCTTAGATCATTAATGAAAATGTTAAATAGAAGAGGACCTAGTACAGATCCCTGTGGCACACCCGATCCGGGTGAAAAATTTGATGATTTCTCACCATTGAATGAGACCAAAAGTGACCTGTTGGTAAGATACGATCTTATCCAGTCAATCATATTCACGCTCAGACCCATAGAAGGAAGCTTTCGTAACAGTAGATCGTGATTAACAGTGTCAAACGCTTTGCTGAAATCAGTATAAATAGTATGAACTTCATAGCCTGCATCCATGGCCTCAGATACATAGCTGACATATTCCACAAGATTAGAATTTGTCGATTTATGTCTCACGAATCCATGTTGTTTGGGTGTGATTTTATGCTCAACAATACTCAGAAGATATTTATTTACTATTTTTTCAAATATTATGGCAAATGAGTTGGACATACAGACTGGTCTATAGTTAGATATTAGTGATTCATCACCTTTTTTGTAAATTGGCGTGACAAAGGATGTTTCAAATTCCTTCGGAACTTCAGCCAATTGGATCGATCTGTTAAATATAATTGCTAATGGGACTGAGATTTGCTGGCAAGTTTGTCTCAAAAGGAAATTTGGGAGTCCGTCAGGTCCACCATTCTTATTCAAGTCAATCTTGGTGATAATGCTAGCAACATCATTAGGTGTTATAATAAATGGGTTTACGGTAGTTGGGTTTTCATTCAAAATGATGTTGCTTGAACGGTCTGATGATTGGTCTGAGTAGGTCGACTTGAAAAATTTGGCGAATAGCTCACAAATTTCCTTGGAAGATGAAGCAGTTTCAATATCAAGTTTGAATTCGGACGGATAATTATTGGTCTGTTTTTTGTTTTTTGAATATGCCCAGAACAACTTGATATTTGATTTCATGTTTTCCTGAAGACTATCCAGATATACATTGAAGCATTGTTCAATCAGCACTTTACATTCTTTCCTTAATGCAGAAAACAAATTATGGTTTTCCGAGGATGACGATTTTTTGTATTTCAGTCTGGCTCTTTCCTTTTTTTTAAGTCGCTGCTTGAGTTCAATACTATACCAAAAGGGATATTTATGTTTGGTTCGATATTCTGGTGTGTGATTATTTATGATAGAATTTAGCACAGTATAAAATTTCTGGACCGATGAATCAATTGACATGGTGTTTAAAAAACCCCAATCTACTAAGCTTAGATCATTATTGATGTTGTCATAATTGGCTTTACGAAAATTGAGTTTTCTGTGATTGATTACTGGAAGGAATTCGACCTCAGCAGCTAGTGAACCTTCAATAGGTGGATGATAAGGATCTGGATTAACCAATTGAGAGTCAGAACGAATAACAGTCACAGCTCTGTTAGGGTCAGATGTGATAATTAGGTCTAATATATTGTTTTCATGATTGACAACGTGATTGTATTGTTTGAAGTTACCAAAATTAAACAGATTCAGAAATTCATTTGAGTTTCCGTTTGATCGAATACTACTGGCATCAGATATCCATTATCACCTAAGATCCATTTAATGTTCGATACATTAAAGTCTCCCAATATGATCACCCTGTCATTCACATTAATTTTGGAAAGGTTCTCTTTGACTTTTTCCACAAATGCCACATAGAGATGTGTGTTACTGCTCATGGGTGTTATATAAGCTGTACAAATGTAGAGAAAGCCAGTTGAACTTGATAGTTTTACGCGAATCCAGACATCTTCAATAAAGTTAGTATTCGATTCAAAGTCATAAATGCGTGTGGAATTAATGTTTTTTTTTGTGTTTTTAATATGTTCTTGAATGTTCGTGATTTGTTTTTCAATTATCTCGGTGTATTTATACAAAAAAAAAGAAAATTCTCTGTTGCTATTGGATAAGAAGCAGAAAAATTAAAAGCGATTTTTTTGTATTTTTACCAGAGCTTGAAATAACTTGGATTTATCATCAATAATGAATTTATGTCATAAATTTGTGGAAACGTTGGCACAAGCACGAGAAGCAACGAGAAAGAGGAGAATCGACCGTTGTGTTCACACACACAACTGACATCGCTATAACACAGCGCAAAGCAACCGTCGAAGACAACGATGTGTACAGCACATTCGAAACAGGAACGATTCATGCACATTCACACACCACTGTCTTGGAACGTGCTGTAGACGTTTGCTTTGCGCTGTGTTATAGCGATGTCAATTGGGTGTGTGAACACAACAGTCGATTCTCCTCTTTTTCGTTGCTTCTCGTGCTTGTACCTACGTTTCCTCAAATTTATGACATAAATTCATTATTGATGATAAATCCAAGCTATTTCAAGCTCTGATTTTTACATTTCATGTATAGACCGAGAGCTGTTGAATAAATCACACACCTCATAAGTTCAGAAGCAGAAAAGAACATATAAACTAGAATTTTCTATAATCTATTGAATTACTTAGTTGCACTTGATTTTTTTTTGGTTTGTTTACAATTACTATGCCCTTTTTCTAGGATTTTTTCAATCATTCATTTTTATTTATTTTAAATAATCGCGAACACTGTTTTTGGACAAATCTGGTTTACTTTTAGTAAAATTGAGATTATCTTACAATAATTACATGTGTACATTGAAATCTGCGTACTTGTATGTACTCAAGAAGCGTATTTAAGAATATATAAATGTTACAAGTTTAAAACTTTGAAATTTACTTTTGTATGGTCAAAATCGTTTAATGTTATGAATATCTGACAAAAAATGTTTATAATTACAAATATCTGCACTTGAAATAATATGAAAGAATTATGTTTATATATTCTTCATTTTCAAGTGCAGATATTTGTAAAAATATAATATTTTATTGAAATTAAACTATTTTTAAAAAATATGCATTTTATATTGGGTGTATGTGCTAGTACTTTGGTGAAAGTACCACCAAACCATTGTTGTTAATTGAACACCGACATTGAACGCATCCATTGTGCGCCGAGCAAAAATGACTTTGACAGGCGCATTCAAAACGAACAAAGACCAACCGATTTTGTAGTCTGTGATTTTGTATTCTGTACATTGTGAGCAAACATCGAAAAACAACGCTAAAATTATCACCAAGTTAAATATTTCATCAGAAACAAAAATAATTCGTTACTACTGTTCTATCGTGCGTATATTGAACCGATTTTCTGGTTAATACAACAAAAATGAGCAACAACGAAGGTATTTTAAATGAGTTAATAATTGAATTATAAACTATAAGATCGTATAGTACGCATTGAAAATATTTTTCCCTATAGAATTGGATCGTGGACGTACATTGCGTAGTCGAACAGCCCAGGCTCGTGAAAAAGTTCACAGTGATATTCAAAATGTTCCTGTGGTTCCGGCCAAACGTAATCGTCGTTTGGTTAGCTTACCAGACCAAACAGAACGTTTGAATTTTGGATCATCACTTGGATCAAAAAGAAATGAACAGGTTATTCCTGGCAAGCGCAAGCGCCGCGTTGAAAGTACACCACAGCATTCTGTACGAGGTGGAGAGAAGGAAGATGCACTTTCGAAGTTGGTGGCAATGAATTGCAAGTTGACTAATGAAGTATTGACTGCAAAGAAACAGTTGTGTGAAAAAACGGACCGCATTTTGTACTTGCAAGAAACATTTCATGGAAAAGATAATGAATGTAAAGATTTACAGGCCGCAAATGCGAAATTGGTGGAAAAAATTCATGAATTGGAAGAATGTATTGAACAATTGCGCTCAGAACGATTTTGCAATAATCTGATTGATTTGGACGAGAAATCAGAAGAAGCTTTGGACGACAAGTCAGACATCGACAACGGTGATTTGAACGACATTTTGCTGGAATATATTGGGGAATATATTGGTGAAAATACTGCAATGTCTGGTGTTTCTAGTGAGTTCATAGTTTTTATTACACCCAGTCCAACTTAAATGCTATCATTTTATGTATACTAATATAATTCCTGATTGACTTTTCTAGGTACGGCAGAAACCGTTGAAGATGATCGTGGCGAAGGACAAGTTTCAGGAAACAACGATGGGTCATCGGATACAAATGGTAGTGAAGAGCAGCTTGCGAACGACAACATCACCATGAATAAGTCAAAAGATGCGGATGGTTTTGTTTGGACACCGACAGATTAAAACCTGCATCGATACACTTTTGTTCTCATTTTTATATATATAAGAAAGAAATCGCAGTGAATAACTTTGGATCCAAGCTATTATTCATTAAATATTTTATTTCTCTAGATGTTTTTTGTTTCTTCAACTTTAATTCTCATTAAAATTTATTTTCATATACTCACATATTTATGCTCATGACTAAGCAAATACGCTCTTAAGGAAATTCTTGTGAAGAATAAACGACATTTAATTCAAACTTAAAAAAAATGATTTAAAGAAAATACTCGTGATTAACAAATGGCATTTATTCGAAACTTAAGTAACAGAACATACTAAACATTTTTATAATTTGGTTTTAGAAATCACACAGTTTCTTATTTTTTGGTTTTTAATATCACGCGGATTACCATTCGTCATCAGACTCTTCTGCATCATTAATTTCATCGTCGCTAGAGCTAAGTTGTGCACCTTCTTCATCTTCTGTGTCATCATTTTGATCATCCAATGAAATATTCGCAATATTTTCTGGGAATGGATTGCCACTGTAGTAGTCGATTTCCATTTCTCCATTTTCATCCATTATCCATCCTGTTTTGGGCTCACCAATGTGATTGTTCATTGAACTTTTTATCATATACCATAAAAATGCAGTCCTTTGGATTTTGTTCAATAAAACGTTTTTGCACGGTGGCATATTTTCAAAGTCGATACCTAAAAATATTTGTATAATGGTGAATCGCTTCGATTTCTATGCACAAGTGTGCATACATTTTCAAAGCATCCTACCCTTTTCACTCAATTTGGTGTCACTTTCATATCCTTTTTGAAAAATGGTTGATCTCGCTTGATTCACGTCGCTACTTTTCTGACCGTAAAGGCTGCATGTGTACTCTTCCAAAAGCTTAATGTCCTCACCACTGAGACTGCTTCCATGTCCAATAGCCGAAAAAACGTTTTGAGCTCGCACATTTTTTTCCAATAATTTCATGCATGTTTTCTTTCCCTTTCCATAAAAAGATGGCTCGTATGCGCATCCAGTAAAAACATACCAAGCAGGCATCGCGTTTATCATGATTGGTGTCAGTGTTCTAAAAATTCTACGAACGTTAATTTGCTGCGCCGTGTTCTTATTTTGGTCGTCACTTTCAATCAATATTTCTCTGTCTTGATCCCAATACTGCATATGATATAGCATGTACACAAGTGTACTATCTGGATTTGCTGTAAGCACGCGAATATTTGTTGCAAGTATTTTGCTCATGTGCAGAATCATTTTTGAATCTAGTTCAAAGTGGTCATTTTCGAGGTTCGACACTAACTTTCCTTTTTCAAACTGATTGCTGTAAAGGAAGCATTTCTTCCCAAATGACAAGAACACACGTTTCCCATCCAGAATAGGCCCGCTCACATCATCGTTTGACCAATATTCGATGAAAAACTTAACTAGCTCTTCTCGGAAACTTGTGTTGGCCAAACATTTTGCCAACGATTGACCTCGCTCTTGATTTGGACCTTTGATGACGAAAGTTTGCGAATAACTGTCCATCTGCTTTTTAATTTCGACATCTCTCGGAGATGGTCTTTCTTTTTTGTCAAACAAGATATGTACTTCTTGTGCGATGGTTTTGCATATGCTTTGCAGAACAAAAGTTGCTAGGTTTCCATACTTTGTTGGTGATTCTCGAAATCTCTTCAGGAAATAGAAGCCGTCAATTATATCCACCCCACAAATGATCGGGCTATCGCTGCCTTGGATGTGAATTTTCGACGTTAACATTGTTGTGAGCTCACCTTTTGGATTTGAGATGATTGATCCATCGACATGTGTAAGGGAATGTGGAACTATAGTCAACGGATATGAAAAGAGACTCTGCAAATCTATCTCTTTTTTCAGTGCCAAACAGAGTACTTGTCCAAGTATGTTTCTTTCAGCTTTCGTTTGGTCGGTATTTTTGTTAGTGGAATTTTTATTCTTGGCTATTTCGGTTGAAAAGTTCTTAACATTCTTTTTCAGAGCTCTGTCGAATCGGTTTTTGTCAGCTTTACATTCGTAGATGAACTTTTTCATTTGTTTAATTCCATTCTCTTCAAAGCTCAGTAGAAACTCTGTTGTTTCTGCTGATGCTGCTTTGCCGGATGACAAATTGAACAGCTTGGACGGATTTAAATCATCACTAACACTAATCAACAAATTTGAACTTTTTTTCGATAACATAGATATGACTTATATGGCATCTTAGAGCCATGTTCACAGTCTCCAAAACTGATTGCCGTTAGTCTCTAGCACGTCAGAATTTTTTTTTATTGATCTACATCCGAAATCCGTACTTTCGAAAAATCACGGTAGAACATGTGCAACCAAAAAATCTCTATTTTACCATATATTGATGCATGTCTGGGGTCATTATAAACTAGAATGATGACCCTTTCAAACAAGCGCATAACCATTGAAATCGATTGATTAAGTCAAAAGTTATGATTTGAAATATGATAAAATTTTTCCCTAAGATCTGCGTTTTTGCGTTTTTTTGTCCATACTCGATCAAAAAACTTTAAGAGAACTTATTTATTCCTTATATATTATTTTTTTAACCTACAGTAAATTGAATTTAGATGATTATGCTTGAGATTTGGCTGCTGTACGACGAAAAATGAAAAAGTTATTAGATTGTGTATGAAATATTGAGAAAGTCCACTTTTGACCGATTATTTTTAATTTTTTTTTATTCAATTTTTGCTCATGTAAATCATTTTAAATTGGTTTTAGATGCATAATAAGTTTAAATCATTGTGTCGAATGCCCAGATCAACTGATAAATGACCACTAGGTTAACTGATACAAGTATTTCATTCAGATATTGATGAATTTGTTGCATTCAACTAAGAAATGTTATGGTTTCATACTTTTGGTATTTCACATTTTCGTGTGGGATTAAATGATAATCTGCAATATTGGCAGGAATTGTAATTTCGTTTGAGATAAGTGTTATCAACTTAAGTATCTGCGTAAGTATATTCAAAATTAAATGATAAAAAGATGTAAACAGGATCTAGCGGTTTTTCATTGATTTCTTGCTGATTGTTACTTTTTGATCGGAAGGTATTGTGGTTTTTTGTATAAACTGTATAAATACTTCATAAGATCTAAAATACATTCAGTCATATTAATTGCAATAGTGGTACACATTGTTAACATTATAAATATGAAACGCGTCAGAGAGTTTCGGTGTAACAAGTCTTCAGACCTTTTCTGTTATATTTGTGGGAAATATACTCTAATTGACCAAAGAAGGCCTCTGAGTAAAAAAATTCAAGATCTCTATAAAAAATACTTCAATATTGAGGTCGAACACCAGGATAAATGCTGGGTGCCTCATAAGACTTGCACTTCATGCTATATAGAACTGACAAACTGGCCAAAAAATAAGGGGCATTTGAGTTTCGGCAGACCAATGATATGGCGTGACCCTATCGATCATCAAAAGAACTGCTACATTTGTTTGACTAACGTATTTGGTTACACGAGGAGAAGCAGACAGGACATTCAATATGCGACAGTTGATTCAGTAACACTGCCGGTGCCACATTCGGCGACACTTCCGGTTCCGGTACCACCAGTACAGGGCTCCATGGACCATCCTTTTATGGAGGAAGATGATCTTTCCGATAACGAAGAAATATTTGAACGTGACAATCCTTTGTACATTCCAGACACTCAGGAGCCGCATATGTTATCTCAAGGAGACCTAAATGATTTAGTGCGAGATTTGAATTTGTCGAAGCAAATGTCTGAATTATTAGCTTCGCGGCTTCAACAATGGAGTTTATTGCTAAAAGGTTTTTATTCTTTAATGTTTTGCAAACATTCAAAAATTACTTCGAATGAAAATATATTTCAGATGTGAGAGTAACTGCTGCTCGAGAAAGAAGCACACACTTGGCTGTGTGGTTTGAAATGAAGAAACAAATATGTTACTGTAAAGACATCACGCAACTTTTCTTGGCTATGAAACAACCGTTCAATCCTGATGAATGGAGATTATTTATTGACGGATCAAAAACCAGCATCAAGGCTGTGTTACTTCATATCGGGAATATTAAACCGTCAATTCCTGTTGCATTTGCGATCGGGATGAAGGAAGAATTTGACACAATGCGTGAAATACTTGGTCTAATTCAATATAATAAATTCAATTTCAAAATTGTGTCAGATTTCAAAGTGATCGCGCTGCTAATGGGGTTACAAAGTGGATATACCAAATATTGTTGTTATTTGTGCTTGTGGGATAGCAGAGACTACCAACAACATTGGATAAAAGGAACATGGCCCAAGAGAACAGATTATACACCCGGAAAACAAAATGTTGCGTCGAAAGCGCTAGTTGCGAAAGAAAATATAATTGTACCTCCACTGCACATTAAACTTGGTTTAATGACTATTTTCGTGAAAGCTATTCGCCAGAACGAAGCAGCAATCGCATACTTAGAGTATATGTTTCCTAAGTTATCTATAAGCAAAGTTAGGGAAGGCATATTTGTGGGTCCACAAATAAGAAAGGTATTACACAGTGAGGAATTCAAAAATTACTTGACTCGCGATCAAAAAAATGCTTGGAAATCGTTCGAGGATGTTATAGACGGTTTTCAGGGCAATTATAGAAGCTCGAATTACAAGCAACTAGTGGCAAAAATGCTTCAAAATTTTAATAAGATTGGAGCCCAATTATCTTTAAAACTTCATTTCCTTAAATCACACCTTGATATTTTCCCAGCCAACCTTGAAGACTTCAGCGACGAACACGGAGAGCGCTTTCATCAGGACATTAACGATATGGAAGATCGTTTCAACGGACGTTACATCCCAGAAATGCTCGGGGAATATTGCTGGTCTATCTTGCGTGAAACACGAGCCATCCACAAAAGACGAGGGCCAAAGAAACACTTTTGATACCACAATTGAGCAACAAATTCACGATCAGCAAAAAGTGAAACCACTACATTTATCAGTTGATCTGGGCATTCGACACAATGATTTAAACTTATTATGCATCTAAAACCAATTTAAAATGATTTACATGAGCAAAAATTGAATAAAAAAAAATTAAAAATAATCGGTCAAAAGTGGACTTTCTCAATATTTCATACACAATGTAATAACTTTTTCATTTTTCGTCGTACAGCAGCCAAATCTCAAGCATAATCATCTAAATTCAATTTACTGTAGGTTAAAAAAATAATATATAAGGAATAAATAAGTTCTCTTAAAGTTTTTTGATCGAGTATGGACAAAAAAACGCAAAAACGCAGATCTTAGGGAAAAATTTTATCATATTTCAAATCATAACTTTTGACTTAATCAATCGATTTCAATGGTTATGCGCTTGTTTGAAAGGGTCATCATTCTAGTTTATAATGACCCCAGACATGCATCAATATATGGTAAAATAGAGATTTTTTGGTTGCACATGTTCTACCGTGATTTTTCGAAAGTACGGATTTCGGATGTAGATCAATAAAAAAAAATTCTGACGTGCTAGAGACTAACGGCAATCAGTTTTGGAGACTGTGAACATGGCTCTAAGATGCCATATAAGTCATATCTATGTTATCAAAATGCTGTCGATTAGTGTAAATGCATTAATGTTTTTTTTTACCTCTTCCGTGAATTTTTTGACATGATTTTTGAATAGTTTACTACGATGCTCAGTTTCAGAGCCCTCATTTGATTTCGTCAAGCCAAGAAATTCCATCAACTCTGTTATCACAGCCATTCCTACGGTATGAGTTTCGCTCCATTTTTGCCTAGCGCTTAATGAATTAGTAAACGCACTTATTCCTGTTAATTTATTTGCAGCGTTTGCGTTTATGGTTTGTTCCAATGTAAGATCAACGGGCGATCGACAGAAATTCTTGGGTGTTCTTCTCACAGATAACGCTCCATTTTCGAAGTCCACTCTCAGCCCGGGATGTGTTTGCTCAATGTTCATTAAATCATCTAGATTTCGTGTCAACCATCTTGCATAGTTGTGATGGTTACATATGAAGAACAGAGCACACATGTTGTGTGCCGCAAATATGTATAAATCTAGGTCACTAGTTCGAATAGCTCTCTCAAACAGTTAACAGTTGATACATCTCCACAAAGCGTACTTTGGAGTGCAACCATGCTCATTATTCGATGTTTTCTTTGTGTATGCTTCATAATGCTTAAGAACATATTCCAATTCGAAAAGTGTGACATGTCCAGCACTGGGATGGTTGTTGTCTCTTTCTAAAATATCGATTATTTGGAGGAGATCCAATTTAGCTTCATGAGTTTCATTTTCATATGCTTCTAAAAATTGGTCAAAATGTAAAATTCTGAAAGACAACGCAACAGCAGGGTGAATTCGCTTGCATCTATTGAAATGTGTTCCACCAATGAGTCCTTTTAATGACCCTTCTGCAATCAATCCTGATTCAACCATTAATCTTGGTATCCCAGATGAGTCGATAAATTTTCCTAATGCCTGCATAAATAACATATAAAATTAGATTCATAACATTTTAATTCTTTAATAATCTACAACTTACTTTGAAAAATGATAACTCTATATGGAACGCTCCAAGAGTAACAAATACGTTGTCGGAAATCGGAGATAAATCGGAGATAAATCGGCTCTTATCTTGTAGGCTTTGCTAGCAATTGCTAAGTCAAATGTTACTATGATATTTTGTTGGTTACAATCTTTTGCAACACACTGCGCAACCTCTAACGTTTTTTTTACAGTTGCATCTGAAGTTGGTGACATATTAATGTTGGGCAAGTACCCAATTTTCTGCATAGGATTTGAATCAACTATGCGTTCCGAATTCCAAGCGAACCATCTCTTTGTGTTGTTATTGCTGAGAGCGTGATGAAACATCCAGATGTTGTTCATATTAAGAGCCTTTTCCAAATTGATTGGAAGCACTGGATTATGTCCAATTAAGGCAGGAGGAACCACATTTCCCTTATGGTATGGTCCAACCAAGGCATCAAAACGTGATTCATATCTCCTTCTTCTTTCACCGAACTGTTCATCGATGCGTGCTTTTGTGCCATTTTGGATATTTAAGATTTGCAAATCGTTTGCTATGTTTTGATAAACGATGCCGACGGTGTCATGTAATGTGTCTTTACCGGTAGACGTTTCTACGTATCTATCGTAATTATCGAATGCCACATGCGTTCGTAGCTCTGGACAATTTGCCACTAATCCAACTGGTAACAAATGTTGTGATTGGAAAATGGTGTCGGATAAATTTGAGTCTGATTTGAGTTTTTCTTCCTCAAATATTGCTTTGTATGAAGCATAAATATCTGTGAGCGCTCTTATTCTACCTCCTTTGATCAATGTTTCTGTTATATCTTTCGCTATTTTCGCAAATACCGCTAAATGAAAGGATCTCCTGGCTATCCACTCAGATTCCGTTGTCATTGGTGCTTTCTTTGGAGTACGTGATTTCACATATTTATAATGGAGCTCGGATAAACATGACGTGTGATAATAGATAAATGGAGCATTTTCAAAATCATCAAGCTTCTGTTGCAAATTTAAAATGCGCAAAATATGGAGAATTTGTTCTTTCTTGCTTGTCAATGTTGTTTTCGTCACTATTTGACTTGATTTTTTCATTTTTCGGAAACGTTGATCGCAGAAAATACATTTCGATGTCTCTACTATATCTACCCATTCATCATCTATTGCACCTAGTTGTTCAATATCACCTGCAACACAGTAGTTATCAGATTCAATTCGATATCGAATTACATTCGTAATCCTGACTTTTCCGCACTGATATGTAATTAATTCATCGACTAATCAAAAAGGTATTGGTTTTGCAACGAAAACGAGGAAAAATGCTGATGAATTTTCTTAGAAAAATACGGCCATGTGTAAAAGTCCAATTTGGCTCAAATGAAATATTAAACATGCGGTGACAAAACTGAACAAATTTTCTTTATCACCTTGAGATTTGCGACTCTTTTACACGCACATACACGGACGACGATGAGGCCATTTTGCACTAGGAGTATCAGAATTGTTTTGCCAAATCAAAAAGTGTCAGGGTAAGTTTTTTGAACACGATCAGAGATCATTTACTCAATTGCGGTGGAGTTTAGTTATTTATTTATTATTTATTCATTTTTAACGTCTACCATGAAGGCCGACAGTAACAATTAAGTTCAAAATTCAAATAAAATTTGCTTGGAAAAGAGTGTAAAACCTCGTTAAAAACCAAGATCTTTTCAATTCAAAATACAAATTACAATCAAAACAAAAAGATAAAATAACAAACAAATAAATAGGAAGCATGGAATATAAATCAAAACTAAATCAATAATCAACTAAACAAGTCAAATCAAAACAATTAATAGAAAATATTTCTTTAAGTCATCAGCAAGCAATATTGAGATCATTTGGCATCATATAGTCATCCTTGTCGTGTTACAGAGCCATCACAACGGCTTCCCTCTTGTCTCCGAAAAGCTCCAGAAAACGAGAGTCCTATTCAAGGAAAATATATGGATAACTTTTTGAAATATATATGGATACAAAATGTGACCTGGATTGGTGGTTTCATTTGATGCTCGGTGAATAACTGTATGTGAAGAAACCACCAAACAAAAACCATACAGATTATTTTAATTTGCAAAGATCTCCGAATGCTGAATCAGGCAGCTTCTTTATCTTTTCTGCAAATTCGAACGTTGATATTGTGGGGTCGATGAATAGAGCTGCATGGTTGAAAATTCTGCATGCAGTGTTGAATGTTGAGTGTAGCATATAGTCCGTTTTGCAATATTTCAATCGGATGAATTCTGGATTGCGTAACGATCTTGTTCCCCAATTTATATTCATTTCATTTCTTAGTGTTAATGAAATGTACTTTCCCATAATGATTTTATGCATAAATATGGCCGTTGCATTAACTCTACACCTCACCAACGAATCAAGGCCGAATTTGTCACACCTTTCTTTATATGGAGCCAATTCGTAATTGTTCTCTTCTCGATTTATATAATCTTTATTCAAAAATATCACAGCTTGCTTTTGTACACTTTCTATTGCATTTTTTCTCACTAAATGGTGTGGTGACCAAATTACACTTGCAAATAATAAGTTCGACCGAACGAGTGAGTTGTAAAGTAATTTGGCAATATTTTCACCGAAGTTTGCTCTGCATGTTCGTCGCACAAAAGCCAACATTGACTCGGATTTCTTTTTAACATATTCAATGTGTGATTTAAAGTCAAATTTAGAGTTTATTATCACTCCGAGATCACGAATTTCGTACACTCTGTCGATTTTTTCGTTGTTTATAAAGTAATCGATGATGATTGGATTTTGCTTGCGCGAAAATGTTATTATCTTGCATTTGGCCAAATTGACTTCCAAACTGTTTTCACTGCACCATTTTATAAAGTTATTTATTGATTCTTGAAGTTCACGTGCGTCATCGACGGATCGTATAATTCGAGCAAGTTTTTTGTCATCTGCAAAGTTGTATGCAGTTGAAGAGCCAATATTGGAATCCGAATCGTCAAAGAACACCAAAAAGAAAAGTGGACCAAGAACTGTGCCTTGCCCCACTGACGATGGTACATCGAAACTCTCGGAATCAGCTTTCCCCACGCGAACATATTGTTTTCGACCGGCGAAATATGAAATGAGCCATTTGAGCATATTGTTTGTTACTGGAAAATTTGCTAGCTTTCTAATTAATAATGACTGTTTCACTCTATCGAATGCTTTGGAAATGTCTGCATAGAATGTGTCTGTTTGAGCATGGTTCTCTAATGAATTATTGACCTGGATTGAGAATTCCATCAAATTGGTCTCAATATTCCTATTTGAGAGAAATCCATGCTGGCTTTTACTCAATCTCGGCATAATAATCAGTTTGAATTGGTTATATATTACTTTTTCAAACACTTTAGCAATATTTGGCATGATGTTGACGCCTCTATAGTTTTTAATGTCATTTCTTTTCCCAGATTTGTGGATTGGTGTTATCTGACCAATTTTCCATTTTTCCGGATACACACATTCTTCAAATGATTTGGTGAACATAATATGCAATGGCTTAGCGAGGGCATCGGCACAGTTTCTTAGGAAAATCGGTGATAATAAATCGGGACCAGCTCCTTTGTTGATGTCCATTCTACTCAGGACATTTTCAATAGCTTCTTGTGATGGTGTGACAAGAAATGCATTATGATCACAACGATTATTGACAAAGTCATTCAGCTCATTGTCAGGCTCGTGTTGGGCATATACCGATGAAAAGAATTCGGCAAAGAGTTTAGCCTTTTCGGCATCGTTGTATACAATTTTACCATCAAGCTCCAATTTGCATGGGAGTGAATTTGAGTTACGTTTGCCGTTGATAAATTGCCAGAATTTTTTCGGCTTCTCATTGGAGCTAGCTACAATTGATTCAACGTGCTCCTCATATTTTTGTTTATTGTACATGTCGAACTCATCTCTAGCTTTTATAAATTTAGAATCATCTGCATCAATGGTTTTGAGCCTTTGCTTACACAATTTTTTGTACTGCCTGTTTCTAATGTTTTTAAGATTTGTAAGCTTTTTGTCATACCATACTGGTTTATTGGATATTCTAATTGTTGATTTCGGAATAAATTCGTCAAAAACCTCATAAATGGTCGAGTAAAACGTTTCAACCATTTGATTAATGTCACTATTTGATAGCAATTCTTCGAAATCGATATTATTCAAACATTCATTAATTAATTCGTAGTTCGCTTTTCTAAAACAGTAAATTGAAGGCAGATCGCTGTCGGATGTAAACAATTTAGGATCACATTCAATTGTACATGTCATTTGGACATGAGATTTATCCGCTATAGATTCCGGGATCATCACTAAATCAGCTTTTTCTACAATTGCAATTTCTGGCATATTTGAATATATCAAGTCTAATACATTGCCACTTTTATTTTGTAAATCACACAATTGAAATAGATTGTTATTGAGCATATGAGTCGTAAAGTTACGTGCAATAATTGAGTCTGCACTTTCCGATTCACCCTAGGGGCAAAACACTACCGAAAGACCAAATTCACCAAGAATAAGTGTACAAATACCGAAAAGACCCAAGAAAGACCGAAAAGACCGAAGGTGGACCGAAAAGAACAAAAATAAAAAACAACACACACTGTGTCTCACACAGCTAAAGCAACGGTATTCTATGTATATATTTCACTATTGTTCTTTTCAGTCTATCTTCGGTCTTCTCGGTCTTACTTGGTTCTTTTCGGTATTTGCACATTTATTTTTGGTGAATTCTGTCTTTCGGTAGTGTTTCGCCCCTTGGATTCACCAATGATTGGAATAAAGTCGAAGCCGTCTTCATTTAGTTGCCATTTGCATGTTGACAAATTGAAGTCACCCAAAATCACAATTTGATCACTATTCGAGTGTTGTATACTATCAATGGCTATAAGGTGATTGTTGTATGTTTCAATTTTCGCAGATGGTTGAATATATGCGCAGTACACAAATAGAAAACTCCCCTTTGGTAATGTAACCTTAACACACACAGCTTCCAATTCTTTCATTTCAGGTGTTGAATATTCATCGCAGTCGATTTCGTTTAATAATGCTATAAGAACACCACCCCCTCTTTCTTCTTTGATCGCAGTATCAGATCTGTCTTTTCGAAAAACTTTGTATTTTTTATCTATAAATTCACTACTGTCTTGTTCTGGAGTAGTCCATGACTCAGTAAACGCAAAAATCGGATAATTTGTCGAATCTGTTGATAAAAGCAGATAATCTGTTTTGTTGTTAACGCTGCGAATATTCGCATAGAAAATTTTTAGTTGGCCGTCGGGGAAAAGCTTATTGGTAACATTAACGTCAAATTCATCTATGGATGTAGAGAATGATTCGTTCGCTTGGATAAAAAATTATCGGAAGAGACGCGATCAGTGATATCTGTTTCATTTAGATTTAACCGGCAAATGTCTTTACGTATGAAATTTGAAATAACACAATTCGATGGCCAAAAGCCTTTATAGTTTATTGTGTCGGCGTATTCTCTAGTGATTTCAATTTTGAAGTTCACATATTTTAGTGATGAAATATCTTGTCCCCTTTTCGTTAGCCTGAACACGCGTAAATTGTCTGCAGTTACATTACATTTTGATGTTATATAGTCAATAATGTCACTTGGTGAGATTATCGGATCGAGTTTCGAAATATGGAATTCACAAAACAATTTATTGGAATTGGAATTGCTGTTAATTCGTATACCGTCGTTATTGTTTTTGTTTTTGTTTGACTTGTTATGTTGGTTTTCTTGATTTGAATTGATTGTTAAATCTTCGGCTGATGTATGCGAAGTAAAGGACTTAACGCCAGCGTCGTCAGAATGGGCAGCAAGCGCAACGCCTGCATTGTTGGATAAAGAACTAGATATCAAATCAGTTCTTTGATTGTCGTTCTGTGTATTTGTATGATCGTCGAGAGAAGCCATAGCTGCAATAGTTTGTCTTTCTAATGATGTCGATGATAATGATGTATCAATGTTCGATGGTAATGAACAAGCGCTTAAATGGGTGCTAATGTTAGTTGATGTTTGATTCAAATCAATTGAATTGAATAGAGGTGATGCGATGTGTAAATCTTGGCACATGTCTAAAACTTTCGATGATTGATGCTGGTTTTTATCGTCGAAATCTGATTTCGTTAATGAAAGTAATGAATCTAATTTGCTGCTTTGATCGTTAATACGTTTGATAATCAAATCTAGTGCATCCCATGTTCTAGTTTCACAGTTTTTGATAATTTCCAAGACATCATTGTCCAAAGATTGCTGAACTACTAGGGATGGTCGCCCTTCTGAAATACTCATGGAACAGTTAGCATCTAGCTGCATGGACCAATCGTTCAATTTACTAATGTTCATGTTGTCCGTTTTCTTCGGATTGTTGTTGTTTGTCATTGCTTTTTCAATTAAAGACGTCAGAGATTTTAAACTGTCTTTTTCATTTTCGACTGTGTGCAGTTTATGAATTTTATCATTCGATTTGATGATCAAACTATATATATTATTGAGAATCGTTTCGATGTTTGATTCATTAGAATCATTATTATCAATGTTTTCAATGTTTTTGTTATATGATGAATTGGAGGATTTACTAGGCGTCTCCATTTGTGATAACACTGATAGCTTATCAATGATAAGTTTCAGGTCATTATTTAATTGGTTTGTGTCATTAATAGATCTACTGCATACAGGTGATTGTGGAGCAGGTGTACTTACAGTACTTTTCATCGAGCTGTGTTTTTGTTTTTTTATTTGACAACTACCACAAATAAATCGAATAAACGAATTTTCAGTGTTGAATTTAACATAATATTGTTTATCAATCGAAAAACACTTGGAATAAAATTCATTGTCACAAATAAAACATTTAAATGAATTCGTCGATCTTCCTCTGCATATTTCACTGCAGACATGAGACTTAAGTTTTTGGTAATTACTCATTGTGAATTGATTATGATGTACTTAGAGATAATAGATTGACACATGAATTATCTATGTTAATATTGTATTTATTGCACTAACACAATAGACGAAATTGTGAATCTGTGATTGTGTTGGTTTAGAACCGAACTAATGTTGATAAATTTGGTCATTAAAATTCACAATTACTGACAAAAAAATGCCAGGTCACAATCGAAACTTGATGATGTGCACATTAACCGATAACTCATTTATTGATTCGAACATAACACCAATTCACAAATATTGGGAAAACCCGAATTTTTAATTAAATGCTGGGAGCAAGAAGCAACACAGTTTACACATATACACTGTCCACTACTTACAGTTTTCGAGGCAAAACCAATACATCTAAAAACATTTCATGTGCAGAAAAGTAAAAGTGATTTTCAAAATAAATTGTTTAAATGACTGAAGCTAACCATTAGAGTTTTCATCGTAGATCGGGCTTAGATTCGATGTCAAATCGTCACCAAGGTTCATCACAAAACCAGTTCCATCCGAAGTATTTTCATCCAAGTTTACGTTCACATTATGAGCTGGCACAGCTAGAAATGAAATATGTGTAAATAGGGCAATAATTCAACGAGTACAAATTTCATAAATTTAGACTATTACCAATCGACTGTTCGCCCATTTGCATATCATCTTCCAAACTATCGCTAGTTGTCGCAACTGAAATTGTAAGAAATGTTAATGACGACTGTTCATAATGTGTAATACATGTATGGAATACATGTATGGTATTTTTGTGAAGATCGTGTCTTACTTTCGTTGTTCAGATTTTGTGCAGGTTTTTTAACACCGCTGCAGAAGTATCTATAACACTGCGCGTGGTATCCAGATATACCACCAGATTGTTCCGGAAGTATTATCTCATCAAATTTTGACTTTTTCTTCTTTG
This sequence comes from Aphidoletes aphidimyza, assembly GCA_030463065.1. Classification (NCBI taxonomy): domain Eukaryota; kingdom Metazoa; phylum Arthropoda; class Insecta; order Diptera; family Cecidomyiidae; genus Aphidoletes; species Aphidoletes aphidimyza. Next base: position 24,130,053 of record CM059997.1, on the reverse strand, counting down.
TTTGATCACGAATCTCTTTTTTTTTCTTTACAATTTCGCAGAGTATCTTCTGTGAACGCAATCAGCTTTGCGTTTATGGGGACCCCAATGTGAAGTACACATTTCAAACCTAGACAATTGAAATAGTACAGACATCATTTACATAAAATTGTGACTCAAATATAGTCTTACCTTTTGAAATCTCATCCATTTGTGTGCCGTTTTCTTCATGTTTTTCATACACCACAAATGATAATGTATTTAAGCAAAATAATTCGAAATATCAAAACTGCTTATATTTTCAGTAATAAATATCACTTTACAAATTGGATCGATAACTAACTTGGTGATAATTTTAGCGTTGTTTTTCGATGTTTGCTCACAATGTACAGAATACAAAATCACAGACTACAAAATCGGTTGGTCTTTGTTCGTTTCGAATGCGCCTGTCAAAGTCATTTTTGCTTGGCGCACAATGGATGCGTTCAATGTCGGTGTTCAATTAACAACAATGGTTTGGTGGTACTTTCACCAAAGTACTAGCACATACACCCAATATAAAATGCATATTTTTTAAAAATAGTTTAATTTCAATAAAATATTATATTTTTACAAATATCTGCACTTGAAAATGAAGAATATATAAACATAATTCTTTCATATTATTTCAAGTGCAGATATTTGTAATTATAAACATTTTTTGTCAGATATTCATAACATTAAACGATTTTGACCATACAAAAGTAAATTTCAAAGTTTTAAACTTGTAACATTTATATATTCTTAAATACGCTTCTTGAGTACATACAAGTACGCAGATTTCAATGTACACATGTAATTATTGTAAGATAATCTCAATTTTACTAAAAGTAAACCAGATTTGTCCAAAAACAGTGTTCGCGATTATTTAAAATAAATAAAAATGAATGATTGAAAAAATCCTAGAAAAAGGGCATAGTAATTGTAAACAAACCAAAAAAAAATCAAGTGCAACTAAGTAATTCAATAGATTATAGAAAATTCTAGTTTATATGTTCTTTTCTGCTTCTGAACTTATGAGGTGTGTGATTTATTCAACAGCTCTCGGTCTAGTAGTGATAAAATCAGTTATTGAAAATTCTAAACATGATTTTATGTTCTCATATAAGACATCTATCATTTAATTTTTGGTCTCATCTAGAGTTGTCAACGAACAACAAAAATTTCATTCGTTCGTGCGAAACTTATTCGATACGTGATTAAGCGAAATCATCGTAAAATTTCGCACGTTCGTATATTCGAAACACTTAAGAGCATCCGCAAATTTTACGCTTTTTCGATTTCTTTTATATTTTGATGGCTCTAATGAATTCAACGAGTTCAATGGCATCACATAAACTGTTTCCAATCTATACAATGCCTCAAAATATCCAATTCCAAATTTTCGCTAAAAAAAATACGATTTCTTTGAATCAGATGATTCTCAATGGACTTTTAAGGATTTTTGTTTTATTTTCTGATTTTTAGTGGTTCGAATGGATTCAAAGAGTTCAATAAACTGTTTCCAATCAATAAAATACCTCATAATGTCCAAAGTCGTCAAGAGGCTGTGTCGATGCATAAATTCTTTTAAATCGAAAAAAACCATGCTTGACAGTTCATGTAAAACAGAACCAGTTTGACGTTTCCATTTTTTTTACATATTCAATTGTAAATTATTTTGAAAAAAAACAACACGTTCGTGTTCGTTCGTGTTCGATACGTGTTCGTACGAACAGTCACTTGACGAACACGAACCGAACACGTACTCCAATTTCATAAATTTTTCTGTTCGTGAACGTTCGTGAACAGTACGTGAGCAGCCTTAGAACGGATGTTTCACCAGAAAAATAAAAAAAAAGGTTCTGGGGAAAAAATGCATTTTTACACATTATCAAATATGAATGTTTCATCGACCGATATTAATATAAAATGTCATGTTTAGTTAAAAAATACTCAAATTTGCCACTGTTGTATTTTATCAAGAAAAAAATATCAAAAATATTGATGAATTTTGAAATATTTTCGTTGAAAAAAAATAAAGCTATATCTCGTGAACTGTACGGATTTCTGGGTATCTTCGGCAGAGTTGTAGATCACGATAACTTGGGAAACTATGTTTGAAGGGTTAACCCCAAAAGTTCCCCTTCAAGGGGTTAAGGATGATCTCAAGGAGGTGATATTTAAGGTTCAACCCCTTCGACAAAGTTGTTCGTCTTATTGAACTACAACTTTTCTTCAGGCACCAAAATAAAATTGTTTACCATTTCAAAGGTATCAGGAATTGAAAATCTCTTGGAGGGCTGAAAATTGGGCTCAATATCCAAACGCTAAAAATGGTAAGGCATATGAGTTGAGTAACGTTGTTGGTTAAGATGAGATGAAAAATGATTCAAACAAAGTTTCGCAAGTTGTCGTGATCCACAACTCTGCCGAAGATACCCAGATCGAAATTGATACGGTTTACGAGATATAGCTGTATCGGGGTAAATTATTCACAATTTATCAAATTGTTCATGTTTTTTTCTTGGAAAAATACAAAAGTGGCAAATTTGACTATTTTTTGACTCATCATGACATTATACATTAATATCAGTCGAAAAAACATTGATTTTTGACAATATGAAAAAATAAAAGCTAGGCAATAGTGAAATGCATTGATCGACGCGCCCCCAAATTCAATATAGCGGTTGCCCACAGAACTAAATTATCTATGTTATTGTTGTTGCTTGCGTTGCCCAGCTGTCATTATCTTCATGCTATTGGTTTTTGAAATAACTTGATATGAACAGTTCACGTAATGCAATTCAAATGGGAGTTCAATTCATTTTGAACATTACAACAACAAAAATATTCAAGAATAGTGAACTTTTCATGAGAATTTGACGGAAGCAAAACGGACGTCGTATGTTCGTGAACAATTCAACATTCTTGAATATTTTTGTTGTTGCAAATGTTCAAAATGAATTGAACTTCCATTTAAAATACATTATGTGAACTGTTCATCTCAATTGCTTTGAAAAACAGGCCCCTGGTTAAAAAAAAAAGTTTATTTTCAATAGTGAAAGAAATGAACGCTGAGCATCCCCCACAAAACCGGTCACGCTACGGGCCTGCCCCCCCCCCCTAACTTTTCGAACCCCCTGTGAATTCGTGGACCCTCTATGAATTTTCGGAGGTGATGAGCTTTTTTTAGGTCCTCAACTTTTCTGAGACTCGGTTTACACTAGATAGAATGGACTTGAAAATGCAGGGAGAAATGCAACAGTTGAACCGGCGATTCCTCAGATTGAACAAAACAATTCATGACGCAACTGATGACGGTGTAAATTTGGATGAAACCGTGGAGGATGGTGGGGCAAGTGACACATCAGCCATGGATCCATCATTCACAACAAGAGCGAGAGATTGAAGAAAAGTTTGTATGGCTTGAAACAGGCGAGTAGATGTTGGAATGAAAAGTTCACAAATTTCATCAAAATGTTTGGATTTTTTGAATTCAAATCGGACTCATGTGTTTTCGTGAGCAGAAGCTAACGATTTTAGCCATCCATGTCGATGATGGAATAATTGTTGGAGATGACGCAATCGAAATAAAAGGCGTCATAAATCATCTTAAAGAGAAATTCGAGATAAAAGAGATGAATGTCGACTGTTTCCTGGGTTTGGAAATAGTGCAAAATGCGGATGGATCAATCTTTTTGCATCAAAGGTCTTGAATAAATTCAATATGCAAAACTGCAATGGCGTTTCAACACCGGGTTATCCAAATCAAGTGATGAGCAGTTTTAATGAGTCAGAACCATCGACATATCCGTATCGCGAATTAATTGGCAGTCTAATGTATCAAATAAAAAACCACTTGGCATGGTAAATACTCGTGCCGCAAGCAAAATCGGTACAAAAACTTACTGATATCAATTTTTTGACGCGACTAGCGAGTTATTTTCATTTTCATCGATTCACTTTTGCCTAGAAATTTCAATAGAGAAATTTACACATAAATTATTGATATCAGTAAGTTTTTGTACCGATTTTGCTTGCGGCACGAGTATTTACCATGCCAAGTGGTTTTTTATTTGATATCAATAATTTTGTATTGAGATTTTTTTTAGTAATTTGTGAAATTTCAGTCCTAAAGTTAATGTTCTTTGAGGGCTCTTTTTCCAAGACGCACGATTACAATCATTACACGATCTTCTCCATACGTTTGTAATTGTATTGTATGACGTTTTTTAGTAGTTCTCATGTTATGGGGTGAAAAATTGATTTTTGTGTGTTTTTTTAGCTTTTGAACTCAAAATCGTGACAAGTAGACATTTTAGAGCATTGACATCTGAAGAACTATTGTCTCCTTTGAGTCAGAGTATACTATAATCACAATTAAATGATATTTTTGGCGTTATTTATCATGTTTTCGGATTAAAAACGGCATTTTTGGTCAATTTTAGGGTGTTTTTTCACTTCAAACCGAAATATCTCGAAAAAACGAATTTTCCCAGATATAACGCATATGCACCATGTTTCACACATATTTACGCTAGAATCGTGAAAATTTCAAATTTGTGTCGGATCAATATGTAACTTTTCAGTTTTCGGCTGAAAACTTCTCAATTAGGATATTTTTTTCGTTTGAATGCAGTTTGAAAGCTGACCTCAATACCTTTCAAATGATACCCATGCTGTTTCTGTATGTTTAGTGGTTTGAGCACAGTGACCTTTACAATCCTAATGGAGATATTAGCAAATATCGTTGAAATATCTCACAGGTACAAACAGACAAACAAACGCCCCTTTTCATCATTTTGGGGGGGTGGGGGTAAAATTTTTGATAATGTCATAACTTTTGAGCGGGTCAACCGATTTTGATGATATGGCTATCGTTGGATTTGTATTCAAAATTAGAATCGAACTAAAACGCATTACAAGCGATTTGGATAAGTTTTCGATCCTTTATGGTGGAAAAACTGAAATATTGGTCACTTTTTCAAACCTCCATATCAGGGGTCATGGGAGGTCAAATTTCACATACTTTTTTCGCCTCTATTTTCCAAGACCTTTCCAATGATAATCAGCTCATTTTGATCGGTAATATGGTTTAAAAGTTCGAAACTGCGTGTATATATAGGCTTGTGACATTGCACTAATATGCATGCATAGTAGTTGCTTGCGTCACTCGCGTGGACTACCGTCCACAGTGATTTGGCTGTAGGAACTCGTGCTGACATTGCACATGCTGTAGGCATAGCAAGCCGCTTTGTGGAGAAGCCAACCGTTGTCCATGAACAGGCTGCGAAACGTATATTAAAATATCTAAATAAACATTTGAATTTTGGAATTTTGTTTCTATCTATTGACACGGACGAGCTATTGGCTTACAATGACGCTGACTACGCCGGTGATGTAGATACCAGAAGATCCACATCGGGATCAGCTTTCATTTGAAAGACATATATTGTTGGAGGTGGAATAATCAGCTGGAGTTCTACACGACAAAAATCGGTTTCTTCATCAACAACCGAATCCGAGTATATAGCTGCATCGCTATGTGTAAGAGTCTGAAGTTGACAACAAGAATAGCAAATTCAGAGTCCAGATCCACAATAGACGTATTTGAATCAGACGGGTCGAAAAACACTATCCGTAAGACTACATTTCTATGGATGCTAGCCGAATCCAAAGAAAAACTCAGCGCATATCGTTTAAAGCGAGTACGAGGGAGTTCAAATCAACGACATAATTGAATTCAAGCTCAAATTAGTCGCCTTTAAAAATCAAGTTATCAACAACGATTCCACCTAGGATCACTCTTTCATTTGATTCAATACCTATAGGTATATGTAGAACTATAGTTCTACACATTAACGATATTTTGACGATATATTGACGATGTATAGAGGCTTAAGCATTATGTACGGTTGCTAGTGCGGTTTAGAGTACGGTTGTCAAATACACATTTTTGAGTACTAGATTGAGTATGTTCATGTTCATTTTAAAGTGTGCGTTGGTGTGAGTGACTGAACGAATCTAGGAAATTTTGATGATACATGATGATGATGATACATCATTATTGTTTCCTTTTGAACTTTTGGAAAAAAATCACCTAATTTGAAGATATTATCACCAGCGATCGTCAATAATAAATAGAAAAATATCACCAAAATCGAAGAAAAATATCAGCAAATTCACCGAATTTTATCGTCCAAAATACCGAAAATCATCGAATTTGCTGATATTTTTCTTCGATTTTGGTGATATTTTTCTATTTATTGGTGAGCGCTGGTGATAATATCTTCAAATTAGGTGAAATTTTATATTTTCGGTGATAGAATTCATTTTTTCCAAATGATTCTATCTCAATGTAAGTAAAAATTAGATTTAAATTCTCACTATCAAATTTCAAACCTAGTTAGTATTCTGTGGTCGAATGATGAGCATTGTGACAGTGACAGCTGATAGACGTGCTGTTTTGACGTGTCATTTAACTAAGCAACAATTTATTATTTTTGGTTATTAAATTAATTTATTTTTATTAAAAATGGGTCGTACGTGGAAAAATAAACCACCCGATTCCAATAATTCTGGGAAACCATCGAAAATATTTAAATTAGATGATAACGTCGACTCCAATGAGAGTGAAAGTGAATCGGATCCGAATGCCAGTTGGGCAATGTACAATCAATGTGTAGAGGAATGTAAGAAGCTTCGTAGTGATTTAAACGAAATTAAAAAACAAAACGAAATGTTATCAAAATTACTCCATCAAAATGGTATTAATTACAACCTGAATGACATTGAAATGGAAACGGACACACACAATTCATCATCATCGTTTGCTAACGTGGTTAGCCAGCAACACGTGAACAAAAGTGTGGTTAGTAAACCCAACAACAATAACACGATGCCAACGAATTTAGTGAAAACAAACAATCGAAATACAGCAATACCACCAATTGTGGTGGAAGACAATGGAAATCGTTCCGAAATATGGAATAAAGTGCGTGAAATCACAAATATGGTAACATTTAGCCCAATCAATACAAAACGATACCGAATTTGTGTAACTGATAACATCGACAATTACAACAAAGTTTTAGAATTCGTGAAAAAAACCGGTCTGAAGGGTAATACATATACACCCAAAGATTTCAAGCCCATTTCATTGCTCATTCGAAATCTGGAATATGTCGATGATTTGAACGAAGATTCAATCAAATCGGAATATGCCAAATTCGGTTTTGAAGTTTTAAAGGCAGCACATTGGAGCACCAAAACAATGGCTGATAAAAATCGATTTTTCTGGATGGTACAATTCCATCCGAAAACTGACATGGCAAAATTGGGCAGTACACGCCTAATTTTCAATGTTACTGTGCGGTACGAAAAACCATCGTCCAAATTACTAATCATGCAATGCCGAAAGTGTAAACGTTTTGAACATGCACGGTCTTCATGTTTTAACGAACTTCGATGCATCAAATGCCCTGAAAAACATGAGCCTGGCAATTGTCAACTTCCCGATTGTACAAAACCATACTGCTGTAACTGTAACAAGGTAGATCATCCGGCTAACTCACCAAGCTGTCCTGTCTATCAACAGTTATTGAAACGACGAAAAGGATCGAGCATCAAACAAACAACAACCGTACTTTACGATCAGAATGGTTTTTTTACAATTGGTAGAAACGGTAAACCAAACCGATCTGCCATCTCGACACAACAAACACAATCTAATCGTATTGCACCATCCAATCGCATTGCATCCAGAGCCCCTTCACAGCCCAGCATTTCACTCATGGCTAGAGCTAATCAACCGATTAGTAGAGTAACTGGACAAAGACACGCATCAAGTAAGCATGAAAAATTAGTTCCTCAAAATCAGCCAAGTGTTCAGACTAAACTTGACCAACTCACTGCAAAAGTGGATTCGTTAGCCTCAATCCTCGAACAATTAACACGTACTCGTATCAATCGACTTAATGAGGATTACGATGGGTTCTATTAACCTTTTGAATATTCACCATGTCAACGCGAATAGCATTCGTTCAAAAGCAAAACAACACCATCTCGACGATTATCTCAAATCACACAATCCACACATCATGTTGATCGGTGAAACAAAATTGGAAGCCAAATTCAAACCAAATTTCGAAAAATATTCTATGTACCGCACCGATAGAACAGTAAATAGCGGTGGAGGCACTGCTATCCTGATTAGAGATAATCTTTTAGTTGAAATTGTAAGACCACCAAATTACATAGGAATTGAGTCAAGGGGCAAATCACTTGAATGTAATGCCGCTTTCATCTGTAATGCCCTGAAATATAAAAGTAATGACTCCAAACCAATGTAATGCCACGCAAACAATGTAATGCCCATACAAAAATGTAATGCCTCATCAAAAAAAGTAATTCCCGTCCATTTTGCTACTATGCCGTCATATATAAATTGCACAGATGTCAAACAGTTATATAAAATTCATCTTTCAACAGTGAATAATTATTTCAGCAGCCAATTTGTGTGATAAATATGGTAAATTTGAAAAAAAAACCAACAATTGGTGGTCTAATCGACGAGATTGGCAGACTCAAGTCAGAACACCAGCGCAATGTATTCAAACTAAATAAAATGAACGAAAAGTTGGAAGCCGATTTATCAGTTTCAAAACAACAAAATTCAGAAAACCAAAACACAATTGAGATGTTACGTACTGAAAATCAAGCGTTGCTGCATCAACTTAATGAAACCAAGTGCAAACTGAATCAGAAATCAATTGACGAAACAAAAGATGTTAACTTTGATCAAGAGAAAGAAGAAAAGAGTGTATATGAAGTTCAAAAAATTATTGACGATAAGATGATTAAGAAAACGAAACATTACTTGGTTCGTTGGAAAGGCTACGGCAAAGAAGACGACACATGGGAACCAAAACAAAATTTGAATTGCAAAAATTGCATCGGACGGCTGTTGGATGAATACAAAAAATCAAAACAAAAAAAAAGAAATAAATAACAACTCATTTTGTATTGCATCAGACGGCATAAATACCAGAGTTTGACAATTCACCGGTGAATTTACTCACGAGGTATATCCCTTGCGTTGACGTGTATATGTACTTCGAGTTGACTTCGACCCACTGAACGAACTCATTTCATATCAATATGTCAGAAGTCAATCGCGGTAAATTCACTTCACTTGACGTCAACATCAACAAAAAAGATAATTGTAAATCTCTGATAAATACAAATGCAATAAAAAACAATGTTTATGATTTTTTGTTCAGTGCTTATTGACTTTGAAATTTGATACCCTTTATAATATGTAATGACTCATGATTTACACTTCAACATGAATCCCTTAACCATGATCGTGAATCTGACATTTCTTGTTTGTACTTGATGTTTAAACACTCACGCATATTGAGTGACAGTTTTGCCCATGGTTGCTTGGTTTTGCCGGTTTTTTGTCATTTAATATCCATTCAAATGATTTGAAAATTTTGTGATCGAAAATGGAACATTTTTGGACTATAATTGAAACTGATTTGAACACAGTAGTGCCTAGCCATATTCGAAATGCATTTGGGTGAGTTTGTTGAATCAAGAAATATTGAATTTCAGTAGATTAACGAATTAATTCTAATACAGCTATTGCGGTTTCGGAAATGCGATCTTGTTCGAAAATATTGATGAAAATGATGTTTGTGCCGTTGAGAAATTTGTCCGTGAAGAGCTATTGGAATTAATATCAACAAATGCTGAACAATCGTTGAAAGCCGATCAAATTTTGTTGGACGATGAACAGCTGACAGAGAATTTCGGTGAATTATATGCAATGTGTCCAAATAAATTTCGTTTTCAACCGGGCGATAGAAAATTTATACAGCTAATAATTGACCATGTTCGAAGTGTAACCACAAAGAAAGGACGGAAAAAGGCGATGCAGCATTTTGGACGAAAATTGGATACAAAAAAAAAAGAAACAACGAAAATCGAACGATGTCAATGCGCTTGATATGACTGACAGTGAAATTGGTGATAATTCCAATGAAATTCATGCCTTAAAATGTAAACTGTTTAACCAAATTCAAGAAAAATTGAAATTCTATGGGGTTTCTCAGTCATTGATCGATGTTTTTGATGAGGAAATGGTCAAGGTTTATGTGAGTGAGGACAAAAAAGTTAATGGTGACGTCATTTGTATTGTATGCTATGGTGAAAGTGAAAAGCCAGAAACAATCAAACCAAACAGTATTTTCTGCAAAGAGAAACGTAATGGAAGAAAATATTGGGTACTATCAAATTTTCATAAACATTTTGAACGAGCTCACCAAGATATATTGAATGGCAAGAAAGAAGTAGTTATTTTAAATAAACCGGAAGATATAGAGAATTCATATGCATGTGATGACCAAAACAATGAAGGCAAATTCGGCCCGTCAATGGATTGTGCTAACAATTCGCTCGAATTTATTCCTGATTTCAATACAAACGAAATGGCCAGAAACGAGAAATTATTCAATGGCCAGATTTCGGAGCAAGTAATTAAAATGTGGGAAGTCGCAACAATTAATGGTGAAGTAACTGAACGTCTACAATGTAATGGTTTCGATGGGAAAACCATGTCAATTGATGTTGTGAAAATAACTCCTGATGGAAACTGCTTGTTCGGCTCACTTGCCCATCAAATTTTTAAGGATGAAATCGGCAGTACCAAGTATATGGCTTCGACCAGCGAACTCAGAGCTAACGTGGTCAAATATATACAAGAAAATTACGATCAATTCAAACATGAACTTCGAGGACATGTATGGGAGAAACTTGAGTACGACAGCACTGTCGATAAACATGAAATCGACCAGTTTAAAGATATTGATGAGGCATCGAAGCATTTGCTCAACAATTGTTTGAATCGTTCCAATTTCTGGGGTGGTGGAGAATCTTTAAAAGCAGTTGCATTTTTACATGATGTTAACATTGTTGTGTTCAATGAACAAGGTCCAGTTTTACTTATTAAGAAGTCATATGAACCAAGTAAACAAACCATTGCTGTCGCTTTTCGTTTGTCAGGAAGTGGGAATCAAATTCGTAATCACTATGATAGCGTGTGCAATATTTCTTCAAGTGATATATACAGCACGGCTAAGATTCTTTCTAAGAATCTCAATCAAATTTCGAATTTGATTCTCTCTATCTAATATACATCACCTTGATTTCATACTATTTCAAGTATTTTTCAATCAATCAAAACCGTAAACAACAGCATGATTTCATTGACCATTTTTTTTATTCATTAATGCAAGAAAGTAAACAAACATACAACATAAACAGTCATAACTTAGATATTAAGTTTCATTATTTTTACATTTCATTTTGAAGCTGGCTTCAAATGTTTTTTTTTATGCTTGAATACTTTTTTTTTATGAGTATAAACATTTTCAGTCGGAGCCATAACTCGTCGAATTCTATCGCTGCTTATTTTTCGATAATCATTTCGTAGATACCAACAAAGAGAAGTTTTTTCCACAACTTTTTTACTATTTATTTTGACGAATGGACTTTTCTCATTTGGATTCGGATGTTTTTCAATAAAATTTGTTAAATTGATGGTTTTCAAATCTGGTGTTTTAAATGTTTTTTTAATCAATCTTTGCTTATTGGTTGCTTGTTTTTTTTTCAGTGAAGATATGCCAACATTACAAGAAAAACGATCGGATTGATTTTGAATTTTGAATCCAAAACGTTTTGCAGTTGTAATTGCCCGAGATTTACAAAGCATAATTGTATTCAAAATTTCCTCTTTTGTTGGCAATTCGTGAATGGATTTATGAGTGGCATCTCGATGCTTAGATCTGGGGTAAATAAAATGTGTGGCATTTTTATGACTGATTTCATTCTGAAATTGGATTTTACTGATTCTTGATAACACTTCTTTCACACTACAATTCGCTACCGTCGAGTAAGTAGAAGTGAATGACCGAAATTGACGAAATATTGATTCGCACGGTTGGCTACTGTTTGTTGAGCTCTTGTCACTCGCGAGACACATGGAATAAAACACTTGAATTTTTCACTTTTGCTTAGTTTTTATTTAGAATCGTCTTTTTGTTCGATGATCAGTCCAGACTGATCGATGAGTACTGATTTTCCTCAGATCAGCTCGGGCTTATATACAAATCTGACAATGTAAATTGTTGTTGGTTTGTAAATCGAAGGTGGGAAAAAAGATGACTCAAATCTATGCCTAGTTAATCTAAGGGCTAGATCAAAGGAAAGTAGCGACAATTTTATGTGTTTTCAATAAATTCATATTTGTCGCGAATTACCTTTGTTTTGACCCTTTTTGTAGAAACAATAACAGAAAAAAATAGAGAAGCTACATTGATAAAAACCTAGTCTATGTTGAGGCGTTTTCTTGATTTAAAGCCCCAACGCTTCGACTTTTACGAACGGCGATTGAGGCGTTTTTTCCTCTCTTAAAACTTACAATTATTCGGTGATACCGAACATCCTGGCCCCCAAATTAACCAAGGGTTTAATTTGCTAGGTAAGTGTAATTCCCCTCCCCCTTCTTACTTATGGCTCCCTAAACCTAAGGATTTTAAACATTTTATATTTTTTTGTGACCGATTTTTATGTTTTGAATTTGTACTAGTTGGTCGATAACTAAATGGAGCCTAAATTAATTGTGAAATATCCTATAGTTAGATTCTATCTAGTCTGACCCTCAGGCGCCGTTGTTTCTGGCGGTTGGTCAGTTATTTCGTCCGTGTTGACGTCATTCAGTTCGTCCGCTGGTCGTTCATAGTGTTGATTAATAGGCAATAGCCCAAGTTTAGTTATTGGTCGATTATAGTTTCCGGTTGTCGTTTTTAACCGAACAGAGCGAACACACCCATCTTGTCCCGGATATACCTGAAGAATACGTCCCAGTCTCCATTTACAGGGAGGTAAGTTATCCTCTTTGATCAGGACCAGATCACCCACGCCTAGGTCCTTTTCTCGCCTTTTCCACTTTGTCCGTTCAACAAGTTGGGTTAAGTATTCCGTGTGCCAACGATTCCAAAAGCACTGATAAATTTGCTGAATCAGCTCCCATCGTCTTAAGTACGAGGTGTTTTGGAATTGGTAGTTGGCCGGATCTGACAGTGTAATCAGGCTCTCACCTACCAGAAAGTGCGCCGGTGTGAGGCTGCTTACATCTGTTGGATCGTCGGTTAGTTGTGTGATGGGCCTGGAATTTACACAGGCTTCGACTTGGGTCAGAAGTGTTGAATATTCCTCGTATGTCAATGTTCTTGTCCCGATGACTCTGACCAAGTGCTTCTTTATACTTTTGACAGCACTTTCATAAATTCCGCCATGATGCGGAGCATTTTGGGTGGCAAAATGCCACTTGATGTTTGCGTCCCTAGAGATTGTTGCTGCCCAATCTCCCTCCTTGTTTATGTCCTTGAGTAAGTTGTTAGCTCCGACGAAATTGGTTCCATTGTCTGACCACATGTGTGAAATGTGGCCACGTCTTGCAATTACTCGTCTTAGTGCCTGGATAAAAGCCTGAGTGCTTGCATCCGAGACCAACTCCAGATGAATAGCCCTTGTGGCCATGCAAACGAAAACTGCCACATAAGCCTTGGTGATTGTGGGCTTTCGTCCGGATCTGGATGCAAGTGCGACTGGCCCCATGTAGTCGACTCCACAATTGGTGAATGGACGCTCCAGCGTTGTTCTAGCCGTGGGAAGTGGGGCCATGAGCTGGGTGCGTACCTGCATTCGGTAGCGAAAGCAAGTGGTGTATGAATTGATAATTGTTTTCACGAGTCGACGGGCTTTAGGAATCCAATATTGTTGCCTCACAATCTGAAGTACTTGCTGAGTTCCTCCGTGTAATGTTTTTTCATGGGCTCGGCGGATGATTAATTTGGCCAAGCTGCTTCCCGGTGCGATGATTGCTGGATATTTGGTTTCAAAGTCTAGATTGCTGCTTTGAACTCTGCCAGCCAGTCGGTAAATTCCAGTTGAGTTGTCAAACCAATAATTACTGCCACCTGGGTTGGTTTGGCCAACATCTATAGCCTCTTGGATTTGTCGGCTGTATGCTTGTTTTTGGTGTAGTTTTATGATAGTCCTTGTTGCTTCTTGTTTCTCATTCGGATCGAGCGGTCCGGTGATTGGTGATAACTTGTTCACCTTACGTCTCATGTTAATGATGGCACGTAGAATAGTGGCAATGACCCGTTGTAGTTTTTCGAACGAGCTGTAGGCGTCAAGAATGTTGTATGAACCCTTCTCCACTGACTCGACAATATGTGTCAAATTGATTACAGGGGAAATCTTCATTTCCCTGGACACCTCGTTCTCATCGGTTTGTTCCGCATCGTTGTAGATAGGCCAATGGGTATCCGGGAGGGTCAACCAGGCTGGCCCAGTCCACCACAAGGGATGATCCATTAATTTAGCGGAGGTTGTTCCTCTAGAGGCGATGTCAGCCGGGTTGTCTACTCCTGGTGTCCATCTCCAAGTCATACCCCTGCCGGTTGTTCGTTTTTGAATTTTGGCGACTCTATTGGCCACAAACGCCTTTAGTGTTGCAGGATCCTTCTGAATCCATTGTAGAGTCACCGCGGAGTCCGTCCATAGGTAGATTTTCTCGATTTGTTCTGAAAAATGGTTTTTAATGTTTTTTATCAATTTTGAGAGGAGAAATGCTCCACAAAGTTCAAGCCGTGGGATAGTAATTTGTCGAACGGGTGCTACCCTAGTTCGGCTTTCAATTAGTCGAACAGTGGTTTTTCCATTCTCCCCAGTGTTTGTACATAGACTGCTGCGGCATATGCAACTCCTGATGCATCGGCGAATCCATGGATAATCGATCTAGATGCTTTATTCATGCCCAACCATCTTGGGATTTTGATTTGCTCTAAATGCTCCAGGCCCCTGATGAACGCTTGCCATTGATTGGTAATTGTTGCTGGCAATTGGTCCAGTGGCGTATTTAGGGGGGGGGTTGGGGGTCCAAACCCCCCCCTTTGGTATCACAATTTCCTTTTTTCATACATAATTGAAACGCTTTTGTTCAGACAATTTTGGTTTTGTTTGGTTGTTTTACAATATTTTAGCATTCCGTTCGCTGACCATATTATTTCACACTTTATAATCAGTCTTAACGAAAAGGAATTATTTGACAAAAATGATGTCATTTCAACCCAATGGCATGGGGTTATTCCTAGGGTTATTAACACTATAGTAAAACTAGCAAAAACTAGCAGAAAATTGCGGTGCATCAATGTATTGAACTGAGGATTGAAACAAAAATCCAGTATTGCCCAAATAACACCATCAATGAGACGATCAAATAAAATTGAGTTTCTGTTTTAATCAAAATTACTAAAAAAAATTGAACTAGAGGGTAATATCATTCATTTCAGTCACAACATTCTTGCATGATTAACTGGATCCATTGAACTATTCACTCATATTCGCGAAAAATCCAGGGATTACTACTCTCCGAAAACGACGTAGAATAATTTTTTTTCGGTATAAAACGCACTTTCAATTCAGGTTTGGAGGTAAAAGATGTAAAATTATGTAAATATTCAAATAAAAATATCACGCATTTAACGATAGACGGAACGCACAAATCTATGTTGATGTGACGAGAAACAGCCACATAATGTGAATTTTTTCTGCTTTCTTCCTTAAAACATTAATTTTGCATTCGTCACTGATACTTTCGCTGTATAATATGACCATGACCACTACTGCAACACAGATAACTGAAACAGAGACACAGTTGATTACATCTGTTTTCGTCTGTGTTTGTTGTGGTCATCTTCTACAGCAACGGCACCAGTGATGAATGCAAAATTGATGTTTTAAGAAAGAGAAGAGAGAAAATTTACAATAATTGGCTGTTTCTCGTCGCAATTATTTGAATATTTACATCATTTTACATCTAGGGGCTTCTGAGTTGCGCGATTCCCAAGAAAACTCGCAAAGAATCGTGGGAATCGTGCGAAATAGCTAAGGAATCGCTAAAGAATCGCGGGAATCGTACAAATTCGCTGAGGAATCGCAGGACTCGCAAATTTCAGTATATTTTATATGAAAGTCCACGCGAGTCCCTACGTTCAAATACTATGCAAAAAATCATAAATATTGCGATTCCGTGCGAGTCCAAGCGAGACTTTTTGCCAACCAATTCATCATTTCACTAATACACGTTCGTTTGAAATTGTATACGATACAAAAATACAAATGTATTTATACATTTTCGATTATTAAATAAGTCAAATAATAATATATAACAAAACAAAGAGAAAAAGTTTTAACGCAAATATTATTAAATAAAAAATCTCTTCATTTGTTTTCAACCATTTGATAATCGATTATCGTTGCCATTATAAAAAAGTGTGACATTTCACTTGCAAAACAATGAACTATTAACAATTCTTGGAATTTCAATGCCCAAATTAGAATTCAATATTGAAAAAATATTCTCTTTCGCCTGAAAATTTCTCTGTATTTTCCTTTTTTTTTAAATGAAATGTTTTAACAAGTGGTACAATACACAAAACAAACAATTGAAATGATGAACTATTTATGACTGAATTGAAAATACTTCAAAATCTGTTTTTGTCATTTTAAAATCTAATAAATGTCACTTGGACTCGTATGGACTCGTACAACATAGTATTAATATGCGTAAGACTCGCAGGGACTCGCAGGACTTGCGGGTCCCATTGTATAACATCATAGGAACTCGCAGGTCTCGCTTTAATACTAAGGGAATTGCAAAAGAATTGTGGGACTCGCTTGACACATAAGCCCCTAGTTTTACATCTTTTACCACCAAAACTGTAGGAAAATGCGTTTTACACATAAAAATATTTTATTTTGACTACTTCATTTCCTTAGAGTATGGGCTGTCAATAACAGCCAATCTGAGAATACCAGCTGAAAATTTCGACTTAAAATAGCTGATAACTTGAAATAGCGGCTGAAAGTAGCAGACATTTACCAAATAAAACAATGGATTCCATTGATAGTCACACTGAATCTTTAAGATCTACTCTCAATCGTAAATGGGTTGTAACGTACACACAATATCCTATCTTTAGCATGTAAGCAGAGACGAAATATCGCACACTCAGTTCAAAGTCCGTCTCACTTGTATGAGAGATAAACCGTTCGTGTGCGCTGCTATGCTCACTACGATGAATGTGGCAGCGTATTCAACAGAATCACAACAGATTGAGTTAACCGTTCTGAACGATGTGCGCACAGCTTCTCACTCAAAATCTAATGCGAAGAAGAATTTTTCCTTTCTTCCTTTCTCTCTTTCTTCTTCATCTTCTTCACTTCGTAGCTGTGAGTTTATGTGCGCACGGCGTTTGAGTCAACAGACACTCAAGTTTTTGTGAATTATCTTCCACTGTTACTCATTCGGTTCGTGTGCTGTATGCCGCACACAGAACTGAGCTGTTTTCACTACTCGTCGCGCATACTCAGTGCGCTAGATCATCTCTGCATGTAAGCCACACACACGATATTGTGTGTACGTTACAGGGTTATACAATTGATGATTCGAATTTTTTTTCAAAACCCCCCCTTTCAGATCATCTAAATACGCCACTGAATTGGTCGTCCCATTCGGTTTTCTCTTTCCAAATTTGCTGCATGATGACCTTGGCTGGGAGGACGATTGGTGTTATAAATCCAGTAGGATCAAACAGCCTTCCAATTTCTGAGAGTACCGTCCTTTCTGTCCAGGTTTTTTCCTGGTTAATTTCCTTCAGCTCATAAGTAAAATGGTCCTCGATGGGCTGCCATTTTAGTCCCAAAATTGTTTTTGTGTCTTCCTGTTTGATTTCTTTGGTGCGTGGCTGACCCCCAAAGGTTTCGTGGAGGCTCCAGCTGTTAGAGCACCATTTTGACAGTTCAAAGCCACCCCTGGCTAGCAAAGAATTCATCTAGCGGTAAATGTCCAAGATTTCGTCTAGTGAATCTCCCCCAGTCAACAAATCGTCTACATAGAAGTCGTTTAAAGCCTTTTCGGCCGCTATTGGAAATTCGATCGAGTGGTCTCTCGCACATTGTTGGACTGCGCGTACGGCAAGGTATGGAGCTGATGCCTGTCCATACGTGACGGTGTTCAATTCGTAAGTGCCGACAGGAGAGTTTGGGTCGTCCCTCCAAAGAATTCGTTGATACTTTCGGTGCTCCGGTGATATTAGGACCTGTCGGAACATCTTCACTATGTCTGCGGTTATGACGAATCTGTGTTTTCTGAAGTTCCTCAGTGTGTCCGACAGGTCGCGTTGGAGTTTTTCGCCCACTAACTGGCACTCGTTTAGTGAGACTCCACTTGTAGTCGTGAAGGATGCGTTGAAAACCACCCGGAATTTTGATGATGTTAAGACTCCGTGGTGTGGAGTGTAATATCCTCCTTCCTCTGGTGTTTGGATCCTTGTCATGTGCCCAAGTTCCTCGTATTCTCGCATGAAGGTGATATATTTTTCCCGCAGTTCGTCCTGTTTGCTCATACGGTACTCCATGGCGTAGAATTGCTGTAGGGCACCCCTTTTGGATCGCCCCAATAATTGAAGTTTGTCATTGAAAGGCATGTTGACCACGTACCTTCCCTCGGAATTCCTGGTGTAGGTTGAAGCGAATATTTCTTCGCAATCACTTTCTTCCTTGGTTTTGCGCTTCATTTTTGGTAAGTCCTCCAACTCCCAAAACTTTCTGAGTTGGTGGTCGATGTCCCTGGTAGAAGGAGTTTCCCGAGCAGTGAGAGTTAGCCCAACATACGGTGAGTTGAGTTCCCCGGGGGACTGGTATATGACCCATCCCAGCTTCGTTTTTTGGGCCACTGCATCCTCTCTTTTGGTTTTGATTATATCCCCCTCTAAGATTCTCATCCAGATGCCAATTCCGAATAAGGCTTCAATTTCTCCGGGGATGTCAAATGACGGATCGGCCAATGTTAGCTTCTTGAATTCAGCATGTTTCTTTTTAGTTGCAAGGAATGGCATATTTCTTGAGATTTTCTCCACGATATATGCTGTTGCCTTGATCGGGTTTTTAGAGCGAAGGGCCTTAATAAAGAGGGTGACTTTTCCCCTTGCGTCTCCAATTGGTTGATCCCGTGCTCCAGACATGGAAATGTGTGTTTTTTCGATTGGCAGCCCGAGTCGTTTCACTGTTTTGGCGGTGATTAAGTTTAATTGTGAACCGCTATCACACAGGGCTCTCAGTTCGTTTGACCATGGGTTGGCATTTATGATGGATGCCATGGTCGTCCCAAGAATTGACTTGGCATCGGGGCACTCAATGTGTGGGCTCCGATTTCTTGTGGCCACATTCGTTACTTGTGGCCTCTGGTCTGTTTCCGTATTGGTTCCTTGTCGTTCTCGATTGTAACATAGTAAACTGTTATGTTTGCCCCGTCCTTGTTCGGAGCTGTTTTTACAAAAAGGGCATTCGCCGAAAGGGCATTTTTCGTCCCGAGTGTGTTGGCCCAGACAAATGAGGCATAATCGTAGCTGTTTGACCTTTTTAATCCTGTCTGCTACCCTCATTCCTTTAAAAGTGCGGCATTGAAAAATAGGATGATTTCCCTTACATAAAGCGCATGGTGGCCTCGGGGATACCATCATAGTTGTTGGCCTGAAGTTCTGTTGTCGTTCGCGACGATAAAAATCTCTTCTTGTTTGAGGTCTTCTCTCCTGGAGTCGTCTCGTCGGATATTCCGGTCTTTCGCTTAGTGTCATGCATTCATTGGTGATGACCTCGAGGAAGTGACTCCCGGTCAAAATCCCGAAAATGAAAATCCATAATACAAAAATCCATAAGCCAGAATCCCTAATGACAAAAATATATAAATGTTAAAATCCACACTACAAAAATCCCGAAAATAAAAATCCATAAAACAAAAATCTATAAGGAAAAATCTATAAGGAAAAATCTGTAAGGAAAAATATGAACGGAAAAATGCCCAACTGAAATATTTTCGGCGCCGCGCCGAAAATATTTCAATTGGGCATTTTTCCGTTCATATTTTTCCTTATAAATATTTTAATAGAAATATATTTAGTTTTAAACATTGTTTTATATTTTGAACCAGTAAGATGACATGATTTCAGTGAAATATCGTAATTCAAAAATATTTTTTTTTTTGATTAACATATGAAAAAAGCAAATGAAATGAAGAAAAATTGAATAAATAAATAATAAAAAAGAAATGATTCAAAATATAATAAACCGAGAAAATATTGAAAAACTATAGAGTGAGATTGTTGGCGATGCCTCGTAAATAAGTAAGAGTTTCATCATCGTTCATTTCATCGGCGCGGCGCCGAAAATATTTCAATTGGGCATTTTTCCTTTCATATTTTTCCTAGGGGGTAATTGCAACGCCAAATATAATGGAATATTATGGAATATTGTGGAATATTTTGCACATATTCAATGATATAACATCGGGCAACACCATTAATTCATCAATATGCAGAGATGTGCAGTAATATTCCTGATTGAGAATACTCAATATGCACGGCATTGAATATTGTGAATGGGTGTACATTTCTCTACATAAATTGGAATATGAGGGAATATTAGTGCATGTTTTGGCCTGATAATCTGCAATCAGCCCCAAGTATTTTTCGTTATGAATGTTTCCTCATGGATTTTTGTTTTATGGATTTTCATTTTCGGGATTTTGACCGGGAGTCGTCAATAGAAAAGATGTGAGTGCAACCGAATCAATTATTGACCATTTTTCCATGTTAAAACCATACATTTCAAGTCAAATACATGTCGAAAACGATTCATCGCATGGTTCGCTAGTAGAAAACTCACTTGAAAACGATCATCCTGAACAAGATGAAAATAACAATACTAGTCTTGGTATAGAAATAGAAAGTGAGAACGACAAAAGCATTCCAATTGAGACTGTTAAAACTACAACCAAAAGAAAAACTCATGTTTGGTCGACAATCGCGAGTTTCAACACCTACACAGAAGCACACAATTCAGTCCTTGCAGCAGGCTTTAAAAAACATGGGAAAAAAATGGGAAAAGATGGAGAAAAAACAAATTACAGGTGTGCCAAAGTTAAACAAAAAGCTAAGCAACAATCTGAAGCGAAGCGTAGGATATTCCAATCAGCATCCACCTCTAACTATGAAGTTCATGCTTCTAATTTAGATCACACATGCAATGAAATCGAAGAGAGTCAAATGGCAAAGTCGATTTCCAAAGTAATGAAAGAAATGATCGTAACATGTTCAAGAAATCACATGACGCCAAAGCACATTATTAACCACATTGATTCAATGAGAAAAAACCTTAATTGCTTGGTGTGAGGCAAATTTGACAGAACCAGATGACATTGACAATCCATATGTCATTGGGTTCGATCATTCTAATGAAAACCAAGCTGCGAACTTTCGGATAATCGTGACAACAAAACGGTTATTGCAACATTGTGTCAACGTAAAAAAGCTATGTGTTGATGCAACATACAAACTCACTTGGAATGATTATCCCTTTATGGTTTTAGGCACCGTTGACAAAAATAAAAAGTTCCATGCATTGTGCTTCGCACTTTGTGTGCATGAAACTACTGATGATTTTCGATTCATTTTTGAGAAGCTCGCAGAAAGCATACAGAAGGTCACTGGGAAAAGCTTCATGCCAGACATTTTAATTTCCGACGCTGCTCTCGCGATACGAAATGCCTTTCAAACCGTTTTTCCTAATGCTAAAACCATGATCATGTGCTACGTTCACGTACTACGTAATATCGATAAAAATAAAGCAATGTTTAAAAAGGAGAATAGAAAAAAGATTTTTGAGGACATTGAAACTTTACATCTTGCACCGTCACCGCAAATTTTTCATATGTTAAAAAGGCTCTTTTTGAAGAAATGGAAGAAAATAGAACCGAGATTCGCAGAATATTTTCAGAAACAATGGCTAGACAACCATTGTAATTGGTATGAGGGAGCTTCGATATACACACCAAGTACCAACAACTCTTTAGAGGGTATATACTTTATTGTCATTATGTTTTTTTTTGTTGCTAATTAATTAAATTAAAAATATTTCAGGTTTTAATGGTGTTATAAAACGCACAGTGACTTTTAGAGAAAAATTGCCTGTAGAGCAGTTTATTGACGTGGTACTCATATCGATGACAGCTGAAATTTCAACCGACTACGCCAAAGGAAATCGTAGTATTGCAGAAAGTCCCACAATTGACACAAATCAATGGAAAACAGCCTCTTTGTGGCTACGACAAGCTCGATATTTTAAGGACGATGAGAGCCCGGAATTCACCACATTTTATGTGACGTCTTCGACACTAGATAATGATGTTGAATTTGACGAAACATTTGAGCACGAGCGAAACAATCGTATTTACAAGTCACTCCAAAAATATCAGAACGAACGATATGGACAATTTTGGACAGTGCAATTAAGTAAAAATGCATGGCAAAATTGTTCCTATTGTGATTGTCCAATATTTATGAAAAATTACATGTGTAAACATGTTATTGGACTAGCATTAAAGAATAAGTATTGTAAGTTGCCACGGAACGCTTTGACAGTCGAACTAACAAAAAAACCATCCAGAGGACGAAAAGCGAAAGCAACTTCAGCACTTGTAAAATGAAAGTCCAACAACATCAGTGATGACACATCACATATGTAATATATTTAAGTATATTGATAGTATATAACATGTATTTTTCTGAATTTAAATTGCCTTTATCAAAGAATGAAGTGAGCTAACAGCAATTTGAACTTTGTGTAGCCTTGACTGAGACACAGAGTAAGCTAACAGCTCTGTGTTTTCGTTGACGCATAAAAAGCAATGAATAAAAAGCAATGAATAAAACGATATCGTTATGATGAGATACATCATTATTGTTTCCTCTTGAACTTTTGGAAAAATATCACCTAATTTGAAGATATTATCACCAGCGATCGCCAATAATAAATAGAAAAATATCACCAAAATCGATGAAAAATATCAGCAAATTCACCGAATTTTATCACCCAAATTACCGAAAATCATCGAATTTGCTGATATTTTTCTTCGATTTTGGTGATATTTTTCCATTTATTATTGGTGAGCGCTGGTGATAATATCTTCAAATTAGGTGATATTTTATATTTTTGGTGATAGAATTCATTTTTACCAAAAAATGGTAAACATACTCAGTTATGTACAAAAGTTTATCCGGCTCATGTTAACAACTCATGCAGAAACCAGAAGGAAATGGAAAAAACAGAGATTTCAAAGGAGAAAAGGAGTAGAATTGAAATTTATACTCCCCACAATGGATGAAAAGGCTTCAGCTATGAGATACTTGATTCGAAAAAGTCAGGAAGAGTTTTACAATATAGAACTCACGGCACTTAAATCTGGACTACCATTACAGGATAAAAGCAAGATAGAGCCTCTTAAACCAATTATGGACAAGGATAATATATTACGTGTGGGCGGTCGCATTGGTAGATCGGAATTGGAATATGAAATGAAATATCCAGCGATTATACCACCGGAATCAAAATTGGCCCATCTTATTATGGACAATGTGCATCGTACAACCCTGCATGGCGATGTACAAGTGATGACTCAATACATAAGGGAAAAATATTGGATTCCTAAAATGCGTCAAGGATTGAGAAATTTTATTCACAAATGTGTTATGTGTGTAAGGATGAATGCACGTATGGAAAGCCAACTTATGGCAGAGTTACCTAGTGAGCGTGTACAAGTGGGAAAACCTTTCCTGCATACCGGAGTGGACTATGCCGGTCCATTTGAAATAAAGTTTATTTCGGGACAAACATCTGATGCAAAACGGAAATGCTGGATAGCCGTTTTTGTTTGTTTAAAAACAAGAGCTGTGCATTTGGATATCGTAACAGATATGAGTGCCATTCAAGGGGAAAATAAGTCAATTCATTGTTTTTTCATTACTTTTCATTGCTTGTCATTGAATTCATATTGTTTTCATTGGTTTTGTTTCGTTTTCATTGATTTCAAACTAATGTCGTTGCTGCTGCGTATTTTGGTAATGTCTATCGAGTTTTGACATTCACACTGTAGACACAAACGGAGAATAAAATATAATTATTTATTTATGCTAACATCAAGTAATTAAATCTAAAAGGTTCAGTAAAACCACTAGCAATGAAGGCAAACAAAAATCTCGTTTGGTATGTATACTGTTTGTTTATTTAATAGTTTGATTCGAAGTGAAGAAAATTGTTTATGTTTTTAGGGCTAAAATGAAATACTGTCCGTATTGGCCTGCGTGTGTCGTTAAAACACCAGCTCATCTGAAGGTTAGCAACAAGAAAATTTGCGTACTGTTTCTTGGTACAAAAAATTATGGTTTCGTTAATCCAGCAAATATTGTTTGCTACGTATCGAATCGGACGACGTTCGTTCAAAAAGGAAAAGGCGTAGTTTTCAATGACGCAGTTAAAAAAATGGATCAATACATTGGCGATCCAGACCTATTTCGCGACAATATTACAATAAATCCATTGAATGATGATGTTGAAGTAAAAGAAGAGCCGGACGATGACGACAGCGACAGTGAAAAAGAAAGCGTCAAACAGTTTGCATCGACGTCATCCGGTCGATCGGTTGATTCATTCACTGTGGGTGAGCGCGAGAAACTAATCGGTGATCTGTCAACAATGAAATCCAAAAACAGCTCCTTGTTTCTTGAACTACAAAAAGCAAAGCAATCTAATGCTTCACTTCAATCCACAAATGACTCTTTGAAGAAACAATTGAATGAGGCAGCATTGGCAAAACAGAACATCGAAGCGAAAATGAAAACGATTGAAAGTGAAAATAAAAAAATGACGGCACTTGTTCAACAATTGCAAAAAGGAATAGCTCAGCGAGAAAACCATGACCGAAGTAAAAACTCACAAAATTTGAGTGTACCCAAGGACGAGAAATTAGCAATGTTTGAGTTACACGAGACATCCAACAAAACTCAAGTTAAAACTAAAGTTAACATCCAAAATTCTACTTCGGTCCAAATTTCTACTTCGACCCAAACATTCAGTGTGACTATCAATGGAATCCATTGTTTTTCTTTTGGAGCGTCGCATCGATACGGTGGACGCATCAAATTTATCTAATAAATTTATTTAATAAAAATATTCAAGCTGATAAATTTATTGGATAGTATGCCCTGCCCTTAAGTGATCTCTTTGATTCCATGGTCAATACTCTGAAAAAATCGACAAGCAGTGAACGTTGGGATTCAGTGAAAGATTTAGTTTCTATAAATATGGTGACAATTGACAATCGTGAAGGTGATGTGCGTGGATTGGTTCAATGCATTTTTTGTCATCAAAACAATAAAGATAAACGCTTCAGTGTGTCACTAAAAACCACTTTCGGACAAAAGCAGAAAAAATCGTATTGGGTTCTGTCAAATTTCAAAGACCATATCAAAACTCAGCATTCGTGTGCTGCAAATCAAAATGACATTGTCGTTGGTACCAAAGCTCGATCGATGAAGCGGAAGAGTTCCGGAAGAGGAATAAATCCACTACGAAATGATTTTTATTTAAAATAGGATTTATTATACAATTTAAAAAATGAGCAAATACAATGCGTGGCTTACTTTTGATTGCTTTCAGTATGATACTTAATCGCTCTTTCTGGATGCTTTCTAACCATAGGTTATAGTCGCTCGGTTGCCAGTTAACTAGTGCCCCTGTCGCAACGCAACCGGGCGGCTTTTATACTTGCAAAGAGGCGGGAAAACGATGATTTTTGGCGCTAAAACGCATTAAAATGTCATTGTTCCGTCTCTTTGCGCATTCCAGAAAGATCGATTAAATAGTAAATAGTGTACATGTATGATGAATGAATGATTTATGAATGAATGTGATTGTTTCTTAAATCTAATTGAATGCAAGTGAATATATGAACATAAATGTGAGAATGACTGAATTGAATGAATGTACATGTGAATAAAATGAATAAAATAATATCAAAAATAAAATAAATTAATTATTGTGTTCGATCTCGAACATCCTCCCGGGCCAGAGGAAATCGGCATAGCTTTGCGATCGGTCGTTGAAGAGTGGAGTTTTGAGTCTTCAAGCTCACTAACCGAATGAACCCATCAGAACTCGGATGGATTTCGATAACTCGCCCCATTCGCCATTTCCCAGGTGGTAAATTATCGTCGATGATTGAAACTAAGTCGCCTATAGCCAGATCTTCCTGCGGTTTGTACCATTTTTTACGAGGGTGCAAAGTATGCAAATATTCCACAGAAAATCTCTTCCAAAACGTTTGCACATTTTTCTGGATTGTCTGGAATCTGTCAAGTGTATTGTTTTTTAGCGAAAGTAAGCTTGGCTCGGGGATCAAATTTAATGGTGATCCGATTAAAAGATGACCAGCAGTTAAGGGATCAAAATCGTCGATATCGCTCGTTATCGCACATAATGGTCGCGAATTAATACAGGCTTCGATTTGCGCTAATAGTGTGCTCATTTCTTCAAATGTGAGCTTGAAATGCGTGGTCATTCGGTAAAGATGATGCTTCGTCAATTTCACAAACGATTCCCATTGACCACCCCAATTCGGTGCGCATGGTGGTAAGAAATGAAATTTGATGCCATCTTTTGCAAATATATTGGCAATATCGGTTGAAACTGTTGATTTGGCTTGGAGAAATAATCTTGGTAATTCGTTGCTTGCTCCTTCAAAGTTCGACCCCTGGTCGCAATAAATGTCCGTACAGAGACCTCGGCGAGCCATCATTCGACGCAAAGCCAAAATGAACCGATCCGTAGTGTAGTCGCCCACCAATTCCAAATGCGTAGCTTTTGACGCCATACACACAAAAACACATGCGTAAGCTTTTACTGTGGCAGCATTCCGAATTGCTGAACTCTTAATCTCGAACGGGCCGGCAAAATCTAAACCACAATGCGAAAAAGCTCTTGATGGTGTGACTTTTATTGCTGGTAAAGGCGCCATCAACTGATTAATTGGCTTCGGCCGTTGACGATAGCATCGAATGCAATTATGAATATGATTCTTTACTTCATTTCGGCAATTAAGCATCCAAAATTCTTGACGCACTCGAGCCAATGTTAAGCGAATTGTACCATGTAACGTCGTCTTGTGTGCGTGATCGACTACTAATTTGCTGAACTGACTTTTGGCGGGTAATATCATAGGAAATCGTTGTGATGATGGTAAATTTGCTCGTTCTAAACGGCCATGAACAATCAGGATACCATGTTCGTTCAATTGTGGGTAAAGAGTCTTCAATGGACTTCGTTCGCTGACCATATTTTTCGATTTAACCGTGGCAATTTCCTCTGAAAAATATAGCGTTTGTACATATTTTACCCACACTCTCTTAGCGCGAGTCAGCTCTTCAAATGTTACAACTTCCTTGGTGTACTTGAGATTTTCGTTGCGCATGATACGTTGATTAATAAATCGCAAACATCGTGCAGTCACTCGGAGCAAACGAGTTAAATTACCAAAACGGTGCAACAATTCGATTTCTTGTGGAGGCGTAGAGATAGCATTAATGCGAAGGTTTGCTCTTTCCTCTAGATCTACTTCTGCTGATAACATCGAGATTAGTTTCGGCCAATTTCTTTTAGGTGCGAGCAGCCACGATGGCCCATGAAACCATAGCACATTGTCCTTCAATTGGCTAGGTAAAGCGCCACGAGATGCGATATCGGCTGGGTTTTCGTGTGTGCGTACGTGATTCCAATGGCTCACATCGTATAATCGCTGAATTTCTTTTACTCTGTGCCCAACATAAGTCTTCCATTGCGATGGGTGGCCTTGAAGCCACGAAAGAACAGCTGATGAGTCAGTCCATAGATATACATTCTCTTTCGAAATCTCCAAATTCGATGCGACACGATCCATCAAATTGGCTAATAAAACGGCACCATTAAGCTCCAAGCGTGGAATTGATTCGGGATCAATTGGTGCTACTTTCGTTTTGGAACATAATAATGATGAAGTAATGATACCATTCAAACATTGAATTACATAAATTACTGCAGCTATGGCTCGCTCCGAACTGTCGCAAAATCCATGCAACGATATTTGTGAATTCGGAGTTGTTTTTACCCAACGATCAATTTTAATGTGTTCGATCATCGGAAGTTCGCTGCGGTATAAATTCCATTCGCTTTGGATTTCATCGATAACAGGAGTGTCCCAATCAGTGCCAGTTTTCCAAACCTTTTGCATCATCAATTTAGATAAAACTGTGATTGGACTTAAAATTCCGCATGGATCATATAATTTCGAAGCGTCTGAAAGCAATTGTCGCTTGGTGATGGAATTTTGGTGCGATAATCTCGACATATCAATGCTAAATTTCAATACATCGGTTGCTGGCGTCCAGCCCATTCCTAAGGTTTTGATGCTTTCATCCAGATTCAGTTCAATGGATGAATTAATTGCTCTACTTTCCGGGGGAATACCTTCTAAAGCTGCTTCATTATTTGATGCCCATTTACGGAGTGGTAAATGGGCTGAATCAAATAATCCATTCAATTCTTGCTGAAGTGCTCTTGCTGACTCTATTGAATGACTGCCGCTCAAGCAATCGTCGACATAAAAATCTGTTTTTACTCGCTTTGAAGCTTCAGGAAACCTTTGTTGCTCTGCGTCGGCCAAAAAGAATGTTCCTGAAATCGCCATATATGGCGATGGTTTCACACCAAATGCTACGGTGTTTAGTTCGTATGTTTGAATAGGATCGTCTTTCGAAAATCGATACAGCAATTTCTGGTATTTTCGATCCTCGGGGGGCACTAAAATTTGACGATACATCTTTTCAATGTCAGCTTTGATAGCGACTTTATGCATGCGCCATCGTAGAAATGTATCGAATAATTCCGGCTGAATTGTCGGACCATTTAAACAGCGATCATTTAACGAAAAACCATTTGAACTTTTTGCTGATGCATCGAAAACTGTGCGTTGTTTCGTTGTCGTACTGTCTTCTCTAATGACCGCATGATGAGGCAAATAATATCCCTCATTTATCGGTGATTTGCTGATGCTCATATGATTTTGTTTCAGGTAATTTAAAATGTCTTCTATGTAGCGTTTATGAAACTCGGCATTTTTCTCAAACTTCTTTTCTAAATATAAAAATCGTTTCAACGCCATGCTTCTCGAATCTCCGAGGAAATCTTTTTCATTCGGGCTGATACTAAATGGCATCGATACTTGCAGTCTTCCATCAGGCAATCTTGTTGTGTTTTTCTTGCAATATTCAACGCATTTTTGATGTTCTTCTGAAAGTATTGGTATTAATTTTACCTCTTCATTCTTCCAAAAACGTTCCAGACTTTCGGATATTGACATCGAATGAACACGAATGCTGCAATCTTTCTCGGTTGATATTGCTCCAAAAACTAGCCAACCAAGTGCGCTATTTTGTGCTACGGGTTCATTCGGTCTACCTTTGCGAATTCCATCTTTAATAATAACACCGTAGACATCCACACCCAAGAGCATGTCTATTTGGTTGGCGCTTAAATAATGTGGATCGGCTAAAGTAATACCATTTAAATGTTTCCAATTTTTCTGTTGACTTTTCTCGTAAACTTGTGGTGATGTTACTGAGCGTTTAAGAAATGCGTTTAATGTCAATATAAATGAGCTATCGACGACTGATTGCACTTGTATTCGGACTGAAGCGGTTACCTTTCCAAGCGCTGCGCCATCAAGACCAGTTAATGGAACATTTTCTCTTTTTCTAGGTAAACACAGCATTTGTGCTGCTCTTTCTGTAATTACAGTGCCCTCTGACCCTTGATCAATGAATGCACGTAGTAAATGATTTGCGCCGAATTTGTCTGTTACTTTAACAATAGCAGTTGCTAATAGTTTGCTATTGCTGGTCGTAACTGGTTGTTCGTACTTTAAAGCATTGATGTTTGAAGAACTTTGCTCGTGTAACTTCGTATTGTGATTTCCTTTGCATTTATTACAGCGATACTTCGAATGACATACATCATTGTGAGAATGTAGACATATTTTGCAAAGTTTATTGTCGTTTACATACTTGTTTCTCTCCGTCACTGACCAAGCATTAAATGTTGTGCAAAAAAAGATCCAATGTGGTCCTTGGCAAATACAACAAGTGTCCTTCTTCCTTTCATTTACCTTTACAGTTGCGATTTTCGTATGATTTGACGTTAATTGTGATGACTGTGAAGCTGTTATGTCGAGAATGCGATATTGTGTTTCAAGAAATTCTAATAGCTCAGCGTATTTTGGAACATTTGTGGTGCCTTTCAGGTGGATTTCCCATTCTCTCAATGTATCTTTATGCATTTTTGTTTGCACAATGTACACAATGATTGGGTCCCAATTATCAACCACAATGTCCAACGTTTCAATACATTGCAACGACCCTCTGGTCGTATCGATTAGCGTTCGAATTTCCTTTGGATCTTGAGCTATCATTGCTGGTTGATTTATAAAATTACTCAAGCAACTGTTGATGATTGCGCGCTTATTGTGAAATCTATCGCAGAGTAATTGCCATGCTGTTTTATAATTGGCTTCTGTGATCGGAATTTTCTCGATTAATCGTAATGCGGTACCTGTTAAAGACATTTTTAAGTAATACATTTTGCTCACTTCTGAATACTGTGGATTCTGATCAACCAGCTTGAAGAACGAGTCATAAAACTGTGTCCACTCATCATACTTTCCGCTAAAAGGCGTGATTTCTACGCGTTGTAATTTGACTTCTTGAGCCCCAAAACCCCTTGAATTTAAAGTCGAATTAAATCCCATTGATTCACTAGTCTCTTTTGTCATCGTTTTGAGCGTGGATATCGTAACGATGTAACTTTCGACTACAGAATCATTTGAGGGATCTAAATCTGCGTATTCGAATTCATCTGCATCTTCTAACTGTTGTGTAACGTTATTGTATTTTTCATAAGATGCTTCAATTTGTGAAATTCTAGTTAAGGCTTCAGCTTGTGACATTTGTGCTCCCTTTTCTTTGACTCTCTTTTCATGAGTGTCCAGAGCTCGCATCAAATTGGCTCTTTTATCAAGCAATTTCTGATATTGTTTTGATAGCTCTTTTCGCTCATTGTCTTCGTTGTCTTTTGTTGGAGCCATATTAAATTAAATTATGTAGACCAATGAATAGACTTTTAAAAACAAATGTATTTTATATTGTTTAATTGAAGCGAATGTTTCGAAGAAAAAAATGTATTAAAAATGTAAAATAATTATGCTATTAAATAAAGTATGAAATTTTAATGAAATAAATAGATTAAAATATGAAAAAGATTTAACATGCGATGTATAAAATGATACGCTTGAATAGAATTGAAATAAGCAAAAAATGAATTAATGAATGAATTGTTTACGCATTACATTTGTGACGCTAAATTACGTGTGATTTTTTTTAGTGCGTTCTTTGAATAGCGTTCATTCTTATCTACGGCAATCGCTAGTTGAATGCCTTTCGGTACGTTTTTGTTCTTCAATTCAATGATGCGAGTGCTGTGTTGCGATTTTGTCTTCTTCTCTCCAATTCTTTCTTTTCTTTCGATAACTGGCTGCTGTGGATCGTTTGCTATTTGAATGCGAATGTCTTTCTCAAAGTTGTGGCGTTCTATTCGATTTGGTGCGGGTTCGTTAACTACTTTGCGTGCATTAGTTAACAATGATACTTTTGCGTCTTCTTCTTCTATTCCATCTTCTTCGGTGAATACCGCCTGAGAGTGTTGAGCGTGTTGAGCATGTGAAGAGGAATGAGAATAATCGATTGAGTGTGTGCGTTCGGATGGTGCTGTGGTGTTTTGCTGTGTGTCACCTTGCTCGTTGCATACAGTGCGAGTAATTGTTTGTGCGCGTGCGCGAGCGTTTGCGGATGATAATGGACAGATAGTAAGTGCGAGTGAGTGCGCGCTCGAACTATTGTGAGCTGATTTCACTTGTGCGTTGAGCGTGCATGTATTCGAAGATGCGTTTTCTTCGAATCGCAGATTTTTCGGCTGTGTAATTGATGTTCGTTGATAGTTCGGTGTTTTTGAGAGCGGTGAAATTAACTCGGGCGTGTACGTGCACTCGATTGCTTTTCTTGGTGTTAGCGTTTGCGCCTCTATCTCATGAAACCACTCGTTTTCTATTGTGATTTGCAGCACATCATTATTTTCGTCTTCGCTCTCACTTTCTGATAATGCCAATAATTCGTCTTCTACTTGTCGATTTAGTCGTTCCTTTATTGCTTGCGGCGATGGTCTTTGCTTGTATAGGTTGTTTCGAATCGATATTTGTACTTGTTGCGGATCTTCGATTTTTATTTCGCTTTCATCATCGGTACCAAATAATTGTCTCAGCAATTGTTGCTTTGCATTATTTTCGTTGCGTTGATTCGAAGGACCATAAAATAAATCCACTACGAAATGATTTTTATTTAAAATAGGATTTATTATACAATTTAAAAAATGAGCAAATACAATGCGTGGCTTACTTTTGATTGCTTTCAGTATGATACTTAATCGCTCTTTCTGGATGCTTTCTAACCATAGGTTATAGTCGCTCGGTTGCCAGTTAACTAGTGCCCCTGTCGCAACGCAACCGGGCGGCTTTTATACTTGCAAAGAGGCGGGAAAACGATGATTTTTGGCGCTAAAACGCATTAAAATGTCATTGTTCCGTCTCTTTGCGCATTCCAGAAAGATCGATTAAATAGTAAATAGTGTACATGTATGATGAATGAATGATTTATGAATGAATGTGATTGTTTCTTAAATCTAATTGAATGCAAGTGAATATATGAACATAAATGTGAGAATGACTGAATTGAATGAATGTACATGTGAATAAAATGAATAAAATAATATCAAAAATAAAATAAATTAATTATTGTGTTCGATCTCGAACAGTGATCTGTCAACAATGAAATCCAAAAACAGCTCCTTGTTTCTTGAACTACAAAAAGCAAAGCAATCTAATGCTTCACTTCAATCCACAAATGACTCTTTGAAGAAACAATTGAATGAGGCAGCATTGGCAAAACAGAACATCGAAGCGAAAATGAAAACGATTGAAAGTGAAAATAAAAAAATGACGGCACTTGTTCAACAATTGCAAAAAGGAATAGCTCAGCGAGAAAACCATGACCGAAGTAAAAACTCACAAAATTTGAGTGTACCCAAGGACGAGAAATTAGCAATGTTTGAGTTACACGAGACATCCAACAAAACTCAAGTTAAAACTAAAGTTAACATCCAAAATTCTACTTCGGTCCAAATTTCTACTTCGACCCAAACATTCAGTGTGACTATCAATGGAATCCATTGTTTTTCTTTTGGAGCGTCGCATCGATACGGTGGACGCATCAAATTTATCTAATAAATTTATTTAATAAAAATATTCAAGCTGATAAATTTATTGGATAGTATGCCCTGCCCTTAAGTGATCTCTTTGATTCCATGGTCAATACTCTGAAAAAATCGACAAGCAGTGAACGTTGGGATTCAGTGAAAGATTTAGTTTCTATAAATATGGTGACAATTGACAATCGTGAAGGTGATGTGCGTGGATTGGTTCAATGCATTTTTTGTCATCAAAACAATAAAGATAAACGCTTCAGTGTGTCACTAAAAACCACTTTCGGACAAAAGCAGAAAAAATCGTATTGGGTTCTGTCAAATTTCAAAGACCATATCAAAACTCAGCATTCGTGTGCTGCAAATCAAAATGACATTGTCGTTGGTACCAAAGCTCGATCGATGAAGCGGAAGAGTTCTCTGAATATTGAAGGTACCGAGATAAACGTGAAACTTGAAAAAAAATGAGAATGAACTTCTAATCACCGATGCACGACTAACACTTGAATCCAACGTTACGGAATATATTGAACCAGATGATAAATTAGTCGATGACGTGCAATATACGAACGGAGATCAAATGGTCGATGAAAACGTAATGTACACACAAATCGCAAATGGAAAAAATGTCAACATCTGTTCAACAGTATGGACAAACTCAGCAGAAAGTGAAATTTTTTATTGATAATGATGATCGTGAAATGAAAGTTGTCCGCATGAAATCAGATGGAAGCTGCCTGTTTCGTGCAATAACACACCAATTATATCCCGATATGAAACCAGGTTGTCAAGAATTTGAGAATTCAGTGAAAAGGTTACGAGAAGAGGTGGTTTCGCACATTAACCAAAACTACGATAATTTCAAGCTTCAACTACAAAATGCAATTTACGACCGACAAATCGATCCTGATTGTGAAATCCCGGACATTGAGGAGAAGTGTCAACATTTCCTGGAAAATGATTTACCCAAATCAAACTGTTGGGCTGGTTCTGAATCGATTATTGCCCTATCAGCTTTATACAACGTGAATATTTTTATTTTTAATGAAAGAGAATCGGTGCATTGTGCAAGTAATTTTAATTTTAGTTACAACAAATCGATCTGTATTGCTTATCGCTTATCTAATGCTAGTGGAAAATTAAAAAAAAGTCAAACCGAAATCATTATGATAGTATCACAGATATAGATGATCAAGATATTTTTGATTTAAGTGAAAGAATAAAAAGTCGCACTGTTGATGGTTTTGATAGTGGTGATATCATTGCCATTCAGATTGAAAGTAGCATGGAAGAATAATAACATAAAATGTTGTTACTGATGTTTAATTTGTTTAACAGTTCATGTGAATTTGAATGATTTTGATAAAAAAAAACAAACAAATATGAATTGGACCACGATTACCCATTTATTGAATTTCATCTCCTCCAAATATAGTTTCATTTTATTTTTTGGTTTTTTTTTTAATTTC
The DNA here is from genome assembly GCA_030463065.1 of Aphidoletes aphidimyza. Taxonomy (NCBI): domain Eukaryota; kingdom Metazoa; phylum Arthropoda; class Insecta; order Diptera; family Cecidomyiidae; genus Aphidoletes; species Aphidoletes aphidimyza. The sequence goes on along the minus strand of CM059997.1, from coordinate 24,095,161 downwards.
TTTGGTTTCCCAATAGGTGTATATAAACTACGATTTTTGGTGAATTTTTCCCTTGCCTTAGACAATTTGGAACCAGCTGCTTGAACTCGAACTAAACGATCGCTGCTGATGCGTGTGTAATCTTTTCTAAGAAGCCAGACAAGTGAAGACTTTTTGACGAGAACTTTTCTTGCTACTTCAGAATGTAATTCAACGTAAATTGAGGATTCGTCGATTTCTTTCCCATCAAAATCTTTTGCGTAATTTTTCAATGAAGTGCCTCGAAGAAAATCGAGCCTGTCACATTCCCAAACATCCGACTCATCAGCAAACAATGTCTCCTTATCAACATCTTGCCAAACTGGTTGCTTATGTAAATTTGTCAACGGCATAATTTTGCACGAATCATCAAATTTTTTGGCTGAAACTTTTCCAATAAGGCCCAATTGCACTGCATCTTGAAGTGCATTCTTTTTGCAAGTCTCTATTTGTGTTTGAATTTGTAATTTTGTTGGAAGCACTTGCGAAATGTCTCCATTTGTGGATGTTGTTCCAAGTCGAGGAAAGTTGAAATCCTTAGAAATCAACTGCATGATATCTCCCTGCAATTGAATTTTCGATATTCTGCACAGCATTTCTTTGACAGAACAATTCACTATTGTAGAAAAAGTTGACGTGAAAGAACGGATCTGACGGAAAAGTGATTCACACGGTTGACTGTTCAGTAAATGAGGCAAAAAATATTCGGGAGTATTTTTTTCTCGAAGACGCAGCATAATTAATACTAGAGCATGTGCATTAAGTTCGATGCAGCTGTAACAGTTGGCAGTCAAAAAATTGTCCTTAAGATTATACTTTTTATTTCGTAATATATATTCTCTCCAAATTCGGACCATGAACACACAATACCACATTCCTTCGATGCGTTCTAGTGGTGTCAACTGGTTTTTGGAGTATGAATCATTGATTTTCTTTACGATTTCCAAAAACTTTATAGTTGCTTGACTGCCAACAACGCTCGATCTCATCAAATCTGTCACTTTTGTGTCACATATCCGCAGTACAGATCCTTCGAAATTTTGCCTGTCGATTGGATTTACGATGCTGGGTGTCAGGTTGTGCTTGTCTTTGGGAAATTTTTCAATTAGATATTGAAGGTGTTGTAATCGAATGAAATATTTCCCAAATGGATACTTGTTTGGATCTCGAAGCGATTTAAGAGAAAAATTGCGAAGTTTTGATAAAATATGTGGGACATCTTGAACAAAAATTGATGAAATATCACTGATATTCTGATCTCCACAATGAAACCAGTTGAAGCCAGGAAAATAATTGGACTTAGCTCCCAATAATGAAAGCCGCCTCATAGCGCTGTTATACTTTGGATCGGAGTCTGAAGAAAACGACAACACCTCAATGCCAAGCTCGTTTAATTCCTTAATTATGTGCGTCCATCGATGTTCAACATCTACACTGTTGTATTTATTGTCTGAAGAAAACAATAACAGGCAAAATGGTGGAACATGCCTATCTGTGATCGGCTGCGCCATGATGACATTAACATTCGAAGCAACTGGATTTTCAACGGTGAAGTGACCTACTATTTCTTCCACGTTTCTGGCTTTGTAATGAAACGGAATTGACATACCATTTTTACGGTTGGTTGGCAGTACAAGTCCTAATATTTGGTTGGTATTTGAATCATATTGAATCCGACTTGCGTTCTTTGTGGCATCCTCTGACAAGGATACAATTAATGGCAGATTCCGCTCCTTGAGGTAATGCAGTAGCTCATTAGATCGCAATATTCCTTCGACAATTTGGCCATTATATGTTTGAATGATTTTATTTACTGCTGAGAGTGATGGCAAAATACTTTTCAAGTTATTTTGAATGGTACTATAAGCGAGAGGGCCGGCTAACATTCTGATGAAAGCAGCAAATTGTCTTACATCATCATCGTATCGATAGCCCGAAGGTGTTCGAGAAGCATTTCTTTTCGCTGCGTTCAAAAGTTTTGCCAAGAAGTATGGTGGTTCTGATTCCAGTTGACTGGTGTTCAGTTTACATTTACACAAGTTTTCTTTCTGTTCATCATTATCGTTCGATTCGAAGTATTGTATGGCACCTTTCATTCCTTTTTCATCAATTATAGATTGAACATATTTCGATGCTAGCAAAATTTGTTTTCGTTCACCCAGAGTGAACTCAAATTCAGTTGGATTATCAGCGTAATAAATACCAAAGAAGTTTGCCTGTTTCTTCTCTTGAACTAAATACTTTAGAGCCTTTGTTTTGACATAATTTTCTACATAATCGATTTCTTTTTCGCCAATATCAACAAGTGTGACCAGGTCTTTGAGACCGCAAATTCTATTGAACAAAAGTTAATATTAATTGAGTTTGTAAACCAATATTCCAAACCATCAATACTTACTCAAGACAGTTTTTAACATGAATTGGGATTTTTGTTTTCAAATCAGTTTCAATTTTTGACCAAATACGAATATATTCCATTTTAAACGATTACATATATGAAAAAGTGTAAAATACAGCTCACTATAATATGTCATGAATTCTAAACACTGACAGATTCCATACAGGGAAATGTTGAAAACCATTTCATTACTTTTTCATTGATTTTCATTGGTATGGTAGTTTAGTCATTGGTTTGCATTGGATTCAATAATTCATTAGTTGTTTTCCCCTTGGTGCCATTGCTTTTATTGCATGCTATGAACGATTCATCGCTCGTCGAGGAAGATGCGAGAAGATGTTTAGTGACAATGGCACACCGTTTGTTGGAACAAGTAAGGAATTGAAACGAGCTTTGGAACAATGGACGGACAAGGAAATGCTCGATCATTTGCATACTCGCGGAACGGAATGGCGATTCATGTCACCGGCAGCACCCCATCAAGGTGGAATCGGCTCACCGTTCTTAGGTCCCCATGACAGGCGGCCTTCGTGGCTGTCCGTGACCGTCAGTGAACGGGCGGTCACGGGTACGGACAGCCACGGACAGCCACAGACATATCCGGCCATGGACAGGCAGACTCGGACATGCCCGGACAGACACGGGCGGACACTCGTAAAAATTGGCCTATCACGGGCGACCACGGGCGACCACGGCCAGCCATAGCCAACCCTGGCTCTACTCGGGCAATAACGGTCGGTGTCAGTCGGCCACGGCCGACTGCGGCCGACCACGGACAACAGAAGAAAATAAATGATTGGGAATTCATCCATCACGGTCGCCACAGACAACCAAAAGAACAAATCTTTTTACGTTATTTATAGTCGATCTCGCGGCATGAGACGTTTCACTGTAGTATTAAATTCCACACCAATGTTCGTCTTCTGTTATTTTCTTGTTTATTTTTTGTAATTGCTGACGTAAAAAAACATAAAAATCTATACATTATATTTATTTGTTAGATATCATTCAAAAGTTTCATCTGATTCAATGATCGTTTATTCCTCAATAATTTCAAATTTAAGTTTTGTTTAGTGGAAATTACGTTGGTTTTAACTTTCAAATTACAAAAAGTTATGTTTCATTCTAGTTTTAACTTATAAAAAGGATCCATTCTAGGATTGATTACTGTTCATGTTGTCAATACATTGATGGACCGTAAGCAAACATGAATTCTATCAGAAGAATGTATCAGAGTCGACTTTGAGTCCCATTGTGTCTCCACCAAAATCATCGTCATCACATGGACATTGAATCTTTAAAAAAGTAACATTTTGATAAGAAATTTGCTTGAAATTTCATAACTTTGATTGAATGATGTGAAAAGTATACAAGAGTCTTACCATTTGGCGACACTTTAGTAGCCATCGATTCCAAAAATTCAGTTGAATCGATTTTTTTTCCACAAGCTTTTTCGTGAAATATTTAATCTTTTTTTCACGATCTCTATCAATGTTTCTCTTTCGTCCGAACTGCTTCAAGGACACCCCAGTTTTTAATAGCTTCAGCATATCACGACGTTTTGAATATTCGTGTAACTTTAAATAATTCATGAACCGGTAAATATGCGGTTTCTTTTGCAACGAATGGCCAAGCACGGAATTCACAGATTCAAGTGAAGAAGTTGTTCTCATATTTGAGAAAGCAACAGATAATGGATTAACTGAATGCTACAAAAAGAAAATAATAGTTATTGGCCATCAATTTTTAATGAACTAAACAAGCACTACTAATGCCGTCCGTGTCCGTCCGTGAATACGTACCTGTAATTTCCAGTACGACTCAAAATAATCAAACAGTTTCTTCATTTTGCCGTAAAGTTTTTGTTGCTTCGCTCTGGCTTTGATGGAATTATACCCTCCCATTAAGTATTTATTGGGTAATAATGGGAGAAACAACATTTGCTTGTATAGGAATTGGGCGTCAGGATTTGATTTTAAAAACAATAGCATGCCAAGCTTTCGAACTTTCTTTTGTACCACTCTAACATAATGGAACCAACATCCATATAATTTTGTGTCCGGATAGTAAATATTTATGGCACCACGCAAACCAAGTTTGAAATCCGTCATTATTTTATTCGGCTGGAGCTTAAAAACATTCTCTTCGATATATTTAAAGACGGCCAAATAAGTTTTCGTGGTTCTCTTTGACATCAATATGTAAAACAGAGGACAAATCTAATAAAAAAAAACAACATTATTTGATTATTTTGATGTTCGTTGGCAAACCGAGCCATGAAAACTCACATCGTTTTTAAATTCGATTGAAATGATGAGAAGTTGCTTTTGCTTCTTCGGAGCCACTTTGAATGTTCCGTCCATTATATAATGACGCTCTCCAACGCTGATGTGCTCCTTGACGAATTCAATCATAGACATGGATGCAAAAACATGAAAAGAAAATTCTTCGCCCACCTCAGACCCGATATATAACTTCTCCTTATTTGAGAGTGTGCGACCGTAGCGCTTCATAATGTCCGGATTTTGAAGAGCTTCTTTGATATCTTGATGCTCAGTCGGTATTCGCGAATAATTACCACTTTTCAAACGATTTAAGGAGCCATCGAGTGATCCAAATTCCAATTCAGACAGGTCTGCGTCCTCACGTCTAAAATGAAATGAACAATTAACAGTCAATGATCAATCAGCTACTACTAACCGAACAACGAATTACTTGGCCAGTTCATGCATGAAAATTTCTCTAACGGAAATTTTGTGAGCCGAGATGGGGCACCATTCCGACAATTTTCGACATCTGTCCTTCACTGTGTTTAATGTCTCGAGATCTCGAAAAACTAGCTCATGGTTTGGATGATGCTTATGCTGGATTTTGTTTCGCCAACATTCTTGGTTTTTCAGAAATGTTTTTGCAGTACATTTTGAGTCACATTTGTCGCCCGACATATATTTTGAAGGTAGAACTGACTCATAACAAATCCACTCTTCCTGATTATTTCGAGTATGCACCTTTCGGAAAAGATGCTTTTCTTCATGCAGATACAGTAAAGGACCAGAATGAAAGCCTGGTATCAATGAGAATTCCATTTTGCTGAAAGATAGTCAAATAAATGTCGTAAGTGACTGATTCGTTTATTTGAAGAATCATTGTTTGTAAATGTGTAACACATATACAAAACAAAATTATTTCTACATCTAAACCATTCGATGGATATTTAAAAAACCCATTTCCGACCAATTTCTAGAATTATTTCTCACAATTTAGTGTATGTGATTGTGTATATATGATTGTTTCAACAGAAATTATTTTACTGCGTGGCATTTTTTTATACCGGGTGTCTAACCGTTTTAAAAGTTTGTTAATTTTTCCGTCCGTCCGTCCGTCCGGTCAAAATAGGAAACAACCTGAGTCTCTGTTTCTCGCTGTTTCTCTCTCTTTCTCTCTCTCTTTCTTTCTCTCTCGATCCAATAAGATCACATCAAACAGAAATTTATTATTTCAATCAGGGAGTAAACTTAGATTCAACAAGACACTGAAAAAAGTTGTTAAAGAAACTATGATCTTAAATCCAACCTGAATTTCGTAAAACAATTGATATGATTTTATTCAGAAAAATAACGATCATTTGAATAGCGTAATCTAAATTTATCAAGGTACATAGCTATAAAGGTACACAGCCTAGCTTATGAAGACACCTTATGCCTTTAAAAATTGATGATTTATGAGTATATTTGTATATTTATCACATGTGTTTGAACTCAATTCGTTTGACGGCATATAAAAATTAGGCTATCCCAAATGCTGATTTATTTTTTAAGTTATTGTAAATCATTGTGAACACCTCCACACGTTTGGATGCCAAATCAAACAAATCATAATGGTACAGTCTAAATCAAGGAAAATATAAAAATACACTAGCTTAAGTATTTGAGAATTTTGGTCTTATCACATGTAAAACACGGTTTCTTATAGTAATCTTTAATTCATCAATTTATAATAATTGTCAAGAATTTCAATATTTTTGTTTATGTGTCACATGATTTAGGGATATGAATTCAATTCATTTGAAAAAATCGAAATAAACAAGCCAAAAAAATACGTTAATGCATGTGATTTGTCTTATAATAGGGGCTTCAGCCATGAACACATTATTCATTAGACAGCAAATAGCTTATTTAAGCCTTATGTGCTCTTGCCAGGGGTGTAAGCGGAGTAGAATTTGAGTCGACTTGAGTGAGCAGTCGACCCTTTGCCAGTGAGTTGAGTCGAGTCGACTTTCAGCTCACTCCCGAACCGCTCACTCACTCCAAACTCAACTCAACTCGAAGATAGGAAGCGAATACTCCACTCGACTCCACCCGACTCCACTATATGTCTGATCGACATTTGTTGTCATTTATAAATTGTTGGAAATAAATTACTTTCAATGGACTTTTGAGGATTTTTTTTCATTTTCCTATATTTTGCAATACGGTAATACGGTGTATGCAAGGTATTAGTCAAAGAAAGCGTCACTAACACATAACAAGTCGACCATCAATAAACGTTAGCTAATGTCAAATGCATGTATTGACTTTTGAATGTATTGACTTTGCCTTTGAAATTGTTGTTGCTTTCAGTGGCGCCGCGTGGTGTAGTTTTTGGGCAAAACTAAAACTTTGGACTAATTTACATGCAATGGTATAGGACATATTGTGCCATTGATATTTTGGTGGTTCAAATAGATTCACAGAGTTCAGTGGCACAACACAAACTGTTTCCATCATTAAAAAGCCTCGAAATAATGAATTCCAAATTTTCATATGAAAAAAATAAAACGTTTTATCCCACCCTATTCCATATAAGCCAGACGTATTTGAATGTGTGAATTGTGAAGATTTGAAAAAAAAATTCAGTAAAAAAATCAAAATAAATTCATTTCCCATATATCGATGAATTGTGTGAGTTTAAAATGAAGCCCTGAATGTTATAATATCTTTTGAATGAGCGAAATGTAGTCATTGAAATGAATCAAATTGTCCAATTTCAAATTTTCGTGCAATTTTTTTTTCGATTTCTTTGAAATAGAATGTTTTGAATCGATTCTTGAGAAGTTTTTCCTTCATTTTGCATATTTTAAAGGTCCAAATCAATTCAAAGTGTTCAATGACGCCACACAAACTGATTCCGATCATTAAAAAGCCTCTGAATAATGAATTACAAATTTTCATATGAAAAAAAAATCGAATTTTTCATTCCACCCTGTTCGACATGGGCCATTTTTGATTATTTTGTGGTATTTTGATCGTTCAAATGAATTCAATGTGTTCAGTGGCATCATATCAACAGATTTCAATCAGTAAAATACATCAAATTGTCCGATTTCAAATTTTCGTTCAAAATTTCTTTCGATTTCGTTGAATCAGATGATTCTCAATGGACTTTTGAGGAATTTTTTTGAACATTTTCTTATATTTTGGTGGTTTGAATGGATTCAAAGAGTTCAATGGCATGATATAAACAGATTTCAGTCATTGAAATGAATCAAAATGTCCAATTTCAAATATTCGTGCAAATTTTTTCGATTTTTTTTGAAATAGAATGTTTTGAAACGATTCTTGAGAAGTTTTTTTTTTCATTTTGCATATTTTAATGGTCCAAATAAATTCAAAGTGTTCAGTGACACCACACAAACTAATTCCGATCATTAATAAGCCTCGGAATAATGAATTCCAAATTTTCATATGAAAAAAATCGAATTTTTCATTCCACAGTGGACTTCTGAGGAACTTTTTTTTTATTTTCTGGTATATTGATGATTCGAATGGATTCAAAGAGTTTAGTGTCATCACAAAAATTTATTCCAATCAATAAATAACAGTTGATATAATCAAATTTGAAAAATTATGAAAAAATATATAAAATATATGAAATAGGGTGGTCTGAAACATTTGATTTTTTTCATATGAAAATTTGGATTTCATTATTTCGAGGCATTTTAATGATCGGAATCAGTTTGTGAGGTGTCACTGAACTGTTTGAATTCATTAAAACTATTAAAATATCAACAAATATTTTATTTTGGATCAAAAATATTTCAATTGAGGAATGAATGTTTTTATTTTTTTTAATGAATATTTGAAGTTGGTCATTCCGAGGCATTTCAATGATTGGAATTAGATTGTGTGATGCTATTGAGCTTATTGAAACCATTAGAGCCATTAAAATATCAAAACGAAGAAAAATCGGAATTTGTATGGAATAGGGTGGGCTGAAACATTCGAATTTTTTCATATGAAAATTTCAAATTGGACATTTCGAGATGTTCTATTGATTGGAAACAGTTAATCTTGTGCCACTGAACTCTTTGAATCCATTCGAAACACCAAAATATAGGAAAATGTAAAAAAAAATCCTCACAGGTTGATTAAAAATGCTCTAGTTCAAAGAAATCGAAAAAAATCGGAGCAAAAATGTGCAATCAGACATTTTGAAAGGGCTTGAAACATTCGATTTTTTTCATATGAGAATTTAGAATCCATTATTTCGAGGCTTTTTAATGATCGGATATATAATTTGTGTGGTACCAATTCATTTTTTTGAATTCATTCAAATTATTAAAATATCAAAAAATCTTTCTTCTGAACAAAAAGATTTCAATTGAGGAATGAATGTGTTTATTTGTTCTGTTTTCATCTAATAAATGAATTGAGTGTGTTCTGATGATATGATGGGCCTTTAGAATTAGTAAAAAAATTGGTAAAAAAATGTGCGATTTTTCTATTCATTGCACAATTATTTGAGTTTTAAATAGAATATCAAATCCAAACAAAGTGAAACGATAAAATAATGACGACTAAAATTTTTATAAATAATATTGAATAAATTCTGAAACCGAGTCGACTCGGAGTGAACTTAACTTGAGTTCACTCAGAAACTACATATAAATGAACTTTGAGTGGAGTTGAGTTGAGTTTTCACTTGACTTCACTCAACTTTTCCGAGTCGACTCGCGAGCAGCAGTCGACCTCCAAGAAATTTCCTTGCCGAGTTGAGTCGACTCACTCCACTTACACCCCTGCCTCTTGCACGCGTCAACCGTGGTACAAAAGTCTGGATGCGTGGTTTTTTGCTTTTATTTTTGGACGATTCCTCAGTTTTTGAATGTGTATCAATATCGACATCTGATGCGACACCTGAATTAAGTAAAAATGCTTAGATTCATAGAAGTTGTGGTTTATGAATAAGTCAATATACCCAAATTAGCCTCTGCAGCTTCTGAGTTTTTTCCCACCCTCTTTCGTTTGATTGCATTGTTCTTCGAATCACGTATATCACGGCAGTCAATTGTGCTTGAATTTTCCTCAGTGCCACTGGTAACACCTGGCGAATCACCTTTTGATTCAATAGAAAAAGGAATGCTTTAAAAAAAAACAATACGAATTGTCCAAAGATAGCGTACCTGAAGTAGCTGCTGCTACTGAACCTTCGGGTGCAACATTTGTTTGCATATCACCGACAATTGGTGAACCACCTTTGATTCAATAAAAAAAGAAATGCTTTTAATCATCCTAACAAAAAGAAATCTCAATAGACAATATACCTGAAGCTCGGTCAAGCTTGACTTTACACCCCCGAACCTTATTCTCAGCCAATTTTTCGATCTCAAAAATAAAATTCAACGACCATGCTTTCTCCGGCGAAGGAATATATTTTCGCAAATCCGCGATCGACAACGACCCATATCGATTCCCCAGGCTCGAAAATGCCACCAATGCGCCCAATAGCTCTTCAGTTGTCAAACTGTATTTCTTTGCCACTTCGTGTTTACTGGCATGACGTGTCAATAATTTGTTTCCATCCTTCAAATGGCAGTTCAAATTTGGATCACTGCATCCTTCTACATCACAGTGGAACCAGTCAGGTACAGCCTTTCCCGTTGCTGTGACGTACAAAAATGACATTTGATTCCATACTCCAGATTTATAGATTGCGTCTTTTGGTTTTTCCGTAAAAAACTCGGGTGGGTTTTTTTTTAAACCAATCGCAAAATCTGCCGACTTATAACCATGAGTGTTGTCTTTTTTGGCAGCCATTCTAGTAGAGAGAAAGAGTTTTTGTGACTCAATTCATAAAAATATCTTAAACTAAATATGAAACACAGGCTCTACATGGACCAAAACAAAACGGTGACAAAACACAAACGAAAAAATGCAACATTGCGCGTGTTGTTATTTTTTACATTCTGGTTTGTGTTCTTATCTTAACATGTATATAAACAAATAACATTAAATGTTATGCTGAATATGTTATATTTATTGGGGTGTCCATGTCCATACCACACACTTTGAAATTCAAATTCATTGAACAAAAATAATAGCAGCGATTCGTTATGTGCTTGGTACAAATCATAAGAAAAAGTGTAGTTGCTTCTTTTTTTGCCTTCGATAGCACAATTAACAGTCGTGATACACCTGATACGAAAGGCAAAGCATCCAAACGAAAAAGTTCGGGAATAAACTCAGAAGCTGCAGAGGCTAATATGGGTATATTGACTTATTCATAAACCATAACTTCTATGAATCTAAGCATTTTTACTTAATTCAGGTGTCGCACATTCGGAAACTGAAGAACCGCCAAAAAAAAGAAAACAACAACAACAACTAGGGATCGTGATTATATCATCACAATTGACACGTCCAAACAAAATCCAAATGAGCTATTTGCTGTCTAATGAATAAGATGAAAAAACCTCTGAGATATATAACCTTTTCGAGATATATCATCAAATTCTGTTCAACTCCATCGACCGAAGTGCAAATTTTGAGTACCTTTGAAGTAAATACGGCGAAAATATGACAAAATGAGCCAAAATTTCGATTTTGAAGTTTTTGATTTTTTTTACTTGTAATCCAAATTTTCCTCCAAATCGCGTCAATATGCCCCAATTGAAGGCCAATTCTAATGTATATCGATTGTGATATATGAGTTGCGAGCATGTTATGTCATCATATTTAGTATTATATCACAACTTGATTTGATAGTGTCAACTCTGAAACACATATAGCCAAAACCCAATTTTTGCGAAAAATGATGAGTGAAATTCCAACTTCCATAACTTAGGAACGGTTGATCCTATTTTGATGGTTGAACCCTCGTTGGATAGGTATTGAGGTGTACTACCAAAGTGTAGTTTTTCAGAATTTACTGTAATGGGTACGGGGGGTAAAAATGACGAAAAACCAAAAAAATAGATTTTCGATTTTTCGGTTTTTTCGATGTGGTGACCAAACCCGATTACAGATTTCTTTCATTACAGGAACTAATTTAAAGCCTAGCTAAATACCTTTCATTTGCGGTATCTGCGAATTTTCTATGTTGTGTATTAGCGGAGTTATGGAATTTTGAAAAAAATCGACTCCTCGACACTCTCCCCCTGCTTATTTTCTTATATGTAAAGAAATTCGGCCGTTCTCGACAGTTTTGAACTGCCCCCCACATTCCCTAAAAATAATGTTATACATCACAGAAATCGAGAGAAGGTACAAAGTCACAAATACACACACACACACACATACCAAACCCAATTTTCAGGGAAAACACCCCTTTCTGGGAAAACGTACACAACTTTTGAACGGGTCAACCGATTTCGATGGTTGAGCACTCGTTGGAAAGGTATTGAGGAGTACTATCGATTGGTCTTTCAACGACAGTGGTCAAAGTTACCCCCCGGTAGATATGCTATATAATCTGAAAAAAATTTTGGTTCCACAAAAATTCATTTTGACGACGAGTTTCGTTTAGTTCGGTCCTAAGCTACACGCCAATGCCTATTCCACGAATGACATCGGTCGGCAACACAGAATCCGAAAATTCGCGTATATATAGTGTTGCACTCAAAAGTGTATTTTTTGGTGCGCCACTGGGAGAACTGCCGTTCTCCGTGATAATGTGTTCATGGCTGAAGCCCCTATTATAAGACAAATCACATGCATTAACGTATTTTTTTGGCTTGTTTATTTCGATTTTTTCAAATGAATTGAATTCATATCCCTAAATCATGTGACACATAAACAAAAATATTGAAATTCTTGACAATTATTATAAATTGATGAATTAAAGATTACTATAAGAAACCGTGTTTTACATGTGATAAGACCAAAATTCTCAAATACTTAAGCTAGTGTATTTTTATATTTTCCTTGATTTAGACTGTACCATTATGATTTGTTTGATTTGGCATCCAAACGTGTGGAGGTGTTCACAATGATTTACAATAACTTAAAAAATAAATCAGCATTTGGGATAGCCTAATTTTTATATGCCGTCAAACGAATTGAGTTCAAACACATGTGATAAATATACAAATATACTCATAAATCATCAATTTTTAAAGGCATAAGGTGTCTTCATAAGCTAGGCTGTGTACCTTTATAGCTATGTACCTTGATAAATTTAGATTACGCTATTCAAATGATCGTTATTTTTCTGAATAAAATCATATCAATTGTTTTACGAAATTCAGGTTGGATTTAAGATCATAGTTTCTTTAACAACTTTTTTCAGTGTCTTGTTGAATCTAAGTTTACTCCCTGATTGAAATAATAAATTTCTGTTTGATGTGATCTTATTGGATCGAGAGAGAAAGAAAGAGAGAGAGAAAGAGAGAGAAACAGCGAGAAACAGAGACTCAGGTTGTTTCCTATTTTGACCGGACGGACGGACGGACGGAAAAATTAACAAACTTTTAAAACGGTTAGACACCCGGTATAAAAAAATGCCACGCAGTAAAATAATTTCTGTTGAAACAATCATATATACACAATCACATACACTAAATTGTGAGAAATAATTCTAGAAATTGGTCGGAAATGGGTTTTTTAAATATCCATCGAATGGTTTAGATGTAGAAATAATTTTGTTTTGTATATGTGTTACACATTTACAAACAATGATTCTTCAAATAAACGAATCAGTCACTTACGACATTTATTTGACTATCTTTCAGCAAAATGGAATTCTCATTGATACCAGGCTTTCATTCTGGTCCTTTACTGTATCTGCATGAAGAAAAGCATCTTTTCCGAAAGGTGCATACTCGAAATAATCAGGAAGAGTGGATTTGTTATGAGTCAGTTCTACCTTCAAAATATATGTCGGGCGACAAATGTGACTCAAAATGTACTGCAAAAACATTTCTGAAAAACCAAGAATGTTGGCGAAACAAAATCCAGCATAAGCATCATCCAAACCATGAGCTAGTTTTTCGAGATCTCGAGACATTAAACACAGTGAAGGACAGATGTCGAAAATTGTCGGAATGGTGCCCCATCTCGGCTCACAAAATTTCCGTTAGAGAAATTTTCATGCATGAACTGGCCAAGTAATTCGTTGTTCGGTTAGTAGTAGCTGATTGATCATTGACTGTTAATTGTTCATTTCATTTTAGACGTGAGGACGCAGACCTGTCTGAATTGGAATTTAGATCACTCGAGGGCTCCTTAAATCGTTTGAAAAGTGAACTCAAACATTGAACGATCATTGAATCAGATGAAACTTTTGAATGATATCTAACAAATAAATATAATGTATAGATTTTTATGTTTTTTTACGTCAGCAACTACAAAAAATAAATAAGAAAATAACAGAAGACGAACATTGGTGTGGAATTTAATACTACAGTGAAACGTCTCATGCCGCGAGATTGACTATAAATAACGTAAAAAGATTTGTTCTTTTGGTTGTCTGTGGCGACCGTGATGGATGAATTCCCAATCATTTATTTTCTTCTGTTGTCCGTGGTCGGCCGCAGTCGGCCGTGGCCGACTGACACCGACCGTTATTGCCCGAGTAGAGCCAGGTTTGGCTATGGCTGGCCGTGGTCGCCCGTGGCCGGCCGTGATAGACCAATTTTTACGAGTGACCGTCCGTGTCTGTCCGGGCATGTCCGAGTCTGCCTGTCCATGGCCGGATAAGTCTGTGGCTGTCCGTGTCTGTCCGTACCCGTGACCGCCCGTTCACTGACGGTCACGGACAGCCACGGAGACCGCCTGTCATGGGGATCTAAGAACAGTGAGCCGGTGGAATCTATGAGGCTGCTGTGAAATCTATGAAACATCATTTAAAACGGATTGTTGGAATAAAGTCGCTTCCTTATGAGCAATTGTTGACTTTACTCACTCAAATTGAGGCCATCTTAAATTCAAGACCATTGTATCCGCTGAGCGATGATCCCACGGACAAACAAGCTCTCACCCCTGGACACTTTTTAGTGGGTGAACCCTTGATATTACCTTTACCTTTTACGCTTGACCCTAGACCGGAAACAAAGGGACTCAAACTATGGAAAGACCGTCAAAAAATGGTTCAACATTTCTGGAACAGATGGCAGTCGGAAGTATTGACTACTTATCAAGAGCGGAAAATATGGAAAAGAGAAAAGGACAATATAAAGCTTGGACAATTGGTGATCCTCAAAAATGAGCGATTTCCACCTGCAAGTTGGGCTTTTTGGTTCGAAATGTCATAGTGGAAACATCGACCAGCAAATTCAAACGCCCTGTCCAGAAACTCTGATTTTATTTTCTATGATTGTTATTATTTTAATTGAAAACCACCTGGTTTTCGGATATAGACCCAAAATTTTCGGAGGTGCTCAATTTTTTTTTACAACCTGAATTAAGTGTATTCAATGTGTACTTTAGTGTACAGGTAACAAAAAAAAAGTGTACCTGAAAATTTTTCGAGTTATTAATGACTCTTTTATAGCCAATAATAGCCTATGGACAAAAATAAAAAAAAAATACGAAATCCGATACGCGTGTACACTTTATCTAAACATATGAGTACTCATCAATATCGTACACTTTATCTAAAGATCGTACACTTTATCTAAACATATGAGTAAAAATCGTACATCTTCCATCAAACTTTCATCAAACTTTCATCAAACTTTCATCAAACTTTCATCAAACTTTTATAATAAAATAATAGACATATAGAAAGATTAGTGCGTATCGGATTTCGTATTTTTTTTTTTCATTTTTGTCCATAGGCTATTTTTGGCTATAAAAGAGTCATTAATAACTCGAAAAATTTTCAGGTACACTTTCTTTTTGTTACCTGTACACTAAAGTACACTTTGAATACACTTAATTCAGGTTGTAAAAAAAAAATTGAGCACCTCCGAAAATTTTGGGTCTATATCCTGGTTTTCCCCGGCACTGTATCGTGTGGCACTGGCAACACCAGTGTCACACAAGAAAAGATGAAATGCATTCAGTTTAGATCTAGAAGTGAAAGGAACAAGTGGGACAAATAAATGTGTGAGGTTTTTTGTATATTCTTTTTCCTCACACGAATAAATATTATACGTGTTTTATTCAATACTACACAATACCTACAAAATGGTAAAGATTTTGAATTTACATAAAGTTATTAATTTTCAAATTCTCTTGCGATGGCAACATTAACAGAAATCGATATACTAAATATAAATTCATTTTTTTGCTGTCCTCAGTTTTTTATGAGATTTCGTTGAAATTTTGTACGCGTGTTGAAGTTGGGGGGGTGCATACATTCTGCCGCAGGGGTCCCAGGGGTCCCATAACCCTCTTGCTGATATTACCCCTCAAGAATTTCTGCTGGAACTGGTTTACACTAGATAGAATGAACTTTTCAAATTACCCTAGAAATTACCCTTTTGAAATTCTCGGCAATTCTAAGGGACTCTTTAACAAGAAAAAATGCAAAATTACATGTAAATTTGCATGTGGGCACACACTAGGCCTGATTATGGCTTTCATTGGGCATATTTTAGTACAAATTAACGTTTCAATAATTTGCACAAGTTTCATACTATTAACGTTACACTTTTCCTCATTGGGTGTTGTCCGTCCGTCCGTCCGTCCGTGATTTTCAATAAGATGGACGAACATTTTTCATTTTGTCCGTCCGTTAGCCAGTTTTTAAAACAAAATTCATGTTTGTCACAAATTTTGTCCGTACGTCCGAGGCATTTGTCCGTCCGTCCGTCCTTCTCCTCAAGTCGGACAAAATGAAAAATGTCCGTCCGTCCTATCTCACTAAACGGACGGACGGACACCACACGGACGGACAGCACCCTTTCCGTTGTACACATTTAATTCGTATATATTTGTAAACTGAAAGAATCATTCTTATATAATTTTTGCATAAAATATTCCTCACTACGAATTTTTCGTGGAATAAAGACACATTCGTAACGCAAAATATCATGTGATTTCTACATGAATTTTGTGCATTGTATGAATGATATCGTACATTTTACCTAGTATGTGAAGAGATGGACGCGCATTTTATATTCAAAAAACTACGAATCATTCGTGAAATGTACAAAACAAATTGTAGATGTACGCTCATGTTTTAAAATCTTACGCGTACGTTCGTACTATTTACAAATGGATTTCGTAGCGCACAAAATTGCTCATCTTGAACGACGCCATATTTGTTTATTGTATTGAAACCTATTTTAGTTTGAAAAATAATCGTTAATTTTGTGAATTTATTAAGGCTCTTCGGAAAAATGGCGCATAAAAATGTAAAAATGGCGTTTAGAAATATATTAAAGTGGCGCATATTAATGTGTTAATTGGCGACTAAATATAGTGAAAATAGGCGAACTAAAATGTTTTTTGGCGTCCAATAAATGAAACAGGGTAAGCCAAAATATTTAAAATCAGCTCCAAAAAAATACATACACCAGCGAAAAATGTAAAAATGATACCAAAAATATGAAAAAAATCGTCATTTCCATGTACTTCTTCATCTATATTTTGTAATTTTGATTTATAGTTTTTTAATACAAATTGAATCTTTATACCGAAAAATCATGGAATCGACAATTCCACACGAAATCGAATAATTTTTTGTATGATGGGTCTCCGATTTGGTTTGAGCTTTTTTTTTAGATTAGTTTCTTATTTTTGTTAAAAAAATGAGATAGCCACAATTTTAGCTCATTCTGTAAACTGGTTTTCTAGCGAAGACTATTGAACTCCGATGATGTAGAGGCAGGAAATTGATTTCATAGATTTTTATTATTTGAAATTTAGTTGAAGATTTGTTCCCATGGTCAGATTATGAGTCCAATCGGTAATCATTTATGGCAAAACATTGATTTTTCCAAAGGTAATCAAGGAACTTGCAATAATAGGAATTTAGAAGCTATTTTTACGGCGAAAAAGATTCAAATTAATGTTGAAATTATTATTTGAAAATATCAACTGTTTTATAAATTTTCTAAATTATGAATTATTTCGGTGGCGCGTGAAAATTGAGTGGGGTAGCATATCCGATTTCATCATAGATTTTCATTTGTTTTTAGTTTTCATCGTGAGGAAATCAGCAAATCAATTTCTCAACGTCACATATTTGCATATTGAGTATTTAACAATCGACATTTTTGAAGTTTGACAAATCCTTTTACAAAAGTCGTTAGGAATAAAAGAGATGGTCTTCGATTTTTCATGATATACTTTTGCTCATTGAGCACAAACTGAACATTGTATTTGTTTGTATGCAGCACGATCAGAATTGTATGTGTGTCTAACAGCACAGTGTCTGATATAAATGTGTATTCATGTCGCTCATGAACTATAAATTTAAAGTTAAATCTACTTCTCTTGAAGTATTTTTTTTCATATTTTATATACTAGATGGCAAGATTCTACCCAAATATATACAGTCATGGACAAAATTGAGTGACCGACCATATATTTTGATTTTTCAAGCATATTATACATTTTTCACCAAAAGTGTCAAAGAAAAGTTGAAAGTACTAAAAAATTGGGGTCTAATGAGTTTTGGAATTTTCTAGCTCAATGGCTCTTGGCCGAAATACGGTCTTTCGAAAAATCGGCCAAAAATTCAACTTTTTATCCAATGAACCGTTTCAATCGATTTTGATACCATTTTGAAGATTGTAGAAAGTACATGCGATTAATGGTAATGAACATTGAAATCGGCCAGAATTTGGCCAAGATATGGCCGTTTGAAAAAATGAAAAAAAAACGGCTAAAATTTATCCAGACATCTGATTCAAACGTTTGACATAGCGTTGAAAGGGTCTTTCGAAGAGAAGATTATTAAGGCTGAACAACATACAATTTAGTTACAATTTGTTTACGTTATGGTCACTTGAAAATTTTGGTCAACATTTTTTCCAAAATTCCAACGGCCATATCTTGGCCAAATTCTGGCCAATTTCAATGTTCATTACCTCTAATCGCATTTACTTTCTACAAGCTTCAAAATTTTTGAATTTTTGGCCGATTTTTCGAAAGGCCGTATTTCGGCCAAGAGCCATTGAGCTAGAAAATTCCAAAACTCATTAGACCCCAATTTTTTAGTACTTTCAACTTTTCTTTGACACTTTTGGTGAAAAATGCATAATATGCTTGAAAAATCAAAATATATGGTCGGTCACTCAATTTTGTCCATGACTGTATATATTTGATAAATGTATGAATACGAGAGCATGGGCCAGGGGGGAGGCAGCCAAGTGGAAAATGTTCGAAAACGTGGCTAAATCTACAATTAGCCCGCGTTAATCTAATTTTGGCCTTGGTCCTATGCACATTTTCGTTATAAGTTGAAATGTTTCATAATTTTAAGTATTTTCCCTGATTCTCCTGAGTCAGGTCATTCTTGCCATGGTTTTCCGGACTCAATTGGTATTTAAAGTCTCTTCGTGAATACCATCCCACCCTTGATTATACTTCTCTTTGCAAAAGTCGCACCATGGGCGGAATTTATGCCGAATTGGGTCTATGACCAGCATGGTTATAGCTTGCTATAATCACATATTGGCATAAAGTAGCTCTAAATCGAGCGAACAAAAGTTCCTGCTCAATGACGTTTATTTCCGTCTTTCTGTTTTTTTACAACAGATGGCAGTGTGATCCGATAGTCCTTGAAATTCACTACGCCATGAGTACCGCTATTTTATGCTCAAAGATCGTAGTCATTTTTTTTAAAACCCAAACGCTAAGTGCTAAATTTGCGCCGCAAATGAACGGGTGGTGTTGCAGTACAAATGAAAACCAAATGCTGATTTTCAAAATAATTTATTGCGTATATGGGTGCATATTTTGAATTCATTCAGCAGACTGACATTTTCATTGTTGAGAAATTGATGATTTTTTTTAGAAAATTCAAACAAATATCGTCGTATCTTCTATTTAATGCGATCTTGGCCATTTTGCCGTTTAATAATTTGTGTGCACACGCAAATAAACACGAGTATGACGATTCATTTTGGAGGCACGCACGCACACACACACACACACACACACACACACATACGAAACGAATGTTTTCACTTTTTCACTAAAATAGAGCTGCTGTCTGGCAATGTCAAAAAAGTGTGGTGTTCGCATGATTTTTGTGAAAAATTCATTAATAAAACATTTTTCAACCAAGCTGCGATTTGATTTGCCATTCTTTATATGAATATCCAATGGGTCCTTAAAAGAACCGTTTTTATGTTGCTTGTCCATCAGTTGCTTGCTTGTGATTCGAACGAATGACAAAACACGAATTGTTATGCTCGTTTGCGCTTACTCGAAGTGCTCACTCGAACGGAAGGAATGTGCTATGTTTGTGCATTTGAATGCGAAGCCAAACAAACGGGACACATTATGCGGTGAATTTCAGCACAGCGGAGAATGTAAGACGTTTCGCGCGAGTCACAAAAAAAAATCCAAACGAAAAACCACTGTGCGATTCACTTTAAAGGCAGCACGGTTTTTTTTTGAATACACACATTAACACACAATTTTTTTTGAACACGGATTGTGTTCAGTATTTAGGCCGAAAAAAATTCAATTTTATTGCGATTTCATCGACAACCGTTTTTTTTTCACTTTTTCACTAAACTAGAGCTGCTTTCCAACGATTTAATTGTATTTTGAATGTATTTCAACAGAAATGTGATTGATTTTTTAAAATTCTTCATATGAATAATCGAATGGGTACTAAAAAGGACCGTTTTTATTTTGCTTGTCTATTGGTTGTTTGCTTGTGTCTCGAACGAACGCCAAACCGGGAATGAAAATGTTTGGTTGCACTCACTCGATGTGAAGGAATGTGCGATGTTGCGATGAATGAGAGGTCAAAGAGAAATAAAGAGAGTGAGAAAGACAGAAAGGGTGGCAAACAAAATGAATATTAGCATGATCGAGTGAGCGTGAGAGTGCAGGGAAAAATAAGATGAGATGAGATGAGATGAGAGATGTGCGTGCATGGTTAAATGTGTATGCAATGGCAAATGATATTTTCAAATGATGCGGCTTCGGGGTAATACTGAAAGTGAACCAGCTAGCGAAAATTTTAAATTCATTCAACAGAGTGACATTTTCATTGTTGAAAAATTAATTCAATGAGTTGAAATTCTAACAAATATCGTCGAATCTTCTATTTTATGCGATCTTAGCAAAAGAGGAGTCGATGCGAAGATGGCAGACGGAGTGGGACGCCTCGGAGAAGGGCAGATGGACCCACCAACTGATCCCAAACATAGCAGCCTGGACAAACAGAAAACACGGCGAAATAAATTTCGATCTGACGCAGTTCCTCTCAGGCCACGGGTGTTTCAGAAAGTACCTCCACAGATTTGGGCATGCAAGATCACCCTTCTGCCCTCACTGTGAGCAAACCGAAGAAACGGTCGACCACGTAGTCTTTTCCTGCCCCCGATTTGAATCGGAACGAGCGGAAATACTGACCCTGGCGGGGCAAAACACAATAGCGGAGAACGTGGTACAGAGAATGTGCGCAGACGAGAACATATGGAACGCATTGGGAGACGCAGTTTCCAAAATTATGTCCAGACTAAGGACAAAATGGAACGAAGATCAAGCAGCAGAAGAACAAGAAACAGAAACGACGGGCGCGTGAGCGCAGCAGGCCCCCCCGAAGTAATACCTAACGGTGGTCCCGGGGAGGATCAGCAGGAGACCGGGAGGCGGGTTTTAGTCGGTAAGAATCCGGCAAACTGTCGCGTAGCTACGACGAACTCAGTGTCTATGCAAGATTTCCCCCTCCTAACCAAAAAAAAAAAAAAAAAAAAAAACACACACACACACACACACACACACACACACACACACACACACACACACGAAACGAATTCAATTTCATTGCCATTTATTTCATCGACAACCGTTTTTTTTTCACTTTATCACTAAAATTGAGCTGCTGTCTGACAATGTCAAAAAAGTGTGTTGTTCGCATGCTTTTTTTGAACAATTCATTATAAAAACTTTGATTTGATTTGCTATTCTTTATATGAATATCCAATGGGCTCTTAAAAGGACCGTTTTTATGTCGCTTGTCCATTCGTGGCTTGCTTGTGAATCAAACGAATGACAAAACGCAAATGAACAAATGAACATGCTCGTTTGCGCTCACTCGAAATGCTCACTCGAAGGGAATGAATGTAAATAAATCCAAACGAAAAACCACTGTACGGAGAAAGAGAGAGAGAGAGAGAGACAACAGTAACAGAATTTGAATGCGAAGCAAAAGAAAACACATAACATTAAATGTTTTGTTTGGCGGTTCAGTTTTGAGGCACCGACACATAAATGATTCACACTACGCAATAAGTATAGTAATTGAATGCTCAACGATCTTCGTCACACACAATTGAGAATGAATAATCGAATGGGTACTAAAAAGGACCGTTTTTATTTTGCTTGTCTATTGGTTGTTTGCTTGTTAACAACAAATGATATTTTCAAGTGATGCGGCTTTGGGGTAATGAGTGAAAATTCTAAAAAATATCAACAATTCTTCTATTTTATGCTCAAAGATCTTAGCCATTTTTTTCGTTTAATAATTTGTGTGCACACGCAAATACACACGTCATAATTGGCGATTTAGAGGCAGTTTAGAGATTTTTTTCAATGCACACATACACACAATTTCTCTTGAACACGATTCGTGTTCAGTATTTGGGCCGAATAGAATTCAATTTCATTGCCATTTCATCGACAACCGTTTTTTTTTCTCACTAAAATAGAGCTGCGCTTGAACGATTCGATTGTGTATTGTTCGCATGATTTTTTCAACAATTCGTCATAAAAAAAAAGATTTTTCAGCCAAACTGCGATTTGATTTGTTATTCTTTATATGAATATCCAATGGGTCCTTAAAAGAACCGTTTATATTCTATGTTATTTTGTTTTACCATTGGTTGTTGGTTGATGCCATTTACTCTTCAATCAGCAATTGAATTGTTTAAGTTGGTGTTTTTTTGAACGACCAATGATTTTTAAAAATTCCGCATAATTTAAAATGTTATTTTTGTTTCTTTATTGTTTTAATTTCATTTCAAGAGAAAAAGGATTTTTTAAAATAAAAGTGTTTTTTTAGTCCCAGTCGAACTTGGACTGTTTATCAACGATGGCACTGAAAGAAGATTTCAGTTTTTCATAATTTGGTTGGTCATCGAGCAAATGAACATCAACCAAAAAAATAGCCATTTCGAGAAAGTTCAAGCACAAACCATAACGGTTTTGCATTTTCTCGTTATGGATAAAACTGATTTGAACGTTAAAATCGGATGTAGTTGGCATTTTGGAATCTTTCCACGGCAGCGGTTGATAAAAGTCAGCCAATAAATATCCAAGTGATTCTATGTCAGAATTGACGGTTGGTTTTTTTTTCTCGTGCATGGAAATTGCCGCATAAAGCAATGATCCACGGAAACCTGGTCTTGCTTCACTCGCGTGCACCGCCAATCCAAAGTCAAAAATTTTAATTTGCTTTGGATCATTTAAGCAAATGGCAAAATTGTCAGCTTTAATATCGCAATGAATTATACCGTGCTGATGAATGGCTTTGAGGCAATCAAGCATTTGATGGGCTAATATTGCAATGGTTTCTTTGCTGAAATTTTTTCGCTTTTCAAAATGAACAGCAATGGAAGGTCCAAGTATATCCATTACAATCCATTCGATATTTTCCTGTTGACCAAAACCGTGAATTTTCGGGACATGTTCAGCTGCATTCAACTTTTTGTAAATTTTGAACTCCTCAAGCAACCGAGAACATTTTTGAATGCCAAATTTGATTGCAACGGGCTCACCAGTAATTTTGTTTAATCCTTCGTAAACTTGACCAAATGCACCACCTCCAAGCACGCGCGTTGACATGGAAAATTGTTGTGAAATCGGCTTAACATCCATCGCAGACAATAGTAAACAGTTAAATGACAAATTTTGGCGGTTGAAGCGTGCTTTTATAGAATAGTGTTTATCAATAGTGTCACCAATACTACCAAAACCACATACTATATAAATGCGGTGCTTCGCATTGCATTTGTCGTTCAACGTGGTGCGTTCGAAGATTCAACTATCTTTCACAGATTCTTCTAAAAACAATGGCGCCGTGTAATAATCCTTGAACATATTTGCGATAAAGCTTATTTTGCGCATAATTTAATTTATTTTTTATTTTTTCAGTAACGCGTGCAAAAAAGCAAGCGATCGCTAGAGTTTCGCGTTTGGAAAATATTATTCCAATTTTGAACGGTGGACGGAAACCCAAAATATGTAAATATTCGTTCGATTTTCTATAGAGCAAAACCAAAAATGGAACATTTGAATTGTTTTTTTCATGCATTCTAGCATATTTTTCATTTTTCTCGATTATTATATAGCCAGTAAAACCGACACTATCGTGCTTATTTTTATTCGCTCTAACCATAATTGATTTAATTTGTTTATAGTCTCGCTCAATTTCTCGTGCGCTCAAAATTTGCCATATGACACCAGATGTGATGAAACCACGCCGAATTCGTGGCCGTCGAAATACCACACCAAGTGCCATTGCTCGCTGCCCACGAACCTTGCGGCGAACTCAGAGCTGTGTTGCTTCCAATATCGTTTATTATTGCATCTGTCATGGCCCAGATGATGGCACGCTAATGGTTGCATGTGATAACGAAAAATGCCCTGTTCAATGGTTTCATGTGGCATGTTTGCATGAGCAAATAAACTTCCATGCCGATTGGCTTTGCCAATATTGTCGGCAATAAAACTTTATTGCCCGAGTAAAAATGATAAAGAATTAAAAATCGAATCAAAATGAAAAAAAAAAAAATAAAACGAAAAAAATTATTTTTTATAAAGAAAATATAAAAATCACATCCTATTGATTCAAGATTTGTGCATGCATGTACACCAACGATGTACTCGTGAAAAAAATATCATGTTTTTTCATGTATGCTCTCATTGTTTCAAACCGTCACACAACACAGTCAGTATAACTGTAAGTGCGGTGGCGAACGGACCGTTTACAAAGAGCTAATGTGGACAAATAATTACAAATCGAACCAATGGACAAGGGTATGAAAATTCCTTCTTTTTGATTGGGCATGTTTAATTTAAACCATACAAATGGCTTTCGATGATATTGACAGGCTCATAAACCAAAGTTTTCAATTTTTTTTGTTTCACACTTGAATAAAATTCCAGGTTTTCGAGTGCTTTTTCCTATTTGCAATTTTGTCGCATATACAAATAAGCTATTTGGCCCGAAATCCAATTGTATCTGGTGTTCATGGATACACTAAAGTCATATCGTTGAAGTTTTTTGAATTTTTCGTGCTGTTTGATTCATCAAACACTAATTCGTCTCAATTCACCGATATTTGAACATTGATTGCTGACGAATCACATAGATTTAGACATATTTATGGATATTTTTTTAATTGAAGCAATTATGAAGCAATTATTACTAATCCTTTCCTTTTTCATCAGATTCTATTCATTTGATCCCAAACAGAATATTGAAATGAAAGGTTGGTATTTTTTTCATCGATTGAGTTACACGAGGGGAATAATTTCAGTGATTTTATGAAACACCAAAAACTACAAAATATTATTTTTCTTTGAAGCTGTGGGTCCACATAACATTGACACCATGAAAACATATATTGGCTTAACTATTGCTGAATTCGAATGTATTTTAAGATCAGTTTATCCGTCATTATTACTTATTTATAAAGTTCCGGAGAAGGTGGAGATAGCTCTTTATGTATATCTGATGAAAATGAGGACAAATCAAACGAATGCACAAATTGCACCTTTATTTGGTGTTAGTGAACAGACCATAAGCTCGATGATACTCAAAGTGCGTACAGTTGTTCACAGAGAGTTTGTACCAATACATTTATTCAACCGCAACCGCGCCGATCTTCTTCAAAATACATCTCAATTTAGTGATGTGAATGATGACACGGTTGTCGTCACATGGGATGGAACCTATATCTACACAATAATGAGCTCAAACTACAAGTTTCAAAAGAATACATATAGTGTGCAGAAAAAACGGAATTTAGTTAAATTTATGATGTGTGTGGCGACCAACGGAACCATCTTAGGAGCTTATGGTCCTTTTAGTGCTGCGGAAAATGACGCAACTATTTTGCTTAAATTAATGCATGAGCCAAACAATATTTTCCAGCACTTTCGAGCTGGCGATGTAATGGTTCTTGATCGGGGCTTCAGAGATTGTGCACGAGAGCTAAGAGCTCGCAATTTCATCGTTAAAATGCCTTCATTTACAAAAAAATCAAGTTTCACTAGGCAGCAGGCTAACCAATCAAGAAATGCGACGAAAACTCGTTACGTTGTCGAGACACGGAACGGTCACTTGAAAAATATGTGGAAATATTTGAAAGATGTGAAGATACATCAATCTCTTCCACATTTAAAACACGATTTTCAAGTGGCCGCTTCTTTGATTAATGCCTTCTCATCCGAAGTTAATAACGACACACGTGACTGGCAGCGAATGGCAGATACTATGAGAGCTCGATATGATCTAAGAAATAATTTAAATCAATCGGTTCGCAATATACCTGCACGATTTTTTACTCAAGTAAACAATCTGAGTTTATTTCCGAAATTAAGTTACGAGAATTTAAAAAGTTTAAGCCAAGGATCATATCAAATTAACCAAGCGCGC
This sequence comes from Aphidoletes aphidimyza, assembly GCA_030463065.1. Classification (NCBI taxonomy): domain Eukaryota; kingdom Metazoa; phylum Arthropoda; class Insecta; order Diptera; family Cecidomyiidae; genus Aphidoletes; species Aphidoletes aphidimyza. The sequence continues at coordinate 24,068,751 of CM059997.1, read as the reverse complement.
AGCTATTGTCAGCTTCATTTGGACAATAATAACCATTTCATTGTGGAGGTTTGTAATGCAGCTCAATCTCAGAAATATTGTGGAAGTTTATTACCTCCAAATTCCAATCCACTTTTATTGTTGGCCAAACTGAAATCACGATTTGTTTCGAATAAAAAACACCAAACTTATATTCTTCTGAGTATGAATGCCAACGGAGACTACCAAGTGGAAGCATATTGTTGCTCTTGCCTCAATGGATTACGGACGGTTGGTTGCTGTTGTCATGTGATGACGGTAATATGGTATACTCTGTATATTGATCACAATGATCTTCGTTTGCCATCAATACACCTAAATAGAATTTTCAATCGAAATTGATAAATGCACTGTGTTTATGTGTGTCTATTGAAAAAAAAATCATCTTTCTCGAAATGGCTATTTTTTTGGTTGATGTTTATTTGCTCGATGACCAACCAAATTACGAAAAACTGAAATCTTCTTTCAGTGCCATCGTTGATAAACAGTCCAAGTTCGACTGGGACTAAAAAAACACTTTTATTTTAAAAAATCCTTTTTCTCTTGAAATGAAATTAAAACAATAAAGAAACAAAAATAACATTTTAAATTATGCGGAATTTTTAAAAATCATTGGTCGTTCAAAAAAACACCAACTTAAACAATACAATTGCTGATTGAAGAGTAAATGGCATCAACCAACAACCAATGGTAAAACAAAATAACATAGAATATAAACGGTTCTTTTAAGGACCCATTGGATATTCATATAAAGAATAACAAATCAAATCGCAGTTTGGCTGAAAAATCTTTTTTTTTTATGACGAATTGTTGAAAAAATCATGCAAACAATACACAATCGAATCGTTCAAGCGCAGCTCTATTTTAGTGAGAAAAAAAAACGGTTGTCGATGAAATCGCAATAAAATTGAATTCTATTCGGCCCAAATACTGAACACGAATCGTGTTCAAGAGAAATTGTGTGTATGTGTGCATTGAAAAAAATCTCTAAACTGCCTCTAAATCGCCAATTATGACGTGTGTATTTGCGTGTGCACACAAATTATTAAACGAAAAAAATGGCTAAGATCTTTGAGCATAAAATAGAAGAATTGTTGATATTTTTTAGAATTTTCACTCATTACCCCAAAGCCGCATCACTTGAAAATATCATTTGCCATTGCATACACATTAAACCATGCACGCACATCTCTCATCTCATCTCATCTCATCTTATTTTTCCCTGCACTCTCACGCTCACTCGATCATGCTAATATTCATTTTGTTTGCCACCCTTTCTGTCTTTCTCACTCTCTTTATTTCTCTTTGACCTCTCATTCATCGCAACATCGCACATTCCTTCACATCGAGTGAGTGCAACCAAACATTTTCATTCCCGGTTTGGCGTTCGTTCGAGACACAAGCAAACAACCAATAGACAAGCAAAATAAAAACGGTCCTTTTTAGTACCCATTCGATTATTCATATGAAGAATTTTAAAAAATCAATCACATTTCTGTTGCAATACATTCAAAATACAATTAAATCGTTGGAAAGCAGCTCTAGTTTAGTGAAAAAGTGAAAAAAAAACGGTTGTCGATGAAATCGCAATAAAATTGAATTTTTTTCGGCCTAAATACTGAACACAATCCGTGTTCAAAAAAAATTGTGTGTTAATGTGTGTATTCAAAAAAAAACCGTGCTGCCTTTAAAGTGAATCGCACAGTGGTTTTTCGTTTGGATTTTTTTTGTGACTCGCGCGAAACGTCTTACATTCTCCGCTGTGCTGAAATTCACCGCATAATGTGTCCCGTTTGTTTGGCTTCGCATTCAAATGCACAAACATAGCACATTCCTTCCGTTCGAGTGAGCACTTCGAGTAAGCGCAAACGAGCATAACAATTCGTGTTTTGTCATTCGTTCGAATCACAAGCAAGCAACTGATGGACAAGCAACATAAAAACGGTTCTTTTAAGGACCCATTGGATATTCATATAAAGAATGGCAAATCAAATCGCAGCTTGGTTGAAAAATGTTTTATTAATGAATTTTTCACAAAAATCATGCGAACACCACACTTTTTTGACATTGCCAGACAGCAGCTCTATTTTAGTGAAAAAGTGAAAACATTCGTTTCGTATGTGTGTGTGTGTGTGTGTGTGTGTGTGTGTGTGTGTGTGTGTGTGTGTGTGTGTGTGTGTGTGTGTGTGTGTGTGTGTGTGTGTGTGTGCGTGCGTGCCTCCAAAATGAATCGTCATACTCGTGTTTATTTGCGTGTGCACACAAATTATTAAACGGCAAAATGGCCAAGATCGCATTAAATAGAAGATACGACGATATTTGTTTGAATTTTCTAAAAAAAATCATCAATTTCTCAACAATGAAAATGTCAGTCTGCTGAATGAATTCAAAATATGCACCCATATACGCAATAAATTATTTTGAAAATCAGCATTTGGTTTTCATTTGTACTGCAACACCACCCGTTCATTTGCGGCGCAATTTCGCGCTCATGTTACACACAAAAAAACACCAACAAAAACGAAACAATTTAGCACTTAGCATTTGGGTTTTAAAAAAAATGACTACGATCTTTGAGCATAAAATAGCGGTACTCATGGCGTAGTGAATTTCAAGGACTATCGGATCACACTGCCATCTGTTGTAAAAAAACAGAAAGACGGAGCAGGAAAATTAGTGAGGTACTTTGGGCTTGATTATAAATAAATAAAAAGAAATACCTCTGCGATGGTAACATGATTATTTGCCAGAGAGAATTGGTCAATTTAAATGCAATTTGGAAAGAAATTGAGGGTGATGTAAAGGATAAATGACGGGCTTGGCGGAATAATGTAACACAGCCTCTCACCTCCTTCTCTCGTTTATGGAAATTACTGTTAGTGCGAGCAGGAGGTAAGAGGCTCTGTTACATTATTCCGCCAAGCCCGTAAAATGCAATGTAAGCCAGCCCGTTCCCAACAAATTCTATGGTATCGTCCGAGAAATAAGCAGAAGCCAAATTCTTGACAAAGATGTTGGTCAGATTAAAATATTTATGCACGCGTAATAACCAATATCATAACGGCGACAAATTTCAGCGAATCTTTAATGAGGTGATAAAAAATACTTCGGTAACTGCAATATTTAGCCTCATTGAAGAAAAAAACAATATGGTGCACAAAACTTATGCGGGCGATTTCATTTATCAAGTCAATGGCCTATTTCTTTCATTCCGCGAAACTTTGATCCAAGAAAAGATATCCTTCCCCAAACATGTGATTGGGGTTCAACAGTCGCTTGTTTCAACGGAGAGTTGAGATATTGGAACCTAAAAATAAACTTACAGAATTGCGCACCATACAATCCCAACCAAGTGCTCGAACCATACAATATCCGAACGACGCATTTAGTGAAACGATCTTGGCATCAATTTACGTGATTGAAAATCGATTCCAAGTCCTGGAAATTCTGGGAGAAGGAACGGTACGATAATATTAAATTATGTTAATTACATAAACTTGTAAAAACATAATACAAGTTTACAAGAACTTTAATAAACCTGTTCTGGAAGTGTGTTTTTGTGGATCCTCAGGATGGACCAGATCCGATTTGACAATGCCCTGGCCCATCCTGAAGATCCACTAAAACCCACTTCCAGAACAAGTGGGTTACTCCTTATTTTAGGATACCAAAGAATTGTTCAACATCATAAATTATAAATTCAATGTTTGAAAAAGCATTGGGAGGTGATGCTTTGTGCACACACACACACAGAATTTGAATAACAACGATTTGAATGTTAATATGGATTGTTTTTTGGTGGATTATTATATGATGTTATATCACCGTGCAACACACACTCTCCCACATGAGAAATTCCGAATGGGCGTTCTTCTTGGGGTCGAATATGACCATAGGTGGGCAAGCAGGGTACTTAGGGGGTTTTTTACCACCCCCTGAGATGTCAAATTTAACTTACCCCTTCTGGTAAAAAATAGATTTTTGTTGAGCAAGTTAAGTGTGAAAGTGTGATTAGTAAGCAATTACAATGGTTTCTTCTTCGGATCAACATTTCTTCGGCTATGCGTGCGTTTTGAACATTATTTTCGCTTTTTCATCCGTTTAACATTTTCACTGAGAATGGGATCTTGCCAAAGTACACATGAAAAAAATAACTATTTTGTTTATTTTGTGTGGCTGCATTCACATCTTTGTGTTTGTTTCGGATTTCCAGTGAATTCGTTGCATTTTTGAGGGGGAAATTACCTCCCTTGAGAAATATTTTTTTTTGGAAATTACTCCCCCCTAGAAATTCGAATTTTACACAACCCCCCCCCCCAACATGGCTACCTTGCCCATCTATGAATATGACCCAACAACCTTTGGTTTAGTTCTAGCGACTTCAAACTCCAATATCTCTCTTATTTCCAAACCAAATTTCGATGTTTTTTCATATCGAATCGCACTAATTTTGCCCGGGCTAATTTTTCTCCTGTGACTCATATAACTAAGATGCAACAGAAAAAAGTTTTTTTGATTTTCCGAATTGAAAGCTCTGTGGATTCCATTTTCTCTTGAAAATCCGACGTGCTAGAGCTAAAGCAAAGGTACCGTCGGGTCATATTCGACCCCCAGAAGAACGCCCATTCGGAATTTTTCCTATTTTTATTCTATATTTATTCTGTACATTTGCAAATGTATACACGCTGCGGATTAACTGTGTTTAATAACACGTTGAACATTTTACAGCGAAAACGGTGTTTTCCAAAAAATATTGGAATCATCCGACCTCGGATTTTTATCAAAAATGAAAAAATAGCTTATAATTTCCTTCGCAGTTTATCGCATTTTTTCATATTTAACGCGGATCTGTCGTTAGTGTAAATTTGACACTATTTTGAAGGGGTCTGTGAAGGAGTTTTCTATGATATCATTGTGCGATTTCTTCGAAATTTTTGGAATGTTAATATTCTGATGAATAATTGAGAAATAAATCAACTTGAGATCGGTATCCCTATCGGGAACCTCTAGATCCCAACTTCCAGATTTTGGGTTTTAGTGGATTTCAAGCGACCTGGACGCAAATTGAACGGAATGAAGGCATAGAATCGATGTGTATATTCCCAGACTACAACCCAGACACAAATGATTCATTATATAGAAGCTGGATTAGAATTTATTCAATTCTTCCATTTTTTCAAAAAAATGGTACCTCAAGACTCAAGGTGATTCCGGGAAAATCACTGGCCCAATTTTTTCGGCAATTGGTATTTTTCAATCCTTCAACTGTACCCTTTAATCATAACAAAAAACTAGGAATGATTGGTATTCAACTTTCCATAGAATTTTGCCTCCGTACATGGACTTTGTTGAAAAAACGCTAACGACAGATGAAGGTTAATATTTTCTTCCGAATAAAATGGACAAACAAAAGGAAAACGACCAAAACCTGCCAAACGGCACATTGCAAGACCACTTTACTATAAAAACAATCATGAATGTGCTACCCCGATCCGCAAAGTTCCAAATCATAACAAAAAATCGACACCCAAACAGCAGGTTGCTCCGGTTGCTCCAACGACATCATCGGAAGACGTGAACAGAACGAAAGAAATCTCCGAAAAAGTCGAAAATTTGGGACGTAAAATTGGTGCCTTCAATGATCGTTTCAAAGCTAATGGGCAGCACATGATTGAAATGATTGGTAGACCCATGGGGTTGGACAACACTTTCTATTTTATCTATTTTCAGTTTATCTAATAGATAATTTCAGTCATTCTCCACTTAGCATTGGAATTGCATTAGTGGGCGTTCGTGCTTTATCGTCGCCACTGTAATGGAAACTTAATGCGAGTGGGGACGCCTTGAAAAATAATTACGCCAAGCTAACTCAGCTACTTAAAAAAAAAAAAAAAAAACAGAATAAAATGTGTGTGGATATTATTTTTTTATTCTAGGACTCTTGAAATTCGAACATGTTCGTGTTCGTTCGGTGTTCGTTTATGTTCGTTCGGATTTAATCGAACACGAAACGAACGAACATCGAACATGATAATCCCAAACCGAACGAACAAAACCGAACCGAACACGTTCGGTGCACAGCCTTATTGTCGATGCAGACATGATCGAGCTTCAAAAGACCCCAAATTGTATTGAGCACGTTCAACATGATGTGCGTTTCGTTGATATTTGAATACTAGCTAACTTATAAACAAAACAACTATTTTTATTTAAGTGTGTATGCGCGTCGATACGCATTGCATTTGCGTACGCATTTGAAAAGATACTACCTTTATCCTTTGATGTTAGACCTACCTAACGATCTCCCAAGATAGCACTTCCGAAAAACCTCCCACACAATATAGTATATGTAGGACAAAAATTATGTAAAATTGATCTGTATGGGGAAATTATTTGTGTACCACTATTTCAAAGCGATCGAGGTTTATTTTAACATTCGGATTTATTTGTTTCAAAATTGTTGTACTTAACTCAATTGTTTACTCCCTTGTTCTGTATAAATCTACCAGTCACGTGGCATGGGTCGTGTTCAATTGATTTGATCAAAAAAGTCACTGGATATTCTTCGAAATATCGGGCATTGTAGCCTTATGTGAATGTGCTAAAATTACGGAAATAATCAATTAAATCTCCCAATGTCACGTACATATTTCTCTTATGTTTCGCTTATATACGGTATTTGTGCAATGTAATGTTAAATCATCGATCTGTTACTTCAGTTATTTATATTTGCACGAAATTAAATTTATCCTATTTATATTTCCCTATGCATGGACTTTGTTAACGATTTGTCTTTATTAATTCAATAACGTTGTGGCCGATTTATTTGGATAACACACCTGTTCTTTCCGATGAGTCTTTTGTACTTGTAGACTTTCCAGATGGTTTATTATCACCGATGAAATTGCTGTCAGTTAATGTATGTATCGATGTGTCTCAGCTTTCCCACGTGTGAGCAATATCAGATAAAACGTCCTACAAATTGATGTGTACAGCTTACGGTTATGTGGCACTAGTGCGATAAATTGAACTCGATGCTTCTGTTGTGTGTTGATTGATATGTTACACCGGATATCCCTTCGGTTTATGAAAGCTCGTGAGTTTACTTTGTACGTTCTGTCTGATGTTTCCAAAACGGGAATTGTTAATATGGCACACAAATTGAAAACCAGATGCCGAAAGGGAAAATCCACCTGTCGGAACGAAAAATCCGGTTGCCGGAACGACCGCGTAAGCCTAAAACCACGACACTTAATTTTGCTGGTCTAAACTGATTGTCGAAAAACACTTACGGTTTGTATCCAAATGAATTGTTTCACCGAAGTGAGGTTATGTTCCGCCTGTGTCAATTGGTGCGGCCAAGAATGTTATTGAATTATGTAATTTGAATGAATCTTAGTAGACAAAATATTATTATGTCACTTTAAAATTGCTATAAAAAGCAAATCAATTCTGTATACAATTAGAGTGGACCTCGTTGAAAAAAAAATGTTTTTTCTTGGGGGACCAGACGGTTTGCGCATTTTCGAGTCAAAGGGCATAAGATGTTGAGCCGGAATACAAATTTAAATTTGCGCACCTTGGCCAAAAGTGCAAAATGTTTGAAATGGAGCGACCAATTTTTCATACACTTTTGATATCTGAAATAAAAAAAGAGGGTCTTCTACGGCACTTTTTCGAGAAAAATTGCGATTTTCATCGAATTTTTCGATTTTTTCGAACGTGCGTGTGCAACGGCTGTAACCCTACTAAAAACGAGCCCCAGAAATGTTCGCTCGTAGATGGGTACAGATTTTGATGATTTTGGAGTTTTTGTTGAGACTTCATGATTTTTTCGAACCATTTTTTTCAACTATTTGTGGGTGCTGCCATCCAAACAAATTTCATTTTTTGTTCAAAATTCGATTAAAAATTCATAGAAGACCTCAAAATCTTTCGAACAAGAGTCAAAACATTGAAATAGGTTGAAAATTGCGCCATTGCGTAATAAAAATGTACATCAATTTCCAAAAATTTTGATTTTTCATCGAATGTCTATAATGTCGCGGTGGCACCTGTTGCCGGCACTTTTTTGGACTATTTTTATTCCAGATCTTTTTTTTTGGACTCGAAAATGCGGAAACCTTCTGGTCCCCCAAGAAAAAACAATTTTTTTCAACGAGGTCCACTCTAGTATACATTGTTATTCTCCCGAAAAACAATTTTGGACAAATGCAGGCATGTTAAAAACTATTTGCAGGCTCTTCATATGCCTCTGCATAAGCTAAAAAGGGCCCAAATGGGCGTGGCCTATCCATAGTAAATTCTTCTTATGCAAATGTTTTACAGGATCTGCATATGAATTCATAAAGGCAAAATTGGTTTTATTCAGTTTTATTGCAGACTCTACATTTCAAATTATAAAATCTAAATGTTCCTTATGCAGGCTTATTGCAGTATCATGTAGGTTTCCAAAATGCCTGCATAATTCTATAGCATACTTATAATCTTGCACGTTAGCAAATATTTCTTTCTCTTCCATTCTACATTCTTCTTTGCAAATATTTTTTTCTTCACCGCAGCATACGTTTGCTACTATACAATACACATGTGTGGTAAATTGGCAAACAGCTAACATGAGTACTACAAAAAGTTTTGCTATTTTGCTAATATGACATGACAAATATTTTGCCCAAATTCCGACCATCGGAAGATAAATTTTAAATGTAATTTAAGATTTATGATGAAATCAGCCATTCTAAACCATCTATGTTTAACGTTGGATTTTTAAAATCGTCTTTATATTTCTTTTTGGAAACTTATTGAAGACGTTTTTCGATTTATTAATTGTCTGCTAATAGCCTGCATGATGTCTGCAAAAAAATATATGAAGGATAATAAGACTCCGCCCCCATTTAGCTAAATTTTCGGTCTTTAGCTGTATAATTGATTATGAAAACTTATTGCAGAGGTTGATTGAGATATCTAGGACTAAGCTGCATAATTTTTATAAAGATTGTATGCAGTTCTTTTAAAGGCATTTAATGCCTGCATAATATTTCGATTGTTTGTCGGGCTATTTTAAACCATTGAACTATACAATTCAAATAAATACATCTTCTACTTGAAGTTCTGAGTGCTTTAGTCCACTATATCTCTGAGGTTATGGGCCATCACGAATAAAGCAAAAATAAGTCCAGGAATTATTTTACGTTGAACGAGTAGGAAGAGTGAGAATGATGGAAAGCAATCAAACCAACGCAATTAAAATTGCACAGTTCGATGGCACGAATTTCAGCAATTGGAAATATCGTGTGGGAATTCCCCTCGATGAGAAGGAATTGAGACAATTCATTGAAAAGCCATTGTCGGAGATTTTGGATGCGGAAACCACAACAACGAATAGACCAAAAATTGTGCTGAATGAAAAGAAGTGCGTATCATTGTTGATGCAGACAATTCATAACAATCAATTGGAATACATACGAGAAAAAACACTTGCAAAGGATATGTTCGATACATTGTGCAGCATTTTTGAAAGAAAAAGTGTGGCTACTCAAGTTCTAGTGAGAAAACAGCTATTAACAATGAAATACAATGAATCAGACGACATGATTGATTTTCTTTTGCTATTCGATAAACGAATTCGTGAATTAAAATCTACTGGCGCTACGATGGAAACTATTGATGTAATAGTGCATTTATTAATCACCATGCCAAAAAGCTATGACAATCTAGTGACCGCCCTAGAAACAATAGAACAAAAAAACTTGACTATTGAATTTGTAAAAACTCGTTTGATGGATGAATACAATAAACGAACAAATGGCACAAAATCGAATAGATCAGGTGATAATGCGAATGATGAAGAATTGACAATGTGTGCTTTTACTGAAACAAATCATCAATCAAATGCACTTGAAACGCATTTGGAGCAGCAAATTGAAAATTCGACTGAGATAAAATTCGTTTTGGATTACGGCGCAACACAACATATGGTCAATGATAATCGTTACTTCGAAAAATTGGAGCATATTGACGAGTTAAACATTTCGGTTGCCAAGAAAAATGAAAGTATATCAGCAAAACAAAAAGGCAACATCATGATAAAAACTTTTCATAAGGGTGACACATCACCAAAGAATATGGAGAATGTTTTATTAGTAAATGATTTGAAGTGTAACTTGATGTCGATTCGAAGCTTAACTAAAAAAAAACTATAAAATTGTATTCGAAGGTGATTACGCGTATGCATCATTTAATGGAAAAATGAAATTCATCGGACAAATAAATGGAAAGCTATATGAAGTCATTTTACATGTAGACAACAATATGTTTGCTGGGATCACGGGTGAAAATTTGAACCAAAAATCTCAAGACTTATGGCATTTTCGACTTGCACACCTTAATGCAAATGACATGAATAAGCTAAGCAATCACATGGCCTATGGATTAGAAAATGTTCATATTGAAAAAGGAACCAAATTCTGTGACGTATGGGGCCCTATGCCAACAACAGCATATGATGGATCAAGATATTTCGTTTCATTCACTGACGATTTCTCAAATGCATCACAAGTATATTGCATTGAGAGAAAAAGTGAAGTGCTTGAAAAATTCAAAGATTTCGTAACTAAAGCAGAATCACTTCACAACAAAAAGGTGGCCAAGTTAAGGGCAGATAATGGTGGAGAGTATATTTCCAGGAGGTTCGAAGAATACCTTGAAGAAAAGGGAATTCAAATGCTGTCAACAGTTCCATACAATCCAGAAATGAATGCTGTAGCTGAGCGTTTAAACAGAACACTGGAGGAAAAGTCATCTACAATGCTCTGGGCCAGTGGCTTGGATACGAAATTCTGGAATGAAGCTGTAATTGCAGCAAACTATATCAAAAATAGATCACCGACAAGTGCGGTTGGAGAACAATTTAAATCAAAAACGCCAGCTGAAATTTGGTTTGGACATAAACCGAGTCTATCGCATCTTCGAATTTTCGGGTGTGAATGCTACAATCATATTCCATCAGAAAAACGATCAAAATTACAAGCCAAATCATCAAAATGTTTAATGCTTGGATATGGTTCAACGTTTGGAACATATAGGCTCTGGGATATCGAACACCAAAAACGATCGTCAGTATTGGAACACTGAGCAAAGATACTTTAAATGAAGAAAATGGTGTCAACAGCACAAATATGGAGCGTGCTGGTAACAACACACAACAACACCAAAGAATCGAGTCCGTGGATTCCGATGACATCGAAAGACAAATCAATGATCTGGCCGAAATTTTTTCGCAAATTAATTTAATGGAAATACAGAACAACTAGGACGAAATTCTAGCTTTGTCAGCCGAACAGTATGTTGAAGACGACCCATTATCAATAGCTGAAGCCAAAAAACGACACGATTGGCCAGAATGGAAAAAGGCCATCGAAAGCGAATATGAATCATTGCTAAAAAACAACACATGGAGTGTTTGTGACTTGCCAAAAAATCGAAGAAAAAGGCTGATGGCAGTATTGACAAATATAAAGCTCGATTGGTTGTTCGTGGATTTTCACAAAAGAAGGGATTCGACTACAATGAAACATATGCACCGGTAGCAAAATTAGTAGCTCTTAAGATTTTGCTAGCTGTTGCAAACTACAAAAATATGCATATTCATCAAATGGACGTAAAATGTGCATTTCTGAATGGTGATCTGGAAGAGGATATTTATATGACACTTCCAGAAGGCTACACTCAGGGAAACAAAGTGTGTAAGCTGAGAAAATCATTGTACGGTCTAAAGCAAGCACCACGTCAATGGAATCAAAAATTCAATAACTATATGATTCGGATGGGGTTCAAGAGGTGCTACGCCGATCGTTGCTTATATGTAAGGCAAAATAAGGGAATCATCTGTTGTGTGCTATTATATGTCGACGACTCGCTAATATTTTACCATGACTTGAAAGTGATTGAAACTGTGAAGAAGCTGTTATCAAGAGAATTTGAAATGACAGATATGGGCGAAGCAAATTCGTTTCTCAGAATGCAGATTGAACAGAATATCACAGAAGGAACAATCACATTGAATCAAAAACATTATCTAGAGAAAGTGCTTAAAAAATTCGGAATGCCACAATGTAAACCTATGTCAACACCAATGGAAAAGGGTTTACATCTGGAATTGGGAGACAAAGACAACTGTTCGAGTCTACCTTATCGAGAACTAATTGGTTGCTTGACTTATGCTCATTGCACAACCAGACCAGATTTATGCGCAGCAACGGGATATTTCAGCCGATTCCAAAGCTGTTTCAATGAGAATCACTTTAATCATGCAAAACTAATTTTCAAACGGAACGAAAATGCAGAAACAATGATTGGTTACAGTGACTCTGACTGGGCCGGAGATAGAAATGATTCAAAATCTACTTCTGGATATTTATTTAAAATATTCGGAAACGCAGTAAGTTGGGCATCAAGAAAACAAACAACCGTAGCAAAATCGTCAACAGAGGCGGAGTATATCGCTTTATCAGAAGCAATAAGTGAGGGAAATTGGATTAAAAAACTACTCAAAGAATTGCAAGTTGAGATTAGCGATCCGATCCAAATATTCGAAGACAACAACTCATGTATCAAAATTGCCGAGGAACCGCGTGAATACAAAAGAATTAAACACATTGATGTGAAGTATATGTTCACCCGCGATCTCATTGAGAAAGGAGAATACACTATCGCTGAAATTTCAACACAGGATCAACTAGCAGACATCATGACAATAGGCTTAGGAAAAACTTTATTTGTTAAGCATCGTAACAATTTGAATTTAGTCTGAGCTATTTTTTTTAGATGATTTGATTCTATCAAATTATGAGGCGGTATTGAATTATGTAATTTGAATGAATCTTAGTAGACAAAATATTATTGTGTCACTTTAAAATTGCTATAAAAAGCAAATCAATTCTGTATACATTGTCATTCTATTTTAAACCATTGAATTATACAATTCAAATAAATACATCTTCTACTTGAAGTTCTGAGTGCTTTAGTCCACTATATCTCTGAGAATTGTCGGTATTTATCATAAATTCCTCTGTTCCAACTTCCCTTTCTGATGTGTTCAAGTTGTTGAATTGTCGGTATTTATCGTAAATTTCTTTGTTTGAACTTCTTTTTTGATGTGTTCAATTATGTTCCACGTGTCGTGTGTATACGTGTCGTACTTATATATGTGTATACGTGTCGAAATTCCGACCTGTTGTCTTTCGTCTGATCGTGATCTACAGTACAGACCGATCTGATTCCTAAATTGTAGTTTTTTGGACCGACTTTCTATTTCATACGATAAATTTCCCCGAAATTACGTTCTGTTTGGTCGCTTTCACTCAGTTGTAATGTACGCGCTGAATGTTGCCTGGAGAATTAATTCAATTTATCACTTTCGGAAATTTTCTGACGATTTGTGCTCATGTCAACCCAGGATCGAACAACATACAGAAGTTGATTGATCTCAAGTAGAGTAGAGACCAAAGTGGAAAGTAGACCAAACATTTGTGTGTAGATTAAGCGTAGAAAATGAAACAGTCCACGCTCGAGGCGGAAAAAGTTTGCTCTGGCCCCCGTGTTTTGAAGGTCGAAAATCGACTATTTTGAGGGAAAACTTCACATTTTAGCCGATCTGTACTTGTAATAGTAGTCCGATTGTGTTCAAACTTGTAGTCGATTTTCGACCTTCGCAAGACGGGGGCTGCTGAGCGGTCAGTATGGTAGTAGTAATCACATAATATGAAATGAAGACATTGTTTTTTCTCTTCTCCCTTAACATAAATTATTTTATTTTGCAACAATGGTTGCAGAATTGGTCGTAGTTCAAACATTGAAAGCGATCCACCGTCCCAATCGAGTCCATGGTGGATTTTGTCAATCATTTTGCTTGTTTTTTGTGCTCATCATCTAAGGGCTGAAATGAAAACGGCGATTTCACAATACAGTGAAATGTTGAATCTTTACTCATCACAGCAATTTCCTTGACTAAAACATTATTGGAGTTGTTTTTAAAGCCTTGAATATCAACGAGTGCGTAATCCATTTTTCCGGTCGTTAATGTCCCAATGTAAACCATGTAATGCCAAATGTACAGATATCATATGATAAAATTGTAATGCTAAATGTTGTTCAGTTTGTATTCTTTTTCTAATGATTTCCAGATATCTTTCCATATTTCTTTTCTATTTAGCTCGAAAGTAGCACACATTTTGAGAGTTATTTTTCGCATATAAAATGTGGACATTTTGTGCAAAAATGAGTATATATTTTTGATCAAAATTGCTGGATATTTATATATATATTTTGTATACAAAATCAAAAGTGAAAATTTGTGTACAAATGTAATAGGTTCAGTCCATGTATAAATGTGTTATATTACACCTATTTAATTCCAATTGATCGAAACTCAGGTGATTTTATAAATTTAATGCTCAAAAACCACGATGATTCGTCGTGAGAATAGAGCGAACTGTAACCGAATAGCCATAAGCACTTGGCAAAATCCAAAATTATTTTTTTTTCTATGGAAATTAGGAAAAAACAAAAAAAATGATCAAAAATGCAACTCTGATCTTGATGCAAAAAATCCAAATAATTTTTGATTTATTATATTAAAAAACAATGGATTTTGGACATTTAAACTTGTTCCTGAAAAACCGGTTTTTCACACTGATTTATAGATACATAAAATCATTTTCAGTTAAATTTTTATACTCAAAATCACACGTCAAATATTTGACATTTAATGTAAACGTGTAAAAATAATATAGAATTATTCACTTGGCCTGGCCGTGGCGAGTGAACAAAAATAATTATTTTTCTATTTATGTCAAATATTCAAGGTGTGATTTCGTCGTCAAATTCAAAACATTCAACCCGTATATGACGGATTTGGGTATGGCTGAAATGGGTTTGCACAATTTGGTAGTGCATTCTGAGATATAATTGGGTCAAATGGTTGAAAAGGAGTTTGTTGTTGTGGTGTCATAAGTTGATGAGTATGATATTGTGCATTGATTTGTTGTGATGGTACAAAAGGTAGCACTCGGGGTGGTGTCGGCACGTGTGTCGGATGCAATTGTGGATTTCTTATAATATTCCCAGCTTGAATCGGTGCAGTGACAATTGGTTGGGTAGATGGCAAATGTGGATTTGGTATGGTTTCCGTATCATCATTCAAAGCTCCGGCGGTCCTATGAAACAAACAATTGATCAGTAAGAGCTCAGTAAAATAGATTGGTAAAAAATCGGGGGTAAATCAGTTAAAAGTAATGCGGTATTACTTAGTGCATTATCATTTCGAAATTAATGCAGTTTTGAACAATAAATGACATGTAATTCATCGTGATTTACCCCTTTTAAAAAATATTCCTACTTTTTTATGTATTTGAATATTTTGAGCTTCAGGTCTTCCTGAAAATTCATTTTTGAGTATGTTTTATCATATGCTCTTATAACGCTGTGAATCAATTGGATAGTGTTTTTCATCGTATCAAAACTGAGTTTGTTCCCTCTGCCGTGGAATGTATACAAACATAACAATTCGGGAGTAAGAGTAGCAAAAACTACTGATCGTACAATCTTGGAGCCACCTTTATGGCCAGCAACACCATTGATTGCTACCAAATGTTTGAACTGAAAATAATGGAATTGAACATTTGATGTTATACTTGTGTCATGTTGGAGTAAAAGCAAAGAATCTCATAGATGAAATTAAATCTAATAAAGTACAACAAAAAAGTGAAAAAAATCTCTCTTCATTGACTGGTTGACTCATATGATGCGACCGAAATGAAAAATGTGCGATTGTAAATGAAACTGAAACTATTCGTACCATTTTTTTCTCATAAGTAGTTTCTGTTAAACTCGTTTCAAAATGTTCCAGTCCTTCTTTACTAGCTAAGGGGAGCTCCATTACTTTTTCTATTTCGCTAATGTTTGCAGTATCACCAATTGCGTTCGAGACAACCATTCTTTGAATTTGATTCAAAGTTGAATGCATTAAATTTAATTTGGCTTCGATGCGGGAAATTTGTATATTTAAACCATTTGGAAGTGATTTCTCAGGTTCATTTTCTTTGAATGTAGTTCCTTCCAAATCATCTTCCGAAGGTTGAAATGATGAATCATTGGCCAATTGAGAATTAAATGAATCATTTGAATTTTCAAAGTACTCATCCATGTTACTGTTGCTTGTACCATAGCGGTTTGTTTTCAAGCGTTTTCTCTTTCCATCATTGTCAATCTACAAAAATCATCACAAAAAGTGTTTTATTAAAAAAGTCATATTTTTTTAATTCATATGTTCAATTATCAGCTATGCCGTTCAACTATTAATTGGATAGGCATATAATATACAATGACACTTGCACTTTTCAATGTTTTTTAATTGTTATTTTCAAGTTGTCGACAACACATGACAAATAAAAACAAAAATTGTACGATATGATTAAAAAAAATCATAAAATTTACTTTGTCTCAACAGACATAACTTACCGATTTTTGAGATGGTTGTGTATTTTTTTCTGCGACCGATTCATCCATAGCCACAAAGAATTTTTTTCTATTTAATTACTAGTTGAACCACCAAATTCTACGAAATGAGTTGCTGCTTGACTAGAAAGATATAGGGATTATTAAGTATTTCAATTTTTTTTCTCACTCATATTGGAGCAGAAGTGTATTTTAACTCCATTAAAATTGCTCAAACAGATGTAAAAAACACTCAACAGCAATTCGGAATGTGTTGATCGATTCCGTTATGTTGTCTAGTCAGTGTATTCGTGTACATTTAAATTTTGTGTCTTTAAACATTGTTGGTGTTTTTAGTACAGGTTATACTTGGTCAATATAATTCTTTTTTTTTTAATTCAATTTAAATAAAACCATTACGAATACACTTACTAGACACCGAGAAGATGAATTTAAACTAAAAATATATGAAAAACCAACCTTTTAAATATTGTAAACGGCAAAAACCATCAATTTCATGTATTCACTAATGATAAACCAATTGGAGTTCCCAATAAATGTTCGATTTCAGTTATTCCAGTGGAATAGCCACATGGAACCTTCTTTGATAATAACAATTCTTTTATGGCGACTAAAGACTTCCAAAAGTCATAGACTTCATTTGGATCAACAAATCCAACCCGTTTGTCACCGAAGAAATAAACTAAAACTTTTTTCTTTTCAATGTTCACCACACGCGAAGGCCACGGAATTGAATATTTTTGCTTTGCTAAAACAATTGCATCAATTTGATAATTTGAAGATTTTACGAATTGTGTACGTTTAACTACAGCCAATTTGTTATTCTCTTTAATGTGTTCCAGACACGTGTTTTTTTTTAAACAGTTTGATGATGAAATTTGATTTTCTGCAAGCGAATTTTTGGCGAATGTACGGGTGACTATATGCGGTATAATTTCAGACAGATTTTGTGATGTACTCGGTGAATGATTGTTCTCTTCGAAATTTTTCGCTGTTGACCGCGTGAACCTCATGGACCTCGTGCAATTCGACACGTTTTCACTATTACACAGATTTGATGACACTTTTTTTCCCGATTCCTTCAAATTTTTTGTTGATTGATTTTTTATCAGTTGAATATTCTTTGAACTTACTTCGGATTTAAAAGATTTTTGTCGATTTTTTAAACGTGTTTGTCGTGTTGAATTTGATTCAGAATAGTTTATCTGCCTTGACCTTAGCTGCTTGCGCACCATTGCTCCATGTAATACTTACGAAATCAACAACCAACTGACTGGTCAGTGAATGTGCACCAGCAGTAATGCCTTAAAGGCATGCGAAAAAACACATACAACAGCAATTTGACAGCATATCATAAGTGTGCGTTTATCACAATTTCAAATTTGTATTGGTTTAAGATACTCAATCAGTACACAAAAAGTATGAGAGATTACATTTGATGCTGAGCATTTGTTGTTTATAAAACCTAAACTAATCGTGTTTATTTTCCAATGGGGAAAATAAATAAAAAATCGACAAACGCGAATCAAAACCGCAATCGTGTACATTTTCATCGAGAATGGAAAAAATTGTTGACAAAAAATTCAACTCAAAATATTGTTCAAAGTGTTAGTAGCAGAAATATTGGTAATTTAGTTCAAAATGGATTTCACGGCCATGCTCAAATCGATAAACAATCAAGCGCCCGAGAAAAGTTGCGACGTTGGGCATTAAAATTTAACATTTCAAAGTGCGCAGTGACTGAATTATTGAAAATACTAATTTCTGTTGGTATGAATTGGCTTCCAAGAGATAGTCGATCTTTACTTGAAACACCACGTTTAATTGAACTTGCTGGAGTAACCGAAAATCAAGTGATAGATAGTATTTTATTTTGATTAAATTTCAATTTATTTAAACAATAATTTTAGAATTTCCCCAAATCCGACCTTTTGCAATCGCGATTTGGTGTGGAGAAGGTAAACCTTTTGTACATGAATACTTGAAATCATTTGTGGACGAACTAAAACAATTAACAATATCTGGTTTGATGATAAACGGCTATAAAGTGAACATTGGTATCAAATGTTTCATTTGTGATACGCCTGCAAGGGCATATATAAAAGGTGTTGTGAATATAAAGTTCATTGTTGAAAAGCAAAACATCGTGTTTTTTTTCTTCCAGAGAGATAACAATTCATATTCAAATATTTTCATCCAGATATTATTTATTTAATGAATAAATGTATTTTCTAAAAGCAA
Organism: Aphidoletes aphidimyza; assembly: GCA_030463065.1. NCBI lineage: Eukaryota > Metazoa > Arthropoda > Insecta > Diptera > Cecidomyiidae > Aphidoletes > Aphidoletes aphidimyza. The sequence goes on along the minus strand of CM059997.1, from coordinate 24,049,977 downwards.
ATTTTGCATGTAGCAAACATTTTTTCCACATTAAATTTAATCGAAACAAAAAAAAACGTTATTTTGCTTATCATCAATGAAAATTTAGTAACCAATAAAATCTCAAACTGAAATTTGAATTCCTTTCAAAGGTGTTGAATATCACAATGCTGTGGATGGTTGTTGGAGAACAGATTTTTCGTTCAGAAACCGAACAGTACCAACACATCATCAAGATGGAAATGATTCTTTTAAATGTAAATTTACTGAACGCGAAATTGAATCTCTAAATAGATTATTAGCGAAATTTAATGCTGACATGCCAACCGATATCCATCGGGCAATTCGTGATTTAAATTGCATAAAATTTTGGAAAGGAACGGAATTTCGGACATTTCTTTTGTACATAGGGATCGTAGTTTTGAAACACTTTTTACGAGAGCAAGAATATAAACATTTCTTAAAATTATATTGTGCAGTCGTATTGTGTTCGAATGATAACTATTTAAAGTATCTTCATGTTGCTAACGAGTTGTTTGTTCAATATATTGAAGAGTATATTGAGCTATATGAAAAGATTTGGAAATTTAAACAAAATTGACTCATATACTTATGAAAATGCTTTATTTGGTTTAAAATTAAAACTGCGCACTTGTAACCGACCCCTAGAGCAAATATCACGTAGAATTTCTGAATTAGATTTAGATTATCGTGAGCCAATAGACTTCACTGAAATTGATGAAAATGCAAACGTTGATCCACTTCTTAAATATCCATTTCGAAATGAGGAAACGAGTGATTTAATGTTCCAACAGATTTCGCTGGGTTCGAACTCGCTTCTGAGTAGTCGTAAATTTGGTGATAAGTGGTTCCTTACAAAACGCAATCAAATAGTAGAATTTCACTTTGCTACGAAAATCAATGGAAAATGTTTTTTGAACGGCAGTCGTATCAAAAATCAAGTCAATTTTTTTGATCAACCATTTTCTTCAAAATTCATAAATGTTTATTTGGCAAAATACGAAAAGTGTCCATCTCAACTTTATCCAATAGAAAATGTAAAATCCAAAATGATTTGTTTGCGTGATGAAGAATTGATTTTCATGCCACTTCTGCATACTCTAAAATAGATTATATTCCAATAAATCTTAATGTATGATAAATGTATACCAATAATCAATGTGAAAAATTATGAAATGTATGCATTTATCAAATATATACTTATTTTTTCAATTGTAAATTGTATGTCAAAATGTGTTCTAAATTTGAGATAAAAACGAATTGCAATGTATTGATTTCTGTGCACATTATGTACACATATTTCAAATGACACAATTGGACGCAAATGGTTTATTGGGTTGGCCTGAAAATCCTCCAAAAAATACCCAATGAACCACATGTAATGCATTATGTGCGAAAAATGTCTTCATTTCATGTAATTATGTGCATATTTTTCGCAAATGTTCATAGAAATGACCATTTTACGTGCACATAATGTGCACATTTCGTACTATTCATTTACGCACAAAAAAGACACATAAATTGGTCATATTTGTATCAATATGTTTGAAAAATGTGCACAAAATTCCATAAATGAAAAAAGACGCATTTGGTTCATTGGGTAGTTAAAATCCTTAAAACCGAATATTTTACTTTCGAATCCGTATTCTTTTGTCAAATTTTTAATTTATTACGTTCATACCTATAACTAAACAACTGCTCAAGATAGAATCATACAATTTGCAGCAAATGAAAGCCTTAGTATCTCCGAATGTTTTTTATGTCATTGTTTTATCTAGGGGGATTTAACTATTTGCGAATGCCAGGTTATTCGCAGAAAAGACACATAATTCGCAACAAACTATACAAAAGAGCGTTTATTCGTACAAAATACACAGCATTCGCACATAATACCGCCATTCGCACGTCCGCTAATGTACGTTTGCACAGAGCATTCGCAGGCATTCGTAAACATTCGCGAATGGCTCATTTAAGTAAACATGTCAGAAGCAATGACAACAAGCACACAGTTATGGCATGTACCGAACAGCGCGTTCGGTGTGCTTCGCTCTTGTTTGTGTGCGACGCACCAAGCAGATTTTTGTGAGTCAGTCACACAGTAGCAACCGAGCAATGCGCAAGCAGTTTTTTGCAAACGGCAGTGCGCCGTTTTTTCTGCTATTACCAACAATATGAAACAAACAATTCCACGCAAAGAATAAATAACAAATAAAGTTAAAATTAAAGTAAAGAAAAATCAAGTGGTTGTGAAATTAGTTAAGATAGGATAAGTTTCAGGTGCTTGAGAAGACTGGGCGCTCGCTATTGGAGCGAGTGTACATAAGGTAAGTCCAAAGAGACAGTGCACGGTTTACTCCTTTTCTTGGTGCACCTTTTTCAATAAAAAAAGGTATTCAATAATTCTCCCTCTGAGCGAAACATGGTGCCGAAAGTGAGTCTCTTTGGGCTGCCTGAGCCAGTCTATTGTGTGAATATTTTCACAATTTCTATATGAGCTGAATTTTATTATTTAACGCATTATCTTTTCATAAATTTTGTTATGAAAATAATCAGAGCAAGAGAAAAAATTGCTGTTTGGCAATGGAGCGAAAACTTCTATTTGGAACGAATTGTCGTTCCACTAATCCAAATTTCAGTTCTTTTTTTTTTTTTTGTTTTCAGTTTCAGAAAATCTGTTCAGAAGAAACCGGTAAAGCTAGCTCATCAGTAACGTTACGAATTTTATGAGGAATGTTGGCTACGGGTAACGCAATTTTAGTGTGTTGCTTGTGAATGATATTTATTTTTTGGAAATCAATCAAACTGACTCGAATAGTCATATATTTCCATGCAATTGAGCTGCAAAAGAAATTTTACTCGGCGAGTAAATTTCAAGTGTAAAGAGCTAATTTATAAAATAAATCAAAATGAATCGGATATTCAGATTTTTCCATACAGTGTGAGAACTGTAAATGAGTTTCTACTCGGCGGGTAGACAATGGAAAGATATGCAGAGCGCAAAATCTTAAACTCAATATGAAATCGCAATGTGGCAATGGTCACTTGATTGCACTTATCTTGTTCGAGATGGTATGTATTAGAGCGAGCGAGAGCATTTTGTTTCGTGTGGAACAAAGCACACCATTGTCGGGCGAACAAAAAGAGAATCATACTTTTGTTTCGGTTGAAGTCAAAACAGTAGCGCAGGCTACTTGATTGCAGTGACAAATGAGCGAGCAATGTAAACCAGCGGTGGTTGATGTTACTGTAATTGGTTGTTGTCTTCATACGGAACATGAACAGAGTATAATGGATCCGCACAGACGTGCAAATACATGAAATACGGCATCAGTCGTTTGAAAGTATTGTCTTATATATAAGACAATGTGAACGAAAAGAGCATAAGAAACACCAAGCTATAAATAACAGTGCGCATTTCAAAGGGTTTCATTCTTGTCGGGAATTTTAATCGAGTGACATCGTATTACTTTTACAATCGAAAGCAAATGAACCAAAATGGCAGACCAATCAATTCGTGATACAACGGCGCAAACAATTCGTACAGTTTTTAGATGGGCAACTAACGAGCGGTTCATAGCCAAAAGTCCCCGTTTTTTTTGTCCGTCCGTCCGTCCGTCCGTCGAAATTTCGAAACGGACGGACTGAGTTTCAATATAGACGGACAAAATATATGTGAGAACGGACGGACGGACGGACGGACAAAACATAAAACGGACAAAGCTAAAGAGAGAACGGACGGACAAATAGATGGAACGGACACGAAGGATGAACTGGGAACGGACGGACGGACGGACACGAAGGTAGATTTATGAACGGACGGACGGACGGACAGAATGATATAATTATTTTTTTATTAATAGATAATCAAAACACATTGATTTCATATACTAATGGAATAAATGATTTGATATTTTATTGTCGCATTTGTGCCGCTTGGGATTTTTCAGTATAAACATTTTATTAATTGAGAAATTCAACATAGATATCTAACTTAACATGGTTATCTCAGATAACCTTTGAGTTTTAGAAATTGAAGAGGTTTTGTCAATATTTCAAACAAAAAATAATGAAAATTGAATGATACACTTGATCATGCTGTTTCAGATCATTTTTCGAATATTCAATTCAAATTCAATTCAGTCAGTCTTAACTTTAAAATCTAGCAAAAATTGAATTATTGATTTTATCATGCCCATATAATTCTCAGACTATAAATTTCAATTCAGTCATTCTTAATTCTTAAGTCTAGCAAAAAAAAATAGTTGATATTGAGAAAATTCTATTGGTCCTCAAAAAATAATAACAATTAAATGACTAAATAATTGATAATAACAATCAAATCAATTTGATCATGCTATCTCAGAGAGTTCTTTAATTTGGTTAAAATGAAAGACAGTTTTGTAATCATGCGAAAAAACTAGCAAAAAATATCACAAATGAGAGTAAAAACATCATCGACACTAAGTTTGTTTGGATCGGCTTCGAGTAACCCGAGGAGAAAAAGCTGGAGCGGTGCAATGAACAGTTGGTGCACGAATGTTGCCACCTGTGTGTGCATAAGCTTGCTGCATTTGTTCAGGTGTTAGACGTGTTAAATAGATTCTAGGCCTACGATTTTCTATTTTTTTTTCGCTTCCATCAATAATCGAGCCATAAAAGTTTCATGGACCCTAAAAAGAGAATAAATTAACAATTAGAACAGCAAATAATACTGCCCCCCCCTCTTCTCTCTCTCTCTCTCTCTCTCTCTCTCTCTCTCTCTCTCTCTCTCTCTCTCTTTCTCTCAGAAAAAATATACCAATTATTTAAGTCAAATGTTTATATTTCGAAAATACAAACCATACTCACCATGGACGTGGCAAAATTCTCTGCACCGTAGCACTATCAAGTGTACCATATGCATGAAAAATGCCAGAAGCTTCTGCAAATGCATCTCCAATGCTCTGTGCTGTCAATTTGAATTCTAAAAAAATGGATCAATGAATTAAAATGTAGTCAAATTAAGTGGCACAATAATTCAATCACCCAAACATCATACCATTCTCGTTTTTCTTTTGGCGTTTGGCAGGTGGGCTCTTTTCGTTCTCATTTTCCTCGCCATTGTCATCACTACCACCGTCGTCATCAACATCGCCATCGCCATCGCTATTCCCTTCTTCCGCACCATCATCATTCTTTTCCTCTTTTTTCTTCGCTTCACACGCAGCAACGTGACGGTTTAGTGGAGCTGTCCCGGATGTTGCTTTATGCTTGAGCACATTTTTGCAGCTCGTGCAATAATAAAAATCTCGGACGAGTTGGCCATTTCCGTCCAAGATTTTACGTAAGACTCGAAAATGAGCTCCAACTCGTCCTTTTTCTGGTTGAACAGCAGTGTATGTGCCATATTCCAAATGGTTTTGTACACTCTCAACCGTTTGTTCCGTGGATGTCACTGTTGAAAAAAAAAACAGTTTTTAGTGGTATTCACAACGAAAAAAGTCAAATCGGTTCAAAAAGAACGAAATCGATATAAAATCAAATAATCGTGTTAATTGTATCGATCGGAAAGAAACTGGAGTTCACAAAATAGGCCTCACTCTATTAATCAATTCAAAGATTGAATTTAATTTTCAAAAGATAAGAAATTCCTTTTTTTTCACTTAACACATGTTTTAAGTTTTTTTTTTATATGGTAAAATTTCATGCGAGATCACACTGCTGAAACCGCTCCAATTTATTTAAATGTTATCTAGTGACGAAGTCACATGGAACAGCGTGTGTGTGTGTGTGTGTGTGTGTGTGTGTGTGTGCGTGTGCGAGCTCATGTGCAACAGACATACGATACAAATGGGCATGGGAATCATGAGAAATATGTGGATACCGAGGCCTTGTACCAGAATTGGCTAATTGTTTTTATGTAAATTTGTCATTGATATCATTTATGATTGTGTGTCGCGCGCGTTTCACTCATTTCCAAGTATTTTTTCACTTGTTCAACGTAACTAGCACCATTCTTTTAAACGACCATTTTAACGACAATCGAAATGCACACATGCGAACACACACTGCATGGAAGGACCGAAAGATTGATCGTATTGTCGTTTACTCCTCTCACGAACTTATCATTGGTTTGTTCATTATTTGAACTTGAAAACCATATATATCTTATAGTGCAATCGATACAACAAGGCTCGCCATGAAGAAAAAATCACTTGCATTCAAAAAAAATATGATGGAAAAAATGAACAAAATTGAAATCGTTGTTTTCTCTCCCACTGAATTTCCAAGATCTTTCAATTAAATAGACACACATATTTTGATCTACATGATATAAAGTTTGTTGAGAGAGCACATGCAGTTTGAATTTAAAAAAAAACTTCAAATAATAAGTAACAAATGTAATATTTGTATTTCAAAATATACATTTAAATGCACACTATGGCATTTGAGAATTAAACAACACTAATCTCTACACAAAATATATGTTTGGTCATTACTTTTTAGTAATATGAGCCTGATCAAATCAAATTAGGCAGAAATCTACTTCCGAAATGTAAAAAAAAAATCACACACAAAATCTTAAATTGAAAATCAACTTGATGTAGCTGAGCACACAATTGAATATGAATGTCACAACTCAGCGACCGGCTTTTTACTTTGCATAAATCCGCAATATGTGCTGTTTGTTTTTTGGAGTTCTTTACTCCGTTGCTCTCTCTCTCTCTCTCTCTCTCTCTCACCTCTCTCTCGCACACACGCGCACAGTTTGCACCACTTCACACATACACAAACAAACCAAGTGACAAACATCTTTGAATTGAAAACAACCATTGGAAATCGAACACTATCAAGTGAGACAGTAAATACATGTCAAAGTTACAGTTCGCTCATTCCGTATCCAAACTTTACATTGTGACATGGTGATTGTGTTGTGACTCACAGAGAGTGAAAAAAAAATGAAAGTGGATAAGAAAGCAATAATAAAAAAAAAGCAACAACAAAAAAAGGTAGGTTTAATTTTTGTTGCGGCATTGTTTTAAACACACTCACTTCCTGATTTAAAAAAAAAACCAATTCATGCGGCAAAATGATACATTCCGACTGGGCGACCGGCTTGTGAGTTTAAACGACATTGAACAGTGCTATTCGTCTTCTCTTCTTGCTCTTTCTTCTTCGCTTCTGATTTAAATGCTTATTTGTTTGTAGAGTGTTAGCTCCAGTCACTTTGTCTCGCACATACACGAAAAAAAAATGACACAAAACAACAGCGTAGTTGTTGAAATTATCGAAACATCGTATTCTCGTCAGAGAAAAATATCAATCCATTGTGAATGTATTGATGGCTGTATGATTGTATAGTGATTTCTGACAAAGAATACATTGTACTAGCATTTTTGTTTAGGTTTTGTGATTCAGAATTCACGCGGGTAAAAATGAAATGTTTCGTTCTTCCGTTTACGAAATTTATTATTAAGAAAATAAACGAGATAATCTTTTTGATATCATCGTTATCAAGAATATTGTCTAATGATGATCACAAATGTGTTGTGCGTTTCAGGCAATTTTTCAAATTTTCAATCGCCAAAACAACGTTTGTTTGTGTCTAAACTAGAAACTCCCCCTTATCAGATAAGGGCTAGCTGCTGAGTTACATGTTTGGCATTTCTTTCAATTCATTTATATCACAGTACGAATTCTTCATCCGTTCAAAAATAAGCAACAAAATATGTTCCATGTGTATATATTGTAGAAATTATTTGAAGTTTTCACTAATGTGACAAAAAAAATAATTTTGCAATGCAATTTGGAAAACTCTATCTATTTTGGCCATATATTTTGTTTTTCTGTTTTATTTTTCTCTCCTCTTGACGAAGCACAACTTGTTAGATATAAGATGACATTTTCAAATCAAAAATAAACAACGCACACAAAAATAAACACTATAACATAAATCATCCATATGCATTATAATTGTGTATCGCATTTTTTGCTAGATTTTTGTAGGGCTTAGTTTTGTGCGGTTCTTCTCATTTTTGCTATCTCTCTGCAACTATTTATTACTTTATTTGCACTCATTTCATTGTATTTCTTTGCGTTACCATTAAGAGAATTCTTATTACAGCTCTAACCAACGCATTCTGATTAAAGCTATAGATTCTATACCATAGTGTGGAATTTTACCAATGTTCATGGAAATGTATAAGAATGAAATAAACTGAGTATTTATTGGGCGTCGACAAAAAATCTAAGTTTCCAGAACTTAGTTCCTTAAGAGGAAATTTTGGTTTGCTTAAAAAAAAGTAGATTAAATGGCAGCGATAAAATTTGGAATTAAGAATAGAAATCGAATAGACATTTTCATTTCAGTTAAAAATTATCTGAAGATGAATCTATGTTCTCTATAAGATTATTTATACAATAGCAAATAATGTTTAGGGCTACAATTAAATCATGTTTACTTACAGTTCTTTTTACTTTTTCCGTTCAATCACAACGTTTCCATAAAGAAGTTTTCGTCTTTGTTTATCTGTAAGAGATGAATAATTATTCTAGAGCAAATTATGGTGAAAAACATCTGTTCATGCTTACTTATTGAACTTATTTATATGAAAAAGAATTAATTTTTTACTCACTTTTTCGATATTTTTTCACTACATTAATTACTGCTTTTCACCAAATATTTCTCTTCGTCTTATGAACGATAATTTGTTGATCACAAAAACGAAATTGACCCCAGTAAGCATTTGAGAATATAATTTTTGTACATACTCCACTTACATAATACTTTTGAATTAGCATCAAGGATCGTGCTTAGGGTGAATATTCGTCAACTCCCGTGCACTTGAGTAAAGTATATCTGATCGAATTCAAATGTTGACCAAAATCTTAGTTCAGTATGAAAAATAACTTGTCTAAAACAGTTTTTAATTTAGCTTATTCTGGCACCAGTACAAAATAACGTCGTTGTCGTTTTCGTCATCGTCCATAGCCGTTTCGACGTAAAACAGTTTTCTTCACAAAACCAATACTTTTTTTTGATTGGTTCAAAAACCAAGCTAGAGTAAAATCTATTGTCATATCAGTGCAAATAATCAGGATTACGAATGTATTTCAGAAAAAGTCAGTCGTATACGAATTTCTCACTGGGGTTCGCCGCAATGGTAAAATAATTTATGTACCAGAAGACAAATGTTTGTACGTAAAATGGATTAAAAGGAATGGTGGCACCGATTACATTTGCTACCAAACAATCCTCGCAAAAAACAAAACTTCAAATTCAGATGGAAAAATTCCAAAGTGCACATCGCGAGTGAAAGTTATGGCAGATGGCACATGTGTACGCAAAAAAAATCCCCATACTACTCATAACAATCATGAACTTATTTATAAGGATATGAAATCAAGAAATAACTTCCTCGATCAAGTTGTGAGTATAAATGGTATGCTTGAGGGACTTGCAGTGGATGTTCCAAATCGAGATCTATTCACACGAGAGCTTGCCAAGTAAGTTTGATGATGTTCACGTGTTGTATTACTTTGTATATGTGGATTAGAAGGGCTCCATGAAATAATTTATTCCGAAATAATTTATTTTAGAATTTATTTCGGAAAAAATGCGAAAATAATTACCGAAATAAATTATAACATACATTGATTCGGAATTTTCCGAAATAATTTAACCGAAATAAAATATTAAAATTATAATATTAGTATGAACAATAAATATTTCATTTCGGATAAATGAATTTCGAAACCGAATCAATTTATTTTTTTTTGCCAAAAGAACTTGTTTATTATAAAAGTTATTATTCATAATTGTATATTGCTTATTAGTTATTTCAAGATTTGACGAAGCACTATAAATATTTACAGAGATAAGAAAGAGTAAGGATTTGCTTAAAAAAGACATGTTTCGCTTAACAAATAGAAATCACACTTGAATTTGATATTGAATCGATGCCATATGGAACTCGTTTGATTGAGACCAAAAACCTATACAAAGAAAACAATGAAAAAAAAACTTTTGTTTAAAAGAAATCTTTGATTGAGGAGACAAAAATCTTTGAGTAAAAAGACAAAAATAGAAATCGTACTTGCATTTAACATTGAATCGTTGCCATATGGAATTCCCTTGATTGAAGAACAGTTTGTTCACAGCATGGGCATGACACTTTTTTTTTCTCTGATGCCAGCTTTCGCCTGTTGTTTTTGTAAATAATTTCGCATTCTCGTTCGTGTTTTTCTTTTTTTTCATTCCAACATGTTGAGCAATTAACAATGTGGAAACATGGCATCAAAATGATATCGCATGCTCTCATTTTGCATGAAATGCATGTTCCATGAGGAATGCTTCGTTCTGTGCTCACCACCATTGAGGTTTCGTCAATTGAATCAATATATGACTCGTCATTTCCAACAGGGTTAGAGCTAAAGGAATCCGAATTTTCTAGATGGAATACATCAGGTTTGACAATATACAAAATTCTATCCAGGAATTGATCAGGTGTAATACGTTCATTTTTTAGGAGACTCGAACTTTCTCTGATTTTATCAGAACGATCCTAGAAAATTTGCGGTTTAGTATATCGTTACAAATTATCAGACAAAAAAACTGTTTTTACCTTATCTACTTTTTTTTGATTCCATCCAACGATTCCTCCACTCTCAACAAACGCGACAAATTCCTTCGATTTCATAAATATTTGGTTTCGAATTGAAACGCATAACCATACAAAGCTCCCTTTTTTTGACAATATGCATTCAAAGCTCTGTTGTATCCCTCTGCTGGTGACGTTGTCTTAATTTCATTGCCGAAAACAGTTATTTTTCTGGATCCTTCTTTTACGATCCATTGTCGATGATAATATTTGAAGAATTTGTCAAACTTTTGATTGTCGATTTGTTTTACGTCTTCTTTTATCAAATTAAAAACTATATCAATTTGATTTGCTGGCAGCAAGGGTAAATACATTAATTTGTAATAGGTTTTTTTTTGCGAGTTCATTTCTACATATAAATTTAAATAAATCAGTTATCTTTTTGGCATATCTGTGGACCGCTTGTGCAAAATGAAAATGACAACCGGTAAATTTTGCTAACGGGTGTTTTTTGTGTAATGCGTTTCTGAGCGCTGTCTCATAGTCAGTAATAAACTTCTTTGTACCCTTCAAATCGAAAACTTTAGCATTAATAAAATCAAACACAGCTTCGTATGCAAGTTGTGTTCGTCTGTTCATTAGCACAAATATCAGTGGAACAATCTAATATGATGAGAAAAGAAACGAACCAAATAGAATTCATGAAAAATGAAATACATAAAATACCAAATAAATTGAATAAGAATGCGTTATTAAATTTACTTTTTCCATATAAACTCCATAAATGATCAATAATTGGTCAAATGCTCCAATAGGAACAACGTCAAAAGTCCCGTCTAACATCATAAGGCGCTCTCCATATTTAACACGCGATGAAAATAGTTCTATGGAACTCTGCGATGAGAACACACAGAAAGCATAGCTTTCACCTTCGACTGCACCGTTATAAAGTACGTTTCCATCTTTAGCTGTACCAAGTAAATCCATTACATCTTGTCTTTGGAACATTTTTGCCACGTCGTCACAATTAGCTGGATTTTTTGGTAATGCTGCATTTCTAATTAATTGCAAACATCGTTCATGTTTCACAAAATCAAGTTTAACATCCGGATAATCGGAAAGTACAGAATAAAATACATCCCGGATTGATTGCTTTTTCTCATTCACAATCGTTGATATATCAGCACATTTGTTTTTAATCATATTCAATACTTTTAGTTCGTTAAATTCTTTTTCTGAATTTCCATGATTGTGTGAAAAACACTTATCGCTTTGGATACAAATTTTGTCTTTTCGAATAAGAACTCTATTTTTACAATATTTACATAAAAAGCAATCGCCATTTTTTGTTACAGAATTGAATCGATACAAATGTTTTTCATCTTTTGTATACAACAAATGTGAGTTGATTCTATGGCCGGGAACGAATTCATACGACAAAAATTTCACTGTTGAAAAATCACTGTTGTCACTGTTACTACTCGATAAACTAGAGCTCGAAGAGCATGCGTCGGAAGAATCAATGTGTCTCGCCTCCATTATGTAATGAAACTAAATTGGTTGTACAGTGTTAATGTTCTTCTTGACCTCTAATCATGGAATTGGAATAAGGAACATTGCGCAGGCGCTCAATATCACGCAACGCAAGCAAAAATTTTTGAACTTGTGTTAGTTTTTGTATCGAAACTAATCTCTCAATATCGTTTGTTTTGGAGAGCATTTCATAGTCTAATTTCCAGTGATATTTATTTTTGATTTCATCAACCAAGTGAAATAAATATTGTTCACAATCACTGATTTTAACGCATTGGTTTTTTAATACACTGCCAATTTGCATTGTGCCGTAAAATAGCACAAAGCATTTTAACACATTCCCAACTTTATAAACCGAATTAACCCGTGCCGGCCATGGTCTGAATGAGCCCATTTTTGCTAACACAATTTCACTTGGATACAGTCGATCATTTTCATTAGAACGAGAGATTAATGTATTCCAAATAACATTTGCTTTTGGTACAGGAACCAATTCGTTTTGCTTTGAAATAGTTTTTTGGACATGTTTTTTTGGTTCAATTTTCTGCACGTTACGTTTTCTCAAATTGTAACCATTGGCCGGTATAGGGTTAGCAATATTTTCTATTTCACTCGGAGTGAGCCTTTTAAGTATAATTCTGAAATCTTTCACATTATTTATGGATTTTTTATTTTTTCTTATCGGTTTGTGAACGTCACCAAATTGTAGATTTTTGCCACTTCTAAGTACAACCATATCGATGCAGTATTTTTTTCTAAATTCGAAGAATTGATTTCAAACAAATGAAAATGAACAAAATAATATCATTCGCAGAAGACTGCGATTCGTAGCTCGTTTACTATCGGTGTGGAGATAAATAAACTAGTATATTTTAAAAAGGGCCATACGGATATAAGGAACAAAAAGAGAGTGAGAGTCGGTCAGCGCAATATATCGTCTACCTCACTCTAATCATATTTAAACCTTTCAAACAACACTGATGCATTGGCTCGAATGAGCACAAAAAATTTTAAGCAGTTGAGAACGCTGTTCGCGCATGTTCGGTTTGCAGCACGTTGCTCAATTTGGAACGACGCAAAGCAATTTCTTACACAGCTAAAACAATAAACTACCGAAATAAATGAGTCGGTCAGCGCAACATACTGTCCACTTCACTCCCATCATATTTAAACCTTTCAAACTACACCGATGTATTGGCGCGAATGAAAACACAATTTTTTAAGCGATTGGGAATGATGTTGTCGTATGTTCGGTTTGCACGTTGCTCAATTTGGAATATATAATTTCGGGAAAGATGTGAAATAATTTATCGAAATAATATATAGCATAAATAGTTTCGGAAATTTCCGAAATAGTTCACACGAAATAAAATATTTGATCAAAAATCGCATTAATTTATATGTTCATATAAAACACAAATATTTTATTTCGGATAAATTATTTCGGAATAAATTATTTCATGGAGCCGATTAGAAGTGGCAATGAACAGAACTTTTTCAAGCCAACCGTGATATATGTATTTTAGATGAAAAATTGGACGAGCAATGAATACATTTATTAAATATATTAAAAGAAAGTATTCTTTGATTATAGTGCTTAAATTACACAGAGTCGTTTTTAAATTAAATACATTTCCAAACGGAAATAATTGATAAGTGGTCGAAGGAAAGTAGCAGATCTTTCGTAAAAATCAACTCACAATTTACAAGAAATCTGATAAGATATATTTAGAAGTGTCTTATTGATAAATAATTGTTGGGGACAAACTCCAAGAACTATATCAAATAGCAAATACCGACAATTAAACAATATGTTTATTATATCTATCCACCACAATAACTAATATGTATGTTCGAAGAACATTAAACATGTGCATATATTTAATATATGCATACATTGTCGTCCATCCATTCATTTTAAAATTTATATTTCAACTTCAAAATATAAGCGATTCCATTTTTCATCATTATTGGGCGAGTCAAAATTGACGTTTGAAAAGGTGCAACGGACCGCAAGTCAGTTGAAAACTAATGGGGATCCAAAAATGCCACGTTCTGCTAAGGAAATCATTGAGGCTTTCAAAAATCCAATTGTGTACGATAAATATGGGCTCAATCTACGCAAAACAAAACCGTTTTATATCAATACGATTGAGTCCAATGTCAATTCCTCGTTTACGATCTTCGCATCACATCAAGTGATTGATTTGGTAGAGGAGCATATAGCACCTGAAGATCGGCGCTATCTCATGGATGGCACATTCGATGTTGTTCCGATTGGGAACTATTATCAGCTTTTGGTCATATATATAGAATATAAAAATGACGTGAGTTTCATTTTAAATCGTTTTATTTAATTTTGCCTTTTTCGTAATAATAGTTCCCATGGAAGAACGCTTTAAGTAATAATTAAATGAATATTATGTTTCTGTTTAGGTACTGCCCCTCTTTTATATTCTTATGTCAAATAAGAGCACTGCTCTTTATCAAGATGTATTCACATACATAGAAAACAACATTTTCAAAATGAAACCGGCGCATTTCATGACGGATTTTGAGGCAAGCATGAGAAAAGCCATTCGAAATTGTTTCCCGAATGCGACCATTCATGGATGCTGGTATCATTTTTGTGCCGCCATCCGTTGGAAGTTTCGAAGCTTGCAGTTGGGTTCTCTGATCTCCGAAGACCCTAGCGCAAGAGAGATATATAAAATGATTTTATGCCTACCGCTCTTGCCAGCTGAAAATATTTTGGAAGGGTATGAAATCGTCAAACGAGAAGCCAAGGTCAAAAACGTTTACAATCCTTTCAAACCAATCTTCAAATATTTTGAAGAGTTTTGGCTCAAACTGGTATGCTTTGTATTTACAACCTTCCTTTGTATTTACAATCATTTTGAAAATATTCGTCCGTTCATTTATTTTTTCCGTCCGTCCGTGAAATAGAATCATTAAAAGACTCATTTTTTTCACATTATATAGAATGCAAAAGATTCGATATCTGTTGCATTCCTTAATATGCGAACAGTTTCTTCGTTGGAAGGATTCAACACAGAGTTGAATCGCTCGATAAAAAAAAGGACAACTTATTCAAGTTCGTTACCGGCTTGAAACTGCATGAAAGCAGAAAAGCAGACAAAATGTTCAATTTGGTCCATAATGAACAGCCGATGAAACAGTTCGAGCGAAAACGGATCCAAGACCAGGATCGAGACAAGAAGATTGAACAGTATACTGAACTGCTTCGTGAGAGAAAGATTTCCATACGGGAATTCTTGAAAGGGATGGCTGATGAAGAACAAAATTGTGAGAGAAATTCAATGATTCAAAATAATACCTGATTCATGAATTTTGAAACATTTTCAAATAATTAGCGTTCAGTCAATGTGATATTTTATCGACGCGATTTAGTTGCATTCGTCATCAATGAGAAATCGGTGTTACACACTATATCATTTTGTTTCACATGTCTCTGATATCTATATTTGATCCTGACAAAGAGGTAAAATGTAAATTACTTTTCATCAAATAAGATGGATTATCTACGCATATAACTATTTGTTCAGTCTCACAATTTGTGATCAGGTGTTATTTTTTCGACGGTCAAAACCCGGCTTTTTTCTATGTGGATTGTGTGTTTTTGATTAAATCTTAAAAAAATATTTTGTTACAGCCGACGGTGAACTATATGGTTTCCTTTTAGATGATAACGGCGACACTTCAGACGAAAACAACAGCGACAGCACCTCAGATGAGGAATAATTCATTTATGTCTTTATTTTTTTGTCATTTATGATCTCTTTTTCTTTTTAAAGTGTTCTTATTTGGTTTATTTTTGTCAAAATAATGCCTTCTGAAATTTCCCCCGCAGGGTAATCGAAATCAGCAAATAACTCAATTGCTTCTAAAAATGATCTTCATAAATTAATTTACTTTCAAAACCACATAAGTCATGTGAACTGAATATAAAATGTGAAAATAAAACATGACATTGAAACGTACTTTATAACGTACTTAAGACAGAATTGGGTTCAATGTGTTTTGATTTGCTTATACAGAAATGACTATTTTTTGTATCCAATTTCCACAGCAATTTTCTCGTAATATTTTAGATACTACTTGATTTATGAGAAAGTTATGTCCGTCCGTCCGTCCGTCCGTGATGAAACGAATGATACAATTTACATTATTTTCAGCATGAATTAAGGACTGATAGAATTTTCTCAATTTTAACCAATTCAAAATATTATCTGAGATAGCATGATAAAATCAATTATTTAATTGTTATTATTTTTTGAGGACCAATAGAATTTTCTCAATTTCAACTATTTTTTTGCTAGACTAAAGAATTAAGAATGACTGAATTGAAATTTATAGTCTGAGAATTATATGAGCATGATAAAATCAATAATTCAATTTTTGCTAGATTTTAAAGTTAAGACTGACTGAATTGAATTTGAATTGAATATTCGAAAAATGATCTGAAACAGCATGATCAAGTGTATCATTCAATTTTCATTATTTTTTGTTTGAAATATTGACAAAACCTCTTCAATTTCTAAAACTCAAAGGTTATCTGAGATAACCATGTTAAGTTAGATATCTATGTTGAATTTCTCAATTAATAAAATGTTTATACTGAAAAATCCCAAGCGGCACAAATGCGACAATAAAATATCAAATCATTTATTCCATTAGTATATGAAATCAATGTGTTTTGATTATCTATTAATAAAAAAATAATTATATCATTCTGTCCGTCCGTCCGTCCGTTCATAAATCTACCTTCGTGTCCGTCCGTCCGTCCGTTCCCAGTTCATCCTTCGTGTCCGTTCCATCTATTTGTCCGTCCGTTCTCTCTTTAGCTTTGTCCGTTTTATGTTTTGTCCGTCCGTCCGTCCGTCCGTTCTCACATATATTTTGTCCGTCTATATTGAAACTCAGTCCGTCCGTTTCAAAATTTCGACGGACGGACGGACGGACGGACAAAAAAAACGGGGACTTTTGGCTATGAACCTAACGAGCGAATAAACCAACAATTAATGGTTGCTGTACGAAACCGATTGAACCACCTGGAGTTGGCATGGACTGCTTTTGTTGATAAACATCATATTTTGGAGCAATTAGCCTTAGATAATCAGCGCGAAGAAGAGGTGAATCAATGCAGAGCATTGTTCGAAGAAATTGAAAATGCATATTTGGAAGCTCAAGCAGTGCTTCAAGACCGTTTGGAGGCTCATGAACCAATCGAAGTGGTGAATGATGTGCAAGGTAATAATGAGCAAGGCGATGAGCCAAACGATGAGGAACAATCGATGGAAAATAATGGCAACATTCTAGAGCAGAATGAAAATGCATATGAGCAATCTATGCCGGACATTTCAAGTGCCGCGCAATCAAGAGAAAATCAGTTTGGACAATTGATAAAACAATTGTGCGGCGGTCTTGCAAGAAAAAAGGAAAACACTTGGGGCGAATTTGATGGCAATTTGTCAAAATGGCCAGGTTTTCATGATGCCTTCAAAGCAGCCGTGCATGATGATGAGCTAGTGCAGCCCATTTTCAAATTCCGATTGCTTAAAACCTCTTTAAAAGGTCGAGCTGCCGCAGCTCTAGGCGAGTGGCAAATAAACGATCAAAATTATGAGGAGGCGTGGAAATGGTTAAATGAGCTATATGCGCGGAAATACCAAACAAGCAAACTAATTTTAGGAAAACTAATGAAGTTTCCAAAATTAGAAAAAACTTCCGGTTTTCTAATCGAAAAATTAGTTAATGTTACTCAAGAAGTGGTGCGCCAACTAAAATCAATGGGCTATCCAGTACAGAATTGGGATTGTATTTTGGTGCACACAATTCATGATAAATTGGACTCAGAAACGAGCAAAAATTGGGAATTACATCAAAAAAATAATGACGATCCAACAATAAAATTCTTTTTGGATTTTCTCACCCAACACGGTCGCGCATTATCAAGTGCACATTCATTCGAGCAAAAGTCAGGCCTTGGAAAGCGGCAGTTTGATAACAAAGAGCAGCGATTGAATAACAAAAAACCAAAACTTGAATCAAATTCTGGGCCAAATTCTAATGGCCATTTGAGCACAAGTACCGAAAATCGAAAGTGTCGATTAATGTGTGTCGATTCGCATCCTTTGTACAAATGTCCTAAAGAAGATAGGGCCTTTACCTATAAGAGTTGGCCACTCAGAATTTAACTAATTTTTAACACAACATTTTGACTAATAATTGCAATAGATGGCGCTCTGTTTTGCATTTGTAATGAGACTGCAAATCCCATATTTTAAATCGCCACTTCATTCTTACTTTAATGAATATATTATTTATTGTATTTTATTATTATTATATATTGAATCGAAATTGCAAAAAAAAAACATTTAATTCAAGTAAATAAGTGACTGACATACTAATTGATGATATTGGAATGCATAGTATTGTACATATACATAGTGTTGCAATATCATGGAATTAGTATGTTATTTATGTCAGTGGCAACACCACAAATACAACAGCAAGACTCTTGCTATGTAGCGAACGGAGTTCGTTGAAAGTTCTATATTGCGACCGTATTAGTTTGTTTACGCATGAGCCCACAAACGAACTGAACGCAGAGCACACAAACGAGTTTGTGCGCGGTCAGTGTCGCAAGTGCAACGACAACAAACAACGAAGACAGCTTCAAATATATTCCCTTTGATTGGAACAAACGACAAATTATTTCATAATTTTATTCGATTCAAGTGGGCACCAAAGTATAAAAAAATCGCATTGAAAACACACATTTAACAAAAAAATGCGATCAATTGAATACCATCGGAACAAAACATCAATTTCAATGTATGAATAATAAAAATAAGAATTCACAGCAACAATCAAGATTAAAAATAGCAATTCGCATTTTTTATTTGTGTGAGCGAGTGTCTCTGTGCGTTACCTTTAAAACTGTGTTGTGCTGAAAAGTGGTTCATGATTTTTGTGCAAATTTTTTTTTTTCATAAAATTGGGATTCGAAAGAAAATTATTTTATTTTGTTCGTCATTTTGGATTGTTGATTTCTTTTGTTATTCAACGATTTCAAAGACCAGAAGCCGCAATTTGTGGCCAATTTTGAAACATGGAACCAAAAATTAGATACAGAAGCGAACCGAGTGCATTTTTGTAGCGATTCTAGTGCGTCAAGTGGATATGAAGTGTGCCGGGTGGATTTCAATTGTTTTTAATGCATTTCTGCTTAATCATATGTAAAAAAGAACAATTGACTGTGAATATCTATTTTTTTCGTGTGCACTCGGATGTGTCCAATCCTATCTAATTCTTTTATATTTGTGATGAAATTGAAATAAACAACAACAGAACAGTCGTGCTAAACCTATGTGTATAAGAGAAAGAGCAGAAGTCTGGATTGGGAAAAAAAATCTATTGATGTATTATTATCAATATAGCCATAAAGTGAAAGTGATTCTCGCGCCATTCACTTAGTCATTTGAAATAAATCCAAACCACAAATAGTGTTTTTGCATATTTTTTCGATAATTGTGTTTGAAATTGCGATTTAAATACCGAATATCTTTGGAGAATCGAGACATTCAATCCAAATTGACGCAACACTAATCAATACAGAATCATCGTTATGGATACAAATCAATAGCAAAATGGACTACGCAGCTGTCTTTGCCTAATTTTTGTATCAGGTGAGTACGAGTTTGCGAAATTCAGTCCTATTCTTTTTTCGAACCTTTTTTATTTACTTTCCTGTTTCTCTTTCGATTGAAAATCCGCCTTTTTTAATTAACCTAATTTGGTCGTTCAGTCAGTCAATGACCAGTCAAAATTTATATTCAAATGGTTTCTTTTTACTGAAAAAAACTGATGATAAGTTATATGCAGTGGAAATTCTAAATTGGTATATCAGGAAGAATAATTAACATCGATTCATATAACAATTTTCTGTTGAATCATTTTTTAAATTATATCCTTTCGTCGTAGGTTTGCACTTGAATTGAAAGTGATAGTTTTTTAATATGTGAAATGAAAAAAAAATGTTTAAAACATTATTATTCACAATTCTTTTGCGTATGCATACTAAACAAGTGAACTGACAATCTAGATATGAATTGGACAAACTATTTACAATCATTCCATCGATCGTATGCCATTAAACGCAAAATGAGCCTTTCAAAATTCATTGGAGATGTACGGAGATTATTTGGGAAATGCTCTATGTCTGATTGGTCGATGTTTTCAAAATCAAGTGAACGATGGTTGCAAAATGACATTTTATTTTCGGGTGGAAGAAATCAAGTAGCATATTATGTTGAACAATGCTTTCGAAGAATGTGTGGACATTTATTTCATTCAAATTCTCTTTTCTCACTCTCTCTCTCTCTCTCTCTCTCTCTCTCTCTCTCTCTCTCTCTCTCTCTCTCTGTGTGTGTGTGTGTGTGTGTGTGTGTGTCTGTCTGTCTCTTAATGGGGGTTCAGTGATGCAAAAACCTGACACAAATGAGTATGTATAATATTGTCAACTGAAATATTCAAGAAAAACAACAATGTTTTTTTTTTGTTTTGATTGTAATAAAACATAAACAGAATAGACTTAAACATTTTGTGTGGTGTAAGCAATCTGAATTCTAAGAATTATTTTCACAATTTCTATAGTAGTATCTCGCAGTTTTGTATGTAGTCTCTGTTGGTTTGAGCGAATGTCGTTTTCAACACACATTTAAGTTAGTGTTGTTGCGCAAAAGTATAACATTGTTTGTTTTGCAATCAGTACGATTCTGACACCCTTATCGATGTCGTTAAACGACAGCAATAATTTGGATATGGGACTGAAAAAAATGTCGATGAAAATGAAATACCAAATTGTTTTATTATATCAAAAAAAAAAAAAAAACAGAGAAATATAAAGATGTGGTTTTTGGCTCATTTGGAATTGATTTTTTTTATGCGCAATCAATTATTCATTATTCGGCTCAGTCTAACTTTGGTTGTTTTGATGGCGGTTCCAGTTTGTATCGAACAAATAAATTGTCCTTCCACTTTCCTCTACTCAACTGTGGCAACTCATCGTTCAATATGTAGCACCCACATTTCGATTCTGTTTGAGTGGAAGCATCAACCATTTTCAACGGAGCAATTCCTTTTTTTCAAAATGATATTAAGTTAGAAATAATCAAAATATTTCAGCACAAGTATTACCTTTGTTTGTTACCATTACCGATTTCGGTAATGCCATTTTTTTTCCATTGTGAACATCTTCAAAATGAATTTTCAGGTTGGCAGCATTTGCAAATGTTTTCGAACATTCGCTACAAATGAGATTTATAACCTTTGGTTGGTGTACACGAAAGTGACGGTCAAAATTGAATTTTCGATCAAAAATTTTATCGCAAATCCCACATGTGAACTAAATTGGCATTATAATATGATAATAATTACTATTTCTAATTTTTAATAAATAAATATTGAGCTCTTCGAAAGAATTATCCACATTACCTTAGGCGATTTAGTGTCAACGACCTCTGTAGCTTCATTCGACTGAATAGCTTGAGAATTAGTCACTTCAACTGATTTTTTGTTGCGCTCAATATTACTTTGCATTTTAATCCAACTTTGAAAACAATTTCATGAAAATTATCCAAAAAATCCTTCGAAATTCGAAATAAATCAAACAATACGGCTTGTTGTAACGGAATGACAATTTGTTCTGTTTTATGACATTTGATTTGTTGATGTTTTTTGAGTGACAGTTTTTGATCGAATAAGGATTCCAATACTAATGTTATTCCAATACTACTATATATATATATATATATATATATATATATATATATAATGCGAACGCTGAATCGAGAGCTAGCGGCTGAGCTATATGCGTCTATTTATGTTGAAATATAGATGCTCATTACGCATGAGTTTCGCGTCGCCCCCGTATGCAGTTGCTCTTGATGCATGAGTTTTGAAACGAATTATGTATGTTACATTCAGTCTCGGAACCCAAAACTTCCATTCTCGTTTATGGATGAGGTGTGTCTTTAGTGGATGTTATTTGTAAAGCACACACAAATAGCGCATAAATTATCGAACACATTTTCCCATGAATCATAATTATTTTTAAAAAATCCATCCAAGCCATGTCACAGTTAATCCTGAACCTCAATAATAACATTTTATTTGGTATCCAATGCAATTGAATTAAAATTATGAAATCAAAGAAAGATAGACCTCCAAATCCAGTCAATATATGATTATGGAAGCGAAGGCACTGGCACCTCAGCAAATCTAGATGAATTATCGAGTATAATTATTCGCTGTATGGCTGCATTCAATTCTTGTTTGCGATTTTGGTAAGATGAATAATGTTCATGTCAAAATAGTCGATTCATACAAATGATGCGCGCTGGAAAAACACAGCGTTTCCGTTGTTCTTTTGCATACAACATTCAAAGTGAAGCCTCTTTTTTACTCTACGGATTGAACACAAGAATTTTTTAGTTTTTCTTTTAAATAATCGAATCTGAGTTCCATTTTTTGTGTTTTGTTGGCGGTGGAATATGCAATCGTTTTTCTATGAACGGCGTAAACGAATACAAAAAAAGTTAACATACAAAAGTTAGAAAAAAATGGTGGAAAAGAAAAAACGATAAAACAAACAATTATTGGGATCAAACTGAAATGGTTTTGGATCGAGTTGTGTTATTTTCAAGTGGATTTTAATAAAATCACAGTTAGCCTAAAGCTCAATATTTTAGCGCAATCAGTTGGCAGTGTGGTTCATTTTTATTTATCATTTACATGCAAAACATGACAAAGCATTAGGATTTCCATTAAATCTCACGATTTTCACAATGAATAGACGATCTATACAAATGAGTCATGCTGAGACAGTTCTCGCAAAACATTTGTCTGTTTTTATTCATTGTCATATTTCTGTGTCGATTCGATTGGTTTTCAACAATTTCAAAATCTGTTTTGATCGAAACCTGCCGACCATTACATAGGGATGTGTTAAATATTGACTTCATAAAAAATATACAAAAACAGTAACAGATGACACTTAACCGAGCATGGATAATTGTTCTGCATTCTCAGCTTGATATTATGAGATACCCTTCTTGGGCTGTTGAAGCCAACAACAATTACGTCAACAAATACAAAAGCAACCATATTAAGAATAAACTGTCACAATTCTTTTAAACACTTGCTTCGTTTGAAATTTTATCGTGTTTGTATGTGCGATCTACCCCCACTTCGTTTCTGTGCAGCGTACGCACACAAATGCAAATGGCAACTAAGATATCCATCTCAAAAATACAAAGTGCTTATCCTATCGTTTTTATAATCACTGCGACACATCCAAACAAACATACGAACCGATCGGTCATACATTTATGTTGCGCCGACTATTGCAATTGTATGAGTGTGGGAGCCATTGAATGTATTGTAACTTCTTTGAAATCAAAAACCATCTTATTGTTGATACGGCGTCAAAACACTGAAAACACATTTTGAATTAATATGATCACGTTTGAAATAAATGCATAAGCATTTTTTTAACTTTTAACCAACAACACCATTTCATTGCATTTCAATCCAACGCTGAAGCCAAATCCATTCATTCAGTTTAAATGTATGGAATTTCACTTCTGTATATAAGTTTTTTTGTTAATTTATTTTTATTGCTTTCCCTTTCCCGCATCAACAACAAAATGCATGCACATACAGGCCCAAATGTTAGAAAAAAAATTAAGATGGAAAACAAGCAATATTTTTTAACTATTTTAACACCACTTCTTTTTTGGTTTGGTGAATGCATTCAATTCTGTGTTGATTATTTTTTATCAGAAAAACAAACGAAAGAAACTGATTTCTTAATGTTGTGAAATGGATGTTTACTATGTGTTATCCTTTCGTACATGTGTACATTACCGTTTGCACTGTGATGCTTTCATGCATAGTATACATCTAACTACAAGCGATTTTCTTCATGTTAGTGTGATTCTATACAGTCTTCGCTTCTACTGTATAAAGCGACACTTCCCCGTTATAGTTTCAATGCAAGCACGCAGTTCAGATTGACAACTTATGTGCAAAATGGAAGCCAGCCATAATTCAGAATCCTCCAGTTTAATTAGTTTAATTGAAGTTAGTGAAAATGAAGCCGAAAATGGCAATCATAATCGATTGAACAGTTTAATTGAAATGGATGAGAGTGATGCAGGAAAAGAAAAGTGTGGCAATGAAGTTGAATTGACAAATGTTAGTAGAGCCGTGCGAAATTGGCGGAAATGTTTGGCGTGTAATGAAAAGAAAAATCTTTGTCGTCCATCGAAAAAAATGAGGCAATATATTTGTAAATCGAAGAAGATATATATACAGCAAAATGATCGAGTGTGCAAATACCATTTCCAACGTCAAAATTGGGATGAAATTCAATTTAAAATAACCTCGAATTTCAGCCGTAGAATTCTGGATGAAATGATTGCGTTTCTGATAAATCCACCACTTGAAAGTTTGGACTCTCATATCGAAATTGGAGTAACCGATACCCAATTTAAGCAAATCA
The DNA here is from genome assembly GCA_030463065.1 of Aphidoletes aphidimyza. NCBI lineage: Eukaryota > Metazoa > Arthropoda > Insecta > Diptera > Cecidomyiidae > Aphidoletes > Aphidoletes aphidimyza. The sequence goes on along the minus strand of CM059997.1, from coordinate 24,025,275 downwards.
TATATGAATTGGGAGTACCAGAAAATCCAAATAAAAAGCAAAAGCAAATGATATTAGCTGTTAGATTATATTTAGAAAGACTTCGCCATGGCCATACATTCGCGCAAATAGCACATCGACATAATGTTGATCGTCGAACCATTGCCAAGAGAATCAAAAGTGGCAGAGATATCCTTTTGCACAATTTTGTTCCGATTCATCTTGGCCACCAAACTCGTCAATGGCTCTCACAGCATACAACCGATCTAGCTCGTTTACTTTACTGTGAAAGAGACCCTAAAAAGTGTGTCATTATTTGTGACGGCACTTATATTTATACATGCAGCACAAGTAATTATTCACATCAGCGAAAGATATATTCAGGACAAAAACGACGCCATTTGTTCAAAATAATGAAAATGATTTCTGTTGACGGTTCAATAATCGATGTATTTGGGCCATTCCCAGCAACGAAAAATGATGCCGAAATATTGAGAATTGTTTTTGAACAAACATCATTCGAAAACATTTTAAATGCCGGCGATGTAATACTGCTTGATCGGGGATTTCGAGATTGCGTGAAATACCTTGAGAGTAAAAAATTTGTCGTTAAAATGCCGGAATTCATTGCCAAAGGTACACATGGTCAGCTTACGGCTAAGCAAGGAAATAAATCCCGCCTAGTAACAAAAATGCGTTTTGCAATCGAAGTTGCTAATGGCCGGATGAAAAGCAAATGGCATCTATTTAATAAAATAATTCCATCGATCCTCACGCCACTTTTGATGTCCGATTACAAAATAGGGGCATCACTGCTAAATGCATTTGGTAAACCAATCAATTGCGATAAAGAAGATTTTTTAAATATAGGTTCGCGCATGATTAATTTAGTTGACAAGAAAAATGAGCTGACACATATAATTCATTCCAAGTGGTTCAAGCGAACCCAACGACTTTATTTTCATTCAATTGACGCGAGCCAGCTCATTTTTCCAAGATTGAATCGAGAACAATTGAAAAATTTCTCTCTTGGAACTTATGCCATCAAACAAGCTATTTCGTACACCGCAGAGCACATAAAATTGAATGGACAATTTAAAATATCCATACTACCCAATGAACACGTATATCATCACTTTGGCGATATTTGTGCAATGAAAAAAATGGATAAGCCATTGTTCGTTTCGGCCAAAATTAAATCTCGGTTTCGTGGCCAAAAGACACATAATTCGTATATTTTGTACGATTCAAGTGCTGTTGACATTGAAAAAAGTTTGCACTACTGTGAATGCCAACATGGGCAACGCACAGTTGGCTGCTGCGCCCATGTAATGTCTGTTGTTTGGTATTTTGGCTATGGTCAATATGAAATAGCTATAGACCCGGCTTCGCATCTTAACGATTTTTTTTAACCATACGTCGATAAAAAAAATCAAATCAAATCATGTCTTCAATTCATGCACAATGTTTCGAATAAAACGACGCAAATTGTAGCATTTATGTTTAAGCATTTTAGTCTAACTGTTAGAGGATTTTCATATGACATTGTGAATTGTTTTACAGTTGCTCTTTCTGTTGCAGTTGCTGCGACGATCTTTCTGTGATACAAGCACAACACATACTTACAACTTACTTATAAAACGAACACAGACAAGTGGTGCACGTTTGCGTTTGTGTTCTTGTTTTTGTCTGTACAGCACACGTCGCATTGGTTTTCAGTTCATTCTATTGCGCATGTAATACGGATCGTATCATTTACTTGTCTCGAAAATAATTTCGTATTTTTACTAGTGCTGAGGTGCCCATTACGTTTTGAATATTATTTTTACTGTTTAGACACACAAAAACGTCCTTAAGTGTATTAAAAAAGGAAAAAAAAACATTTGTTGATTCAAATTGCACAATTTTTTCAAAAAACTTTCTGTTTGTGTTTGACAATTTGGTCAAAATGAAACGCACAGCCAATTACGAATGGAATGTGTTGGATTTGTTAGGAGTAGGTGCCTTCGGTCGAGTAATGAAAGTGAGTTTTTCCTCTGTGTTCTTTTTTTGAATAAAACAGAATTGTATGAAAAATGTGTTGAATTTAGCATTGTTGTATTCCGTTTAGAATAAAAAAAATGTTTAGTCTCAATTGAGCATGTGAACCATTTTGAGCTGTGTTTTTTGTCATGAAAATTCATTTAGGTTATTTTGAACAAACGCGTCAAATTCAATATATTCATACACGGACAGTGTTACTGTTAGTTTAAAAAAAAACGTATTTATACGAAACAGTAGAAAAATATGCGTAGTTGAATTTAAAATAAAAATAAATGGGCTTACATGCGTAAGGCTTACTTTTCCGCACTTTTAACCATCAAGTGATTTGTAAAATCAGTTTTAATGTGAATGTAAATATAGTGAAATTACAAGAAAACCGCATCGAATCGTTCTCAAATTCTATCTAGACCCTTTTTTTCCACAAAATAAGCAGTTTATATGGGTTCGGAGCAGTCAGTCAAAAGTCAGTGGTTCCACCTATTTTCTGAATCGAATCTATTGTATGACAACATGTATGGAATGAATATATTTATGAATCTCAGAACCAATATGGTTTGTCTCAGAAAAGTGAAATGGGTCCACGGAAGACATTTTCTAGGCTTATTCGTGGCACTTTCCATACAAAAATCGAATTTTCAAGTAAAACAGCCACATTCGCTTGAGTCGGTCATGCGCCTCAACGACTACTACAATACTGCTCAAAATTGGATGGAATATTAGTGCTATGACCTCCAACCCATTTGTAATAGTGGTCCACGAGTCAAAGATTGGATTTGAGCGTAAGTTGATTAACAATTTTGCGTATGGCGTACACCGTGCTAATTCTATGAATTTTGTCTATTTTGGCTGCAATTTTGAGAAAATTCACATCAAATATGCAATGATTGTATTTAGGAATCTCAGAACTAACAAAGTTTGGCCCAGGAAAGTCATATGGGCTCGCACAAAACATTTGATAGGCTTATTTGTGGTAATTTCGTTTTTAGGTTGATTTTTGAATAATGGCATATTATTACAAACGAATTTTGTGGGATATATGGCTTATTTTAGACCAGGGTTAGGGCCAATAACCCTGAAAATATGAATCAAAAGTCTTGGGCCATTTTCGAGCAAATGGCCAAAAAGTGGAGAAAAGATGGCCAAAAAGTGGCCGTTTTTCAGTTTTTGGTCAAGAATTGCCTACCAACTTGAAAATTTAAAATTCAAATGGGTGTCGTTTGGAAGCTTATCTCAATACCTTGGTGGTCACTTTTTGGAATTTAGAGGCCGGCCACGGCCAAGATGGCGGCCAAATCAAAAACTTCCGGAACAAAAGTTGCTTAGTTTTTCATGTACTACAATCCCTGAAAGTTTGAAAAAAATCGGACAATGGTACGGACATACATACATACGTACATACATACCCAAAAAATATTATAAATTGATAGATGGAGGCGCCACGAATAAAATTCAAATGGCCATAACTTTTCAACGTATGGTCCGATTTTAATGGTTGGGGTGTTGTTGGATTCGTATTAACGCGTAGAATCATAAAATATCAGATTCAAAAATATAGAATCTATTTTTACCCGGATTATGGCCGAAAATCTGAAAATTAGCCGAAATTTTCCCACTGCGATATCTCCACTTGTGGTTGGTAAAATTTCGAGTGTGTATACTTTTTTTGCGCTAATTTTCGAAGACCTTTCAGATGGTATATGACACAAAACGCCCGGACTCATAGATACAAAGTTCGAAACTTGCTGTGTATATACTGAGTAGACTTTTCGCACTAGAGGTGCTTTCGTCACTCGTGTGGACTACCGTCCACTGTGATTTTGGCTAAAATAGTGAGTTTTTTTATGGTTGAAAGTCATTAACACTAACATAAATACATGCATACATAGTTTCAAACAATTTTCCTTATTTGAATTCAATAAAATCGTTTTTTTCCTTATTGCCAATATAAAAATATGAAAAAAAAATCAAACCATACCTTTAAAATTTATAGCAGAGTGTATCATCAATGCTTTTAAAGTTTTTAAGTGGTGCTCATTTAATGCGCGGCGAAGCCGCACGGGCCGGATAGGGTATACAAATGGGAAAATAAGAGGATTGAGCGGGCCCGCTTTGTAAAATGATAAATTATAATTGAAGTGATTTTTTGGGTTCGACCCTTTGGGGGATATTTTTTGACATGTCAAGATCTACAACTGGTGGGAGATATGATTATTCTGTCTAGAGCAAAGTTGTAGATCTTGACATGGTAAAAAATATCCCCCAAAGAATCGACCCCAAAAAATCACTCCTGAGGGGCGAAAAACATCCCCAAAAGATCTACAACTTTGCCATCGACAGTAAAATCGAATCTCTTACCGTTTATGAAATATTGTTGTTCTGACAACGAAGGGGTCAAAAAATTGCATTTTTTGAACATTTTGCTATATTTATGATATTTGATGTGACTTTTCGGTATCATAACGTTCAGCACAGTTGTTTAGTATATTCAGGGCTAAAGCTTTTCTAAAAGAAAATTCCAAGCCGTTCACGAAATATAGACCTCCAAAGTGAGGTACTTTTGTTAAATCGTGCTGAGACCGAAAATTTTGAGTGTGTACATTTTTTTCCCGAACTAATCTCGAAAAATCCCTTTGGGGTTTTACTGCTCTATGATAATACTTTCATTTGGTATTGGTCCGGTTTGGGCCCATGACCATAACCCAAGAAATGTTGCACAGTGTTATCAATGGTTCTGAGCTTATCAACATGACCTAAAAACGGTTCCACCGCATTCCTATGGGTTCTAAACTTATAGAAAGCTAATTTTTGGGGTTTCCAAAATTTGGGCCAATCGCAATACTTTTACGCATCACGTGGTGTGCGGAAAAGTGATTGGATGCTACAAATCGAAGAGAGACAGAGAAAGAGAAAGAGACTGAGACTGAGGCCAAACGAAAAACATTTTCATCCGTTCAATGAAATTCAAAGGAAATATTCACTTTCTTTTCTTTTTTTTTTAAAAGGGGACTGCGCTCCAAACCGGTGAGACGGTGGCAATCAAAACATTTGAATTCACTCCAGATTCATACATAACAAGAGAGGCCGAAACAATGAGAAAATGTGATCACAAAAATGTCGCGAAGTTCTTGGGTTTAGAATGTGTTGAAGATGTGCTGCTTAAACGAAAAGTCCTTGCCATGGAATTGTGTTCTGAAGGAAACTTACAGGGGATGATTAATTCGAATCCAAATGGATTACCCTCCTCTGAATTTTTCCGTGTTTGTGAAGATTTGGTAAGCGCAACCGAACATTTGCATCAAATGCATTTGGTGCACCGCGATATCAAGCCGACGAATATTGTGATCTCGAAATGTTGCGAAGGAAAATCCATCTATAAAGTAGCTGATTTTGGTGCTGCACGAACATTGATGCCAAATCAGGATTACGGCTCTTTGTACGGCACTTATGAGTACGTGCACCCGAACATTTTTGCAAACTTTTATCGGCAAGCTCTTGACATAACTCCACCCGTGCGAGCGTTTAACGAAACTCATGAATTTTGGTCTCTCGGTGTAACACTCTTTGAAACGGCCACTGGACGGTTGCCATTCCAACCCAAAAATGGTAGAAATGATACTAAGACCATGTATAAAATGACATCGGCAAAACAAAGCGGGCAAATTTCAGCCTCTGAAGGCGAAAAAGGAATCGAGTGGTCACGAGAGCTACCACAAAGCTGTGCGATTGAAAGAAAAAATGATGTCACAAGATTCTTTGCCGGATTGCTAAAAGTAAGTAGTGTTTGTTCTATTACTTTTCCGCACACCACGTGATGCGGTGGAACCATTTTTAGCTCATGTTGATGTGGGGCTGTGGCACGTTGTCCTTTGTCCTTTGTCCGCCGTCCGTTGTCACGTTTTTTGTTACCACGATAGCTCAAAAACGACTCCACCGATTGATTTCAAATTTTCACCATTGTTTGGAAATTATTAGACTTAGATCCCATTAAATTTTGAGCAATATTGGTATAGCCGTTTCGGCGCACCATGCTCTCAAGTGAATATACGTTTCTTGCCCTTGAAATGCCATTTTTGAACGAAATTACCACAAATAAGCCTATCAAATGTTTTGTGCGAGCCCATATGACTTTCCTGGGCCAAACTTTGTTAGTTCTGAGATTCCTAAATACAATCATTGCATATTTGATGTGAATTTTCTCAAAATTGCAGCCAAAATAGACAAAATTCATAGAATTAGCACGGTGTACGCCATACGCAAAATTGTTAATCAACTTACGCTCAAATCCAATCTTTGACTCGTGGACCACTATTACAAATGGGTTGGAAGTCATAGCACTAATATTCCATCCAATTTTGAGCAGTATTGTAGTAGTCGTTGAGGCGCATGACCGACTCAAGCGAATGTGGCTGTTTTACTTGAAAATTCGATTTTTGTATGGAAAGTGCCACGAATAAGCCTAGAAAATGTCTTCTGTGGACCCATTTCACTTTTCTGAGACAAACCATATTGGTTCTGAGATTCATAAATATATTCATTCCATACATGTTGTCATACAATAGATTCGATTCAGAAAATAGGTGGAACCACTGACTTTTGACTGACTGCTCCGAACCCATATAAACTGCTTATTTTGTGGAAAAAAAGGGTCTAGATAGAATTTGAGAACGATTCGATGCGGTTTTCTTGTAATTTCACTATATTTACTTTCACATTAAAACAAATTGTACAAAATCAACTGATGGTTAAAAGTGCGTAAAAGTAAGCCCATTTATCTTACCTATAATTTGTTTGAAGTGAAGAAGATGTGATGTTTTTTTTTCATTATTTTTCCAATAGTTATTTATTAATTCTTTTAAACTTGTACTATATTTTCAGGCATCGGAAATGTGGTCGTTCCAACGTTTCTCCAATGAAGCATCATCTTTAAAATCAAAAATTCAGAAAGCGAGCACTAACAAACAGAAGCGCCAACGACCCAAAATCCCCAAAAAAATAGTCAAAGAAAAGAAGGCTAAGCGTCTCCAACGATGTGGAAACACTTGGTGGCGAGTGAGTCATAGTAAGTAGACAATATTATATCGATTAAAACCAAAAAAGTGTGACTAAAAGTGTAGTTCTTTTGTTTCTCATCGCCTTTGAATTGTGGCTATTTTAATCGATAAAAAATGTAGAAGAAAAAAAGATAAACTGAATACAACGAATAAATGCGCAGATTGGATTTGTTTGTTCACCGTTACCGTTACGATGAATTCATTTTTGGTAGATGCGAAGCCATGAATCTGTGCTCTTTCTCTCTTGCGTCACATCAAAAAAAATGTTTGAACTGTAATAATGGCCACACTCAAAACACATAGAATACCGGTGCGTATGTGTGTTGTTGCATGTTCTCGCCTATTGAGCCGTGCGCTATGAAACAATAGCATGATGAGCAGAGAACATAACAAGAGTGTCGTGCTGTTGTTGCGCAGTTCACATTACGTTCGATTCGAATTCAGTCGCATTTCGAGTGCTCTCAACATTTCATTCAACCTTTCAGAAAAACTTGGAAAAATAAATCAATACTTTTTATTTTGAACCTTCGGTAAATAATTATCAGTTTTTATTATGGTTTCTCTTCTCCATTTTCGGCATTGTTTGTGAAGATAAAAAGTGTAACATGAACAATTTCAAAATTCACTCAAAGATTGCATTTCAATAAATGGATTGGAAAATATTGCTGTGTATGTGAAGAAAACACTTTACAAGATTCGAAATGGCAATAATAAACACACAGGACGAAACCAAAGACAAATAATAGTGAAATATTGCATTATTCAGTTGACAATCGCGTGCATTTCTGTCCTGAAATGAAATTAATGATTCTTCTTTGATTATATGAATTTGAATTTCACAAGTCAAATCTAATGCATCTTTTATCTGTTCAGTGGTAGTTTAGTTTATTGTTGGATGTTTTTTTTTATTTGTGGTGTCGATTTGCACAAATAACAGAAAATTCAGTGATGACCAAAAGCAATCAAATGTGCACACTTCGGCATCTTCCGTTTCACACTTCCTCTCTTTCTCTCACTCCCTTTCACTCATTCCCTCTCTCTCTTTCTACTACAAGAAACTCCTTAACTGCCACATTTTTACTCTGTTCTTTTTCATGCCATTCTAAAATTCACAAATAAATCATTTTTTTTATAAATCTTATCTTATAATTTATATATATTATTATGTATTTTCCCCATAGATCATTAAATATGGCACCACAAACACGATCAATCACAAAAAAACTAGCCTTGGTGGATCCGCGCTATCATCTGTTTCTTAACCCGTCCACCCCACTTCCACAAATCATTACGCGATCATTCACACACAACCTAAAATTAATTGGTGTCAAACTTCCAGTAACTCCCAAGATTTCTCATTTTCCATCCCGGATCATCAAACGAAGGATGACATGCGGCGAACCAAAGCCAGTTCGCCGTGTAACCCGTTTTTTATCACATGGTATTTTGTTTCATCTTTCATTATAGAATTAAATGCCAAATCGAATAAAGTGCGAACGTTGTCTGAAGCGGAATTACTCACTGTAATTTTTTTTCTCTTCTTCAATAGGTACCACAAATGCCAACAATGCTCCTACTTCACCTCTACACTGGTGTATTTGCCGAGGGACATCATTCGGAAAAATGATCTTTTGTGAAAATCCGGGATGCCAAATAAAATGGTTCCATATGGATTGCATTGGTCTAAATGTGACTCCAAATGACGATTGGTTTTGTGCCAATTGCATTTTAATCAAGAATTAACTGAGGTTAATCTAACAATATGAGCCAACAGCTCATCATAACAGATCATCCATTTTCCATATTTATTTCACTGCTCAAAAGTCCACAGTTCAAACATAGCGATAAGATGAATAACCGAGGGCTTATTTTTAAGCTAGACAACAATTCAAACTCATTCAACATACTTTTGAGAGAAAACGACCTGAATTTTTTTTACATATACTTATAAGATTATTACCGCCACTTTTCTGCGATTTCTTTTTTCTATATTAAAAATATGATATGAATTTATTTTAGTAATATGAAACCATCTCAAATGAAATACTATGTATTCGAAATTGTGATACGAATTCAAATAAGTCGATACGTATTATTATTGAAAAAAAAAACGGTGCAAAATGCCAACTAACATAAGAATAATTCCATTTTTCATACATTTTACTGTCTAACTGTCCACAGTTGAGGTTTTAAAATAAAAAGAACAGATGAATAAATAAAACATACATTTTTTTAGTTTTTTGAAAATTCTCTCTAATTTTTTTTTTCAGTCGGAGCTTTAAACGTAGCGCCATCTATTAGAATTTTTTGTGTGGGCCATAAGCGCACCATGCTCTT